>RWGY01000527.1:0-55162 GCA_007726485.1 Eragrostis curvula
CGACAGATGAATATAAAAGAGAAACGAGGTCATATGTTAAGATCGGATCAATGTTAGTGGAAATTGAGGAAGCTAAGGATCATATCCAGGTGCCCAAGACCTTCCCAAGGGTGTTACATACTTTCCTATCAAGTTCTACACGGCCTCATGTCAATCCAGTCACGAAATTGCAAGATATGGAAATTCCAATTCAGTTCGGACTCGGTTTGGTGCCGCCAGACAGGCGTGGAGAAGAAATACCATATCTCTCTCATACAGAGTCCGTTTGGGGTGAATTAGTACTTGATGGAAAGATAATTTCATAAGCTTTCCAACGCATGTGGCCCCATTGTCAGATTCGTCTCGAGTCGGTTACAGTAATAAAATAATCATCGGGTTGTGTTGAGTCCGACTCTGTTTTGAGTTGTGGTCGAGTCGGACCGTGTGTTGGCTGGCCTGCATGCCATATAGCATAGGGCCGGCGCCCCTGTAAGTTAGAGTTGATTTTATTGTGTTTTTGGTCGTGGTGTCCTCCATGGAACCCTAGAGGTGTTGCCCTCACCTATCGATTGAAGATTGCTGCCGACGATCCCTTGCCGGTTGCTGAAGTTCGTGATCAGGTGATCTTTCTCCTGGGTACATGCTGGAACCTCGTGGTTTCCCTTCTCTAGATTGTGCTCATCTGAGTCACGGGTTGGAGAATTTATCTATTGCTGGTTTGTGATTACATCAAGTTCTTGTAAACCGGTATTATCTATTGTGTGCTGTCGCTACTTGTCAGTGCTAGTGGAGAACCAATTGTTGGAGTTTGCTATTTATCATTGCTGAATAAATCAGATTGCTACTGTTGTTACTCTTTTAGTTGCTGCTATATCAATTACAAGTGCTTAAGATATTGCAACTTGCTGTGCCGTGAAAGATTGGGACAAATTCTGGACATTGCTAGGCGTGTCCGTATCATTTGGTATCAGATTCAGGTTGCTCACGGTACTTTGTGAAAGTGTTTGCTGCTGTTTTTTATGATGGGTGATTATAGCTTTGCAAATGAGATTAAGTTTGTGCCCAAACTTTCTTCAAGCGCTTCTCAATCTGAATATTATGAGTGGGAGGATGTTATGGAGGAGTTTTTGTATGATCGTGGTCTGGAATCACACATGAAGATCCATTTTGCAAGGCGAACTTTTGCTGAATGTGTTTCATGGTGGTGGATAAAGTTGCAGCAAGGACATGTTGATAGAGGTGAGGGTCCTTGCAGCACATGGTCAGGCATGAAAAAAGTGTTACGGCGTCGCTATGATCCGCGAAATGAGAACACTTTCTCTCCAAAGAAAACTGTAGCTGCTGGTATCCACAGTTCTTTCGACACCATGCCAATGATGCGTTCATCATGGATTGATTCCATTGTTGGAGATGTGAATCAGCCTCAACAAGGTGCGACAACCAAAAGTGATCTTGCTGCAAATAGGTTGTTGCGTTGCATCAAGGAAAAGTCAGATGTTGGTAAAAGGATTTCTCCAGGTAAAGAGCATGGGAAATCTACTGTTGTGTTTCCCAAATATTACTCCCCTAGTGAGAATAGAAAGAAAAGTGGTAGTGTAACGGATGTGCCAAAAGCTAATATTCTGAGTGGGATTTCCTCTACACCACTGAAGCATGTTAGGTCCTCAAGTGCTGCTGGTCACAAAGGTAATTTCTGCCTTGATGAAGCTAAGAAAAGGCTGCATAAATTGCAAGAACAGATCAAGCAAGAGAAAAAGGAGAAGAATGTTGCTGCTGAAATATTTCTTTCCCCTAAACTGAATGAAGAAGTCCATTCTAATGCCAATGAATCGAAAGATGAGACCCCGATAGAGGGTTTAAACTTGCTGGTCAAGAAGGATGAGAGTGCTAAAAACACCGCTGCTCAAACGGGACAGCGATGGAGTGTCTTTCAATCTGAATGTAAGATCAAGGATAAGGTATGTAAACTTATTATTGATGGTGGGAGTTTTACCAACATGATTAGCAAGGATCTGGTGCAAGCATTATCACTATCGACATGGAGGCTTCCTACACCACACCATGTGAAGTGGATGAATCCTTCTGGAAAGCTGAAAATAACACACAAGGTGCGAGTGAATTTTTCTATTGGTAATTATATTGACAAAGTGGAATGTGATGTAGTGCCCATGGATGTTTGTCATTTACTGTTGGGGAGACCGTGGGAGTATGATATGAATGTTACACATGAAGGCCGCTCCAACTATTATTCTTTTGTACATAAGGGAGTGCATCATGTTCTAAAGCCAGCGCAAGAGTGTGCTATAATGGCTGAAGTGTTTCCCGCTGTTACAAAGAAGAAGGCCCCTAAAATTATCCCAAAGACGGGGACGTCTTTGCTTCAAGAAAGGGAGAATGATGTGGTCATGTCTGATCCATTAGTTGCAATTTGTGTTTGCAATGATGCTACAATTACTGCTGCAGCCAATGCTTCAGAAACTCCTATCTGCTCTTTTAAATCCAATGCTAAGTTAGTTTCATACGTTGCTGAAGAGAAGGAGGAAACAAACATCATCGCTGATGCTAACAAAATTATAGGCAACGATGTGCACAAGAAGGAAGCAACTGAACATTTGTTAAAGCCGAGGACGGCTTTCTTTCAAGAAAGGGAGGATGATGAGGACATGGCTCATCAAATTATTACAGCTATCAATTCTGAAACGAAATGTCATTCCACATATATTTCAGAAGGTAATGCTTTTCAAAAGAAGAACATTCAGTTTGGCTCTTTCTCATTTGTTGCAAATCATGAGAAGACTCCCAAAGTGCTATCAGCTAGTCATGTCATGTCATGCAACATTTTCATTGGGTCTAATATAGCGACGGATGAATATAAAAGAGAAACGAGGTCATATGTTAAGATCGGATCAATGTTAGTGGAAATTGAGGAAGCTAAGGATCATATCCAGGTGCCCAAGACCTTCCCAAGGGTGTTACATACTTTCCTATCAAGTTCTACATGGCCTCATGTCAATCTAATCACGAAATTGCAAGATATGGAAATTCCAATTCAGTTCGGACTCGGTTTGGTGCAGCCAGACAGGCGTGGAGAAGAAATACCATATCTCTCTCATACAGAGTACGTTTGGGGTGAATTAGTACTTGATGGAAAGATAATTTCATAAGATTTCCAACGCATATGGCCCCATTGTCAGATTCGTCTCGAGTCGGTTACAGTAATAAAAACAATCGTCGGGTTGTGTTGAGTCCGAGTCTGTTTTGAGTTGTGGTCGAGTCGGACCGTGTGTTGGCTGGCCTGCGTGCCATGTAGCCTAGGGCCGGCGCCCCTGTAAGTTAGAGTTGGTTTTTATTGTGTTTTTGGTCGTGGTGTCCTCCATGGAACCCTAGAGGTGTTGCCCTCACCTATCGATTGAAGATTGCTGCCGACGATCCCTTGCCGGTTGCTGAAGTTCGTGATCAGGTGATCTTTCTCCTGGGTACGTGCTGGAACCTCGTGGTTTCCCTTCTCTAGATCGTGCTCATCTGAGTCACGGGTTGGAGAATTTATCTATTGCTGGTTTGTGATTACATCAAGTTCTTGTAAACCGGTATTATCTATTGTGTGTTGTCGCTACTTGTCAGTGCTAGTGGAGAACCAATTGTTGGAGTTTGCTATTTATCATTGCTGAATAAATCTGATTGCTACTGTTGTTACTCTTTTTAGTTGCTGCTATATCAATTACAAGTGCTTAAGATATTGCAACTTGCTATTCCGTGAAAGATTGGGACAAATTCTGGACATTGCTAGGTGTGTCCGTATCTCTGCGTGTGTTGATGCATTCGTCATCAACTCGTTCATGCAAAAACAAGTTGAAAACATCATCACGTGAGGATCAAACTTGATTAGAAATAATTGATAAAGAAATCATGAATAGAAAAGGAAAGAAATTCCCTGTTAGCAAGCATGTGCGTTGGCGTAGTTGATTTGGAATAGCACGACAGCACATGGCCTTGGAACTTGAAGCAGTTCAGTTTAGGGAACTTTCGGCTCCGTCTTTGACCCGAACTCTGCTTTGCCTTGCAAGCGGATTCGCCGAGTTTCTGATGAGCCATTACGGCAAGATTAGGTTGACGGAATATGGAAAGTTTGGTCTCTGCTTCGACTTGGACTCTGTCTCTACTTGCAGGTATACGCCATCGTCGTCGAGTCGCCGACTAGACATCTTCTAGCGAGAGCTGATGGCGGATCAAGATAAACAGAGCACGCCTTTTCGGGACTTGATGAAGCAGGGACATCGCAGCCGGGTCGCCGCGATGAGACCGGCAGGGACGTCGTCTTGATGCTGGTACGCCACGGCTGTTGGCTTCATGTGACGAAGTGCCGAGTAATCGACTTGACGCTCGTCGCCGAGCCCCGGCAGCTGTTGATGTGTTTTTGGTCCATCGTACTCGACGGAGGATCCCAGCGCACCTCCTACCTGGCGCGCCACTGTCGAGGTTTTAGGGCCTCGATAGATTTGTTATGGGGGCGAAGGGACGAAGAATACGATGGTGAACACGAGACAAGGGATTTAGATAGGTTCGGGCCTCCCGGAGGATAATAACCCTACGTCCTGTATGGGGTGGTTTGTATTGCGTATCTTTGAGAGGGAGCTCCTGCCCGCCTTATATAGTCGGGGGTACAGGGTTACATGGAAAGTATCCTAGTCGGTTACAACATGGAAATACTTGGAGTACAAGTCAAGAAGCCCTTCTAGGTCACGCCAAGTAGTAGAACCTTTCATCTTGCGTCGTGGGCTACTCGGTCTCTTTTGGGCTGGTCCGACTATCCTTGTCAGGTTACTCGTCCCTTTGGTCTTGAGAGTACCCGGGGGTCATGGTAACGACAGTCACTCCCGCCGGAGTCTCGACCCCTCCCTCCGCTCGATGGCGATCCCTTCTAGAGCATTCTTCACCCTCCGAGTGAAGACGCGGGCACGTCCCGCCGGCTACTCCGGATGCTGCTCCGAAGGTAAGGATCCGCATGTGATGCATTCCAAAGGGCGCTCACTTCACGTAGCTTCTTTCACACGGGAAGCTTGAAGACCGTGTACAAACTTGCGGCTGCTTCCACACTCCTTGGAAAGCTCACCATCGACGCCTAACCGGTCTAGGTCTAGCCGTAGACCAAGTGTAACAACTCAAGATGACTCTCTATGCACACACTAGCCCTAGAGATCAAAGGATGCTCTTGTTACTCTCTCACAAGCACTAGGATCACTCCAAATCCTAAACAAGTGCTCTCTCTTCTTGCTCTTGGCTTTCCTTGGGCAACCTCACCTGTTCCACTGGCTAAGAGACCCACAAAGGGGTAGGCAACCAGCTATTTATAGTCTTCCTCCACGAAACTAGCTGTTGCCTCAAAAAGCAGTCTGTTGGGGTATCGAAGGTTCCGGTTGGACTCAGCGAAGCCCTCCAACAAGTTATGTGAATGTGTCTGGTCTTGGCGTCTGAAGATCTCCCTCGCGAAGCCCTTCGGACTCCTCGTTGACCTTGGACCCCTTGGCGAAGCCCTCCTGATGTGTTAGCGTCCTTGATAGTAGGTTCTCCTACCTAAGCCGTTCTATTGGTCTTCCATTATGAGTGGAGGCGAAGCCCCCGGTCGCCCGCGATGCTGGGCGAAGGGGTGCGAGATGACAATCGAGAGCGGACAGAATAAATGAAGTGCTCTTGGCTCGGGGCCCGAAAAACAGATGTCATTACAGGGTCTCCTCCCTCCATATTTATAGGGGGAGGAGAGATCATTATTACAGCTATGCCATTAGCCAATTCCATTACACCTCCTTGTGGTAGGCTTAGCCTTGCCATTGGTCATTTGCCTTCGCAGTTTCCTCCATTAGCCTTCGCCTTATATCTTATACCCTTCGCATCGTCAGGGAACCTTCAGCATCATCTCCAACATTAGCCCTCAATTGTTGAAGCGCTTTGATGAAATTAAAGCCAGAAACAATTTATTTTTTATTGTAAAATATTGATTATGCCGTGTGCTTCCCTGATTCATGCACGTGTTTGTCGTTTCTGATCTGTACTGCTTTTCCTGATTCCCGATGTTCTGCTCAGCTCTATATATACCCGTCAAGGTCGCCTTGTTCTTTCACGCTGTATTAGCCTTTGTTATACTTTGTCGCCTCCGTTTTCGCTTGAATCACCCCCTTCGCACAACGAGAGACTCCTTTCACTCTTCTTTAAGATGTCTGGGAACCGAAGGTCCAGCGAAGAGAGTGTTAAGAAGAAAGCAAAGATTAACAAGTCTTCTTCGAAGGACAACTCTGAGAAGGTGGCTAGTGATGCCCACCCTCAAGTTTCCAGTGCTGCTGCCACTTCAGTGCCCCCTTCAAAGGCTTCGGCGCCTTCTTTGATGGCTTCGGCTCCTGCTTTGAAGGCTTCAGTTCCGCCTTCGAAGGATTCGTCCGTTCGATCTACTTCGGCTAAACCGGCAATTTCTATCAAGGCTCCAGTAGTATACAACTTGATGGACATGGTCACTAATCAGAGGGGTGGAGGTCAATGTTCTTCTAAGACTTCCTCTGCTGGTAAAGGTGTTCCCCCGAAGAGCTCTGCTGCTCCTACGAAGGGCATTTCTTCTTCTTCAGCCGAAGCTGGCAAATCTATGATTCCTGAGAAGGCCAAGATCCAGGACAAGAATGTAGCAACTGCTGCAGCTATACCTGATTTATCTGGATTGAAGGCTAAGATCCAGGACAAGACCCCAGATGAGGGTGTCAAGGCCTCGGGCGAGCCCCAGATCCAGGACAAGGATGTGGGCGAAGCCCCTGTGTCAGGTTGTCTCTCATCGCGTGATATGTCTGAACTATGCCAGATTGCTGCTAACCTGAGGCCTCTTTCAGATCGTTCTGGGGTTCAGCTCCCTCCTGAGCCTCAGATACTGGTTCGCGACGTTGTCAGCCCTTCGAGAGGTGGTGAACTTTTTGTTCATTCTATCTTTGAGACGATGCAGGAGGAGTTTCTCCCTTTTGATGTTGCTTTTGATTCAGCTGAGGTTGCTGAGGGGTCTTCGCTTGCTTGTGACGAGGTACCTGCTAATACCTTCGTCATGAGTGCTCAGGCTGTTGAGCCTTTCGTTACTGCTGCCAATAGGATTCGCCTTCCTCAGGTGGAGGAAGAGCTGAAGCTACAGGGTGGAGATACCCTGTACAAATCTTTACTGTCTTCGCAAGTGAAGGTGATTCTTTTAACTTTCATTATTAGCATTTGATTTATGTGTATATATATCTGACTCCTTCTATTCGTGACAGTCTCTTGCGATTACCCATGCCTCTCTTTGCCAGTATAAGGAGTTATCACGGATGAAAGCTAATCGGGATGTACTTTGCAAAGACCTTAGCGCCCTTGAGACGAAGGTCAAGGAGAAAGAGGAGTCGCTTGCTCTTAGCAATAAGCGCTTGACTGACCTTTCTTCGGAGAAAGAAGCACTCAACCAGTCTGCTAAAGACTTTGAGCCGAAGGTGACTTCTCTCGATAAATAGGTTGAAGAGTTGGATGCATCTCTTGCGAAGGCCAGAAATATTAATGATGACCTTCGCGGAAAGGTTGATGCCGCCACCCTGGAGCTTGCTGCGTTTTTTGAATCTAAGAAGCTTCGCTTGTGTGCAATTTGCGGACAAATCCGAGATGCTCTTGTCTCTATGGGGTCTATTCCTGATCAGCTTCCTGAAGATGCTTCGATTGAGTACTACCAAGCTTGGCTCACTACCAACATTCCATATGTTGTTCAAGCTTGTAGGGCTTTTTCAAATAATGCTGTGCATCTCGCTGTTCAAGATCTTCTTCGCTCACTTGAGGCTAGGGGGAGTGATGCCCTGGCGAAGGCTGCTAGTGACTCCTTTTCTTTTGTTTCTACTGACACCACTCCTCCTTCGTTGGTCAGTGCCCTTATGAAGTTTGGCGACCATGTAAACAAGTCCTTCTAGAGCAGGGTCCTTTCAATCGGTCGTCAGCCTCAGGATGAGGTATAAACTTTTTCCTTTGTTTGATGTGTATGGGATATTTTCCCCTTCGGATTTGTATTTGCTGAGTGTGCCGCGGAGACATATGTTGTAAACTTATTATTGTTTTTGTTTTTAATTTTTGTTTGGTTTTGGACTTTAGGATTCCTCTGATTTTTCTTTGAGCGAGTTTGCCACCCCAAAGCCTTCGGCTGATGCTTCGCTGGGCAAGTGTTTTATTCCGGAGTCTTCATCTGAGATCTCTTTGAGCGAATTTGCTACTCTGGAGCCTTCTTCTCGTGGATTGGCTCGTCATGAGCCCCCAATTGAGATTTTCAGTTCCCCTTCGGAAATTCATTTGTCAAGTGATTCAGATCCTTTGTCCCCTGTCGAAGGGGCGCGGATTCTTTCACATTTCCTCCTGGTAGTCTGGTGGCTATTGGTAGGCCTTATAATTATTGTCCTAATGCTTCCGAAGGACGTGGTAGCCGCGGAAGACGAGGGTCTCGTGGACGCCGTTTGCAAGGTGGCCCTTCTTCTAGTCGGGGCTCCATTAGGAGGAAGCGTGGTGGTCGAAGCCGCCGTAATCCGTCTATTGATCTCGAAGATTCACCTCCGCGCTTTGATGCGGCTTCGCAAGTTGAGCGAATGGTTTCTTCCGGGGTAGTAGATCCCGTTTTCCAGAGGCCTTATTCGCCTTCGAGCGGATATAACTTTGACGTGTTCAGTATTGTATGTCAGATGTTGATAGAATTAGGTGTCATTGTAAAGCAGGAACCTGACGATGACTCCCATTGAACACAATATGCTTTTTTGAGCTATCTTTTTGAAGAAATATGTTCGGCTTACTTCGCTAGAGAATAGGTTTCTTTAATACTTTTGCGGAGCCTTCTGCTTCTTGAGCGATGACCTGTTTTCTTGGTGTAGATCAAAGCTTTCGCGCTTATATTCGAGACATTGGGTCTTTGCCCAGCAAAGATTTTTCTTTGAGAGTTTTTTCCTCGGAGCGAAGAGTGTTGTTTTTCCTTTTTTAGGAATATTTTGCTTTGCCAGACAATTTTTGTTTGTCTTTGCTTTTTCCTGCTTTGGCTTTCTTTCTTGAGGCCAAATCAAGTTTTTTGAGGTAGGATCAGCTTCTTTAGCTTGCCTTTTTCCCCTTCGATTCGTTTCTGGGAAACTTGTGTTACACTTTGTAACACGTTGTCCCAGAATTGGGTTTCACCAAGTTCTGTTTTGGTGTGCCCTTCGCTTGTTCTAGGCTTTTAGCCTGATTTCATTTGTTAAGCTCATGGCTTCGCCTTTTGCTAAGGTTCCTCGGCAAATTACTCTGGAATTTTTTGAGGGTAAAAAGGTAACTATAAAATTGTGTTACAGTCTTAGAGGGTGCCTCGTTGAAAAACCTCACACCCTTCGCAGGGCTACCATTGTGAGGAAAAAGAGCACACCCCCCGCAAGTCTTTTATGTTTTTACACGTAAGCATCGCTCGTTCTACCGAAGAGTAGCTCTGATGACTCTTGGTAGAAACGGTTCATGAAGATTTGCCATGGTCTTGCCGAGTTCTTGAGGCCGAAGATCTTGTAAGCTGGTATGTCTTATGACTGTTTAATGAGATGGATATTCTTCCTTCCCGGGGTCTTGTTATCTTCGAGGCTCGTAGCTTGTAGCTGATCTCCGAAGACCCTGATCACAGAGATTGGTCCCAGGATCTTCATGCATAAATAAGCTTGATGTATTACAGCTTCAAACTTGTTAATGGATCCTCTTCTGAAGATTGCATTATAGGGGTAGATGAGGTCGACCAAATCGAAGGTCACATCTTCAGTCCTTGCATTTTCTCCTTCGCCAAAAGTTACTGGCAAGAGAATCTTTCCCATTGCCTGGATTATCTATCCTGTGAAACCGACTAGTGGGATTCCTACTAGTTGTAATGTTTCATTTCCCAAATTCATTTTTCTGAGAGTTGAGGTGAAAAGGATGTCTGCGGAGCTTCCCCCATCAATCAAGATTTTGAGGACATCGAAACCTTTGATGTTTGCTTGGATTACCAATGGGTCTGAATGCGGTTGATCCAAGTTTCTCGCGTCTTCCTCCTCGAAAGTTATGTCAACATGAGACCACCTTGTTTTGACAAATGGAGCTCCTGATGAGACGTGTTGGACCCTTCGCATGTACTCTTTTCTAGCCCTCCTTGAGTCTAGCTGCTGTGTTGACCCTCCAGTAATGGCATTTATTGTTTGCCTTCGCACCTCGCTGTTTGCTTCTGAATGTCTTGCATTGTTATGATGGTTCGTTTCTGGTGGTGGTGGTAACGCAGCCAAGCATTGCAGTTGATGACAAGTGTATTGTTGCATTTGCTGCGAAGCTTCCCTTGGGTAATTGATCACATGATTTACAGAATGTGAAGGATACGTTGGTTGAGTATTGCTTTGAGACCAATCTTCACGATAGTTACTCGTGTGTCGAATAGCTTTCTTCGCTTCCCTCTTTGCAAGCCAACTCTGTTTGTAAGCTTGGATGTCCCGGCACTGCTTTATTTTATGCCCTTTGCTTTCTCCATGCAGCTCGCAAAACACGGTGCGGGAGTTGTTTTTCTGACTGTTGTCTCTGTTTCTTTCCTCGTGGTCCTTGTCGTGATTGCTTCGTTCTTTTCCTCTTTCGTCCTCTCTGTTTCTTTTCTCATCTCCCCTTTCCTCTCTATTTTCAAGATTGTGTACCCTTCGGCTGCTGTGGTCTCTATGGTTTTCTTTGTTTTTGTCATGCCTTCGACTTCGACTTGATTCTTTATCCTCTTTAGCTTTTTTCTGGTCTCTTAGCTGCTGTGTCTGTCTCTTTTCATCATCTTTATTTCTTCTGAATTCATCGTCTGATCTTGCATACTTTTCAAAGATGTCAAGCAACCCAAAGATTGTGGTTGGTTTTTTCCTTGCGAGCGAAGAGTGGAAATGTCTAGACCTCAATCCTTCCATTAGAGCATCAATGACCATGGAAGCTCCTACTCCTCTGACCTTCGACTTGATTTCCATGAATCTCTGCATATATTCCCTGAGGCTTTCATCATTCCTTTGCTTGCAACAGAACAATTTTCCTTGATGGACTTCTTCGGCTTGGAAGCCTTGAAAATTATTTATGAATTCCTTTCTCAACTCAGACCATGAATTGATTGATCCCGGCTCTAAGGTGGAGAACCAAGTCTTTGCAGTGCTCTCGATTGCCATCACAAGTGCCTTTGCGTATGTTGAATTTGTACCTTCGCCAGATTCAACTGCAGCTTCGAAGGACATCAAAAATTCCCTTGGATCAGATTTTCCTTGATATGCTTTAATCTTTGGCATCTTGAAGTTGATAGGCCAAGGCTTATTTTGTAATTCTTCGCTTAGAGGTGAATTTTCATTGAACATCGAGGTTGGTTGAACATCTCTGCTTGTGTTGCTTACTTCGTAGACAACCTTCCATTCGTTCTGCTTTTGTGTCTTTCTTGGATGATTCTGACTTAGCTTCTTCAGGTTGTTCATATCACTAGAACAGATATGCTGATTAGTGACGTTCTTAACGCGTCACCGACTGCTTGTAGTGACAAAATTTTTGTCATAAATTATGATTTATGACCTTTTAGGGTCCGTCAGCAGTCGGACGTGGTGAGTCGTGATTTATGACCTTTTGCTGTGGTGAGGGGACGGATCCTAAAACATCATAAACTTACCCGTACATCGTATACGTATACTGCCACGGTGGCGCGATGACATGGCTTCCAACGTGGCAGCAACGCCATGTTGGCAAGATGACATGGCAGCACTGCCATGATGGCAGGATGATGTGGCTATCCATGTGTCATCATCCTGTTGGTCCACATGTCGTTTTCCCATTTGTCCATATGTCATTTTTTAGGTCCACGTGTCACTCTCTTGTTGGTCCGCGTGTCATCGTTCTATTGGTCCACATGCCATTTTTTTATTGGACAACGTGTCCTCTCCTTATTGGTTCACGTGTCATCGCGCTATTTGTCCACGTGTCGTTGTTCTACAGCACCACGTGTCACTCTGCCATTGGCCCACATGTCATTTTTCAATTTGTCCACGTTTCGCGTTACGAAAGGTTCGCGTGCCGTTATTATACTGGTCCATGTGGGCCCATTTGCGGTCCAACTATTTCATCACAAATCAGATCAGGTTGGATCGTCACAAATATATGCCGAATTAATCAACTGTTAGATACATAGATGAGTCAGATATACATGACACTTAAACCAAAATGATGGCAAATTTCACATTCTGTCCAGATCACGAAATCATGCCACAGTACAAATGGTGCCCATACGCATAACACACCACACAGAGGAGTTCCGTAATCCACCAAAACCAATCAGACTAGAAATGAAGATCACCATTCAGATGTCAGAGATGAAGGATGCACCTGACCTTCCCCTTGAAATTTAGAAATAAGAGAGGCCATCAAGGTTGCCTTTCGTGCTGATTCATTCCTCAAGTCCTCTAACTGGGCATCAAGAATGCGGTTTGAGTCTCTCACATCTTGGGCGTGCTTCTGCAAGGCATCAATCTCCCTCCTCTGTTGTTCAACTATTTGTTCAACTTGTCGACTTTCGGCTTTCTCGCGCTGAAGTTCAGCCATCAATGCTTCCAACCGGGAAGAAATAGAACCTCTGTTTCTTTTCTTCGGTTGAAGGCCCGCAACTTCAAGAAAGGTACTTGCTTGAACTACTTCACGAATAGCACGACCAGGAGACGGCGGTTCCTCTCGCTGTACAGATTCTTCCATTATCTCTTCCATATCATCCTAGCAAAAAAGGGCGATAGGTCAAAGTTCCATCTTGTTAACAGATTTTTAGAGTGCCAATATATAAAGCTATAAGAGGACATGAAAAGGAGAAAAACCTTTACAACAGCTTTCTGAACTGTCTCACTGTTGGCGTCTCTTACGGTCACGCGGGAAACACGCGACCGCGGGGAGACGCCGGGGGTTATGGAATTGTTCACTTGCACTATTTAACCAAATAATCCACAACTAGTAACAAGTACTAGATATGAATTATAAGGTTTGTCATGATAAATAGAATATCCGCAAGCGGACGGATAACCCGTTGTAGCATTTCACCCGAGAGTATTTCAGGGTATCGTATTTATATTTTCCCAAAGGAAGACATGGTTGACAAGAGTACTTATATTCATGGTGTTACAAATGATAGATGATATAACCACATTCCAATGCAGGGGTAAGGTTTAATAATAATAAGGATAGTGTGACACACACGAAGGCATTCCACTCTCTCTAATAAAAGGCGAGAGACAATCCTAAGCAATGCTAAGTTAGACTAGCGAGCTACTACTCCAAAGGTACAACATTCATATAGCGTGCATAACCTCTACCTATCATCTAGCGTCATGCAAGCACAAGCAAGCGTCTAATGCCTAGGCAACATCGGGAGATCCGGCATACGCAAGGTCTGCCTCGCGACTCCGGCCTATTTACGTACTCCTATGCCGTGCCCGAACGTGGAGGGTTCCTTTGGATGGACAGGGCTGTCACTTCCTGCCACCTACCTCTACAAACCGTGGGACACGCACATACCCAAGGGTGGATAGACTACCCCGGCACCATGCCGGCGTTACTAACCACGACTCTAGATCCCTCGAGGCACCCCCAACCCTTCGGATCGACGGGGTGATAAATCTAGAGCACCTTTGCAGGACAATGAGCCCGATGCCTAAACAGGAGAACATCTGGCCTAACTAGCATAAACTAGATAAAAGGGATCAAAGCTAGCACTAAGTCATGCATAAGCGTTCGTCGCTCAAGAACGAGCGACGAACGATGAACGATTAAGCAAGTTCAAGAATAATCGATGATCGAGTATGAACGAACGAAGAACGAACGATGAACGAGCATGAACAAACAACGAACGATCATACAAGATCATGATAGAACTAGCAAGCTCATAACAACTATATGAATACTTGTATTCCATAGATTAAATAACAAGTCTTACAAAGAGAGAGAAAAAGGATACAAGAGCGCTACCCAATTCTCCACAAGACTTTGGGAGCAATAGGGCAGCCCACTACTCAGCCTAGCACTACCTAGAATTGCCTCTAGCTCTAGTGTGAGGAGGAGGAGGGAATGATCCTTGTGTATTGTGTGTCCTGGAAGGAGGGGGGTACCCCTCCTTATATAGTCCTTGAAGGTCGGCAACTTTGAGGCGGTTCCCGAGGTCGGTGGCATTTAATGCAGGGGGAACCGACCTCCAGAGGTCGGTTACAAACCGCCACAGAAAGATGGGCCCAGGGGGCCACCCTGCCAGGTCGGCCGACCTGGCCAGGGGGGGTCGGCCGACCTGTGCCTGGCCCCTCCTGGGCTGGGCTTTGGCAGGTGGCTCCCCCTCTGGGTTTACTTCTCTGTTCCAGGTGCATTTGGCCTTAGTTGTGTTGGACTTTGACGAGATTTGGCCTTTTGTCTTGGAATTGTATTCCCGCGGCGAACGTTGTTTTGTAGAAGTGTTGATTCGTCGCCTTGGGGCATGATTTCACCTGGATTTCTCCCTTATTCCACCTGCACACTAAAATCTAGAGGTACATGTGGAAATAGGTTATTCTTAAATAAAGTGCATGTAAAGAATGTCCAATCCTTCTTGTTTATTGAGCTAGTTGACGGTCGAAATTGGTCCGTAACGACCGTCAACAACTCCCCCAAGCTTACCCCTTGCTCGTCCCGAGCAAGAAATAGGACTTTAGGTTGTTGATCAGGAGTTGCTACAATGCCTACTTCTCAAAGGTACCAAGTGTATAACAAAGATACTCATCCTTGAGTTGAATAAGTTGGTCAAGGTAACTCACCCTTCCCTTAGTCCTTATGGGGCTTTTGCTTTATACTTCACCTTGGGCGGTTGAGAGAGAGAACGGTGTATGAGCATTTGTTTTCTCATTCCTTGTCTTGCTTTTTACTCTCCGGAGGTTTTCAAAAGGATTTTCAAAAAATAAAACCAAGTTCCTCAAGTGATACTCTCGAGTCGCTCAAGTGGTGTTTTCATTCCTCACCAAGGCATGTGTGCTGCCTCATCCTACATCTAATAGGCTTTTCGTGGAGCTCAAGGTAGGATATGAAGAGAGGCATACTTGCATTCATATTTTGCAAAACCAAAAGAGTGGATCCGCGGAGATAGCAAGCCATACAATCAAAGATCAAGATGTGCAAGTGTGTATATGTGGATGGTGGTGTAAGTGACTACTCCTCTTTTTGTTCACCTCTTTTTATTTTATATTTTGGGGCATGGCTGTCTTTTCTTCTTTCTTCTTCCATGCTCAAAAAATGAGAGCAGATAAATTTTCTTTTTCTTTTTATGCTCATCTTCTGTGAGCTTTATTTTCTTTCTTTCTTTTGCATAGCCATGCCTAATTTTGATATTTCAAGAGAGGTGATAAATTGTGAGGAGTGTCTTTATTTTGGTGGATGGTATGACATGTTGCTAACTTCCGGTGTAGAAGTTTAGCATATGAGGTGGAATGTGTACGTGATCTTGATCATGAGAGTATGGAGAGCATCTCACTAGGGTCACACAATTTTGATAAAGCTCAATGAAATGACAAGCAGCATATGTAAGGTTTTTCATTAAGTACTACATATGGCTTTGATAGGAAATTAACATCACTGAGGAACTTATAATTTTTATGATTTTCGAAAACAAAATCTCCGGAGTTTTCAAGCTTAACTTGGAACAAGATTGCATCAGCTCTTTTTACCATATCATCTCTCACAACAACTTAGGTTCAGTGCAAGCGTATGCTACACACAAGTTTCAGGTTCTAAGCAAGTATTTTTCAGCCAACAAACTCAAAACTTGGAGAGTACTAAGTTATAAACTAGGCACAAGAGAGAAATACGGCAGAGCAACTATTCATCATCTCAACATAGAAGGAAAAGAAATACTTTTACAGCACATAAAAAGAAACTACACTAATTATTTTTGTTCTTTTTAGTTTTGTTATTTTTATTTTGTTTTTCATATGAGAAGCAAGAACAAGCAAAAACAAAGAAAAAAAGGATACAAGTTGCGATACATGATACCTTAGCGGGGGGCATGGTGTCTCCCCCCCAAGCTTGTTCTTGCTTATGGGTTTCGTGGATCGAACCCCATGTGGCGAAAGTAAGCCGAAAGATCGGCTTGTCCCCGCTCCGTCATGTTGGTGAGGTTGGTGAGCTGGGTGTCGGTGCGTTCTTGCCACTGATGGGTTTGCAGGATGTGTTGGTTCAGCGTGTAGTCGATATCTCCTGCCGTGGTCTCGAGCCTTCCCATTTGCTCGGAGAGGTCGTTCATCGCTTGCTCAAGGTGGAAACCTTGAGTCGCACCAGAGTCAGAGGAGTGTTCCTCCCATTGTTGTTGCGGAGTGAACATCCTTGGGTCATGCCCCGAGGTTTGCCATGCCGAGCCCCCGGCCATGTGCGGTGGCGGGGCTGAGTATGCACCGGGAAAATACCCGGTGTGACCATGCCCCGGGCCGCCATGAGCCATGGGCTGCGGTGTGGGTGCCTCGGAACTTGATGGCTGCTCCGACCTGCGCGTCCTCCTGCGAGAAGAAATACTCCTGCGCGCACTCTCCATTTCTTGGAGCTCAATGGTTAGATTTTTGCAAGTATACAAGCGAAGATCCGGGTTAGGTAACCGAAACTCGTTTGTATACCCGACAAAATAAAATATGAGGGAATCGTTTGGACCATGCTTCAGTGTGTGACCACGAATAAGATAATCCTCGTTTATGAGTAAACGGGGCGTAGAACTAAATTCAACATTAGCATCATGCAAGGCACCCACTCCCGTAGCAATACTTGTAATTAACGAGGTGCATTCAATTGGTCCCATCATCCCAAAATTTTCTAACCAATGATGAATCAAGTATTGGACAGGAGAAATCTTAATCTTTTCAACCATAGCATAAAGAATTTTCATATCATCTTCGCGCACAATTCTAATATCACTTCTAGGAAAAAGAGTGATGCCAATCCACATGTGCAAAAAGCGCAAAGTAGGGTGATGGATGTGATTAGTTCTAGGCTGCACACAAGTTGAAAAACCCGTGATCCTTTCCCAAAATGCAAGTTTTGAAAAATCAGGAAGGGCATTGTCAATATCAACATTGCAGCGAGTATTAAAGCCGAGTATCATGCTAAGGTCCTTCCATTTCAAACGGTATTCTTCCCGGAAAAACCGAAAAGTAATACCTTCATCTACTACTCGTAGGGTGCATAAAAACTGAAGTGTAAGCAAGCGGGAACCCGGCTCATCTACACTAGCAAAATCTTTCCACCCTATAGCTTTGAATACTCGAGAAAATTCAGCATCCATACCAGTCTTTTGTAGCAGCCCCGTGTCAAATGCTCGCGTAGGAGCAAAGATACGGTTTTGAAGAAGCGCGTAGGCGTTCGTCTCGTACTCGCCCACCAAGTCAAGGTCGGTGTCGACGAGGAGACGATGCTCGATGTTGCCCTCTTGCTCTTCTTCCTCGGCTTCATGTGGTGGACTTGGCGGTGGCTCGACCGCGGGGCGTGAGCGAGTGCTTCGGCGTGAAGAGCTTGGACTTGATTTTGAACTTAGGGACCTCTTCAATGCTCCGTACAGCTTCTTGGCACCGGTCATGGCTGCACACAAGGAGAGCAAGAACACAAGAACAATAGCTCCGAACGGGTTATGTTAGAAAAAAATCCAATTGGCAAAACCGTCGGTTGTTCTTGTGAGCAAGAAAATCGCAACTCGGGAAAATCGAGCAAACCAAAAACAAAACACAAACTGAGAAAACACTAGGAGAGAAATTTTTTCTGCAGAACTTTGAGGCAAACACAAAGTGAGAGCAATGGAGAGCCTTGTGAGCAAGAGAATGAAGTGAATGAGGAGTGAAAATGAGTGTGTGTGAGGGGAAGAGAGCCTTTGGCCGGTCACTCCAATTTATAGCACGAAATGTAGCTGTTTTTGAACGTTGGAGGGGCCAGGTGACCGTTGGGAAAAAACAGGGGGGCAGCAACGGCTACCCCAGGTCGGCCGACCTGTCCTGGTGGGGTCGGCCGACCCCCTTCTGGGCCCACTTGCCTCCCCTCTTGGCCCACAGCCCCCAACGGCCAAATGGTGGTTGACCATGGTTGCTATGTCCAGTAAATCCTCGGAAATATTGCTCAGAAAGATTTCCAAATAAAATCATGCCTCGAAATTCAAACGGTTTTCGGAAAAATTGAAACTAGAAGAGAAAAATGTTGGAAAATTCCAACATGTGGGAAATTTATTGTAGTGGTACAGAGGTACTCCAAAACCTTGCACAAAAGAGTGAAAAAGTTTTGAAGAACCAAATATTTTTGGAGATTAATTTTTGTATGCATGGCGAGATGAAAATTCAAATATGCTGGCGGAAAAAATTCAAACGATTGAAATAAGAATTTCTTGTGGTGAAATAAAATATGCAGGGTGATTTTAAAGTTTTTAAATGCAAGTGGTGGGTTTGAAAAAGAAAAATCAAAAAGGAATCAAAAGAAATGATAATGCCGATTATCCTGTCGGCCAGGGCTTCGCCGTTTTAAGTCCGGCGAGCAAGGACTTCTCCATGCGTTTCATTCTTGAGGTGCCAGCCCCGTCCTTGGAGAAGAGGATGAATATGGCTGCACCTTCTTTACTTGCCACATTTGTTTGATCTTGGGTTGTGTTGGTGGCTTCTCAATTTGAGGGGTCGATTTCTTGACCCATAACCCCGGCCTTGTTGTTGCGGGCTTCTTGGGTTGGTACCATGACGGGTTCTCACGTTTGTCAATTTGCTTCCAAAGAGCAATGAGACTATCCGTCTTTCTTGGGGTCACTTCAACTTCTTTGATGTTTGAGGGGTTTGGCCCATACTTGATCTTGATCATCGAGCATTGTTCTTTTCGGGGTTGAAACTCGAATTTTTCCTCCTTCCCATTGATGTAGAGGCGGATTTCTCCAACTCCAACATCAATTTGGGCCTTTGTGGTGCTAAGGAAGGGACGTCCCAATATGAGGGGCGTCTCTTTATCAATGTCCATTTCCAGCACCACGAAGTCCACCGGAATGAAGTTACCACGGATTTTCACCGGAATGTCTTCGGCTATTCCCGCGGGGTAGCGGACTGATGAGTCTGCTAGTTGTAGCCTCATTGGTGTAGGAGTTAATTCTGTGTAGCTCAATCGATCGAAGACCTCTTTGGGCATAACGCTGACGCTTGCCCCAAGATCACATAAGGCGTGTTCGAAGTGATGTGTCCCAATGGAGCATGATATGGTGGGGCAACCAGGGTCTTTCTTCTTTTCTGGATGCCGATTGAGTATAGCCGCGCTACACTCTTTGGTGAGCTTGACCATCTCTGTCTTGGGCAGTGGTCGCTTGTTATTGAGGATGTCTTTGAGGTAACGTGCATATGTGGGTACTTGTACCATGTCCATCAAAGGCACGTTGACATGAATCTTTTGGATGACTTCCACAAAACGATCAAATTGTTCATCCACCTTCGGCTTCTTATTTCTGTGTGGGAATGGCATGAAACTAGTGTCTTGGAATTCTAGTGCCTCTTTCCCAGTGGTTGCCTTTGGTTCATCATTCTTTTTCTGGATGATAGAAGGGTCTTCTTCTTCTTTTTCAACCCTGTCCTTGTTACCTGCATGGTTAGGATATGGCGGGTCCCGAGTGGATTTTCCTCCCCTCGTGGTAACCGCATTAACATTTTCTAAAGAAGACTCGGGTTGCCCCGGGATCTTCCCAAAATTAGAGGTAGGAACAAGAGCAGCAAGCTGAGCAAGTTGGGTTTCTATCATTTTGTTAAAACTCAGCTGATTTTTGAAAGCGGAAGAAAAACCTTCTAGCTGTGAATTTATATTTTCTAAAACTTTATCATTGGCAGCAAGCTTTTTGTTGATTGATTCATTAATTTTAGCTTGGCCAAGAACCAAATCTTTCAAAGAGGGCTGATTATTGTAAAAACCAGGAAAATTGTTACCTCTATTTTGATTTTGATTATATCCTTGACCTCCGTTTGGACGATACCCGTTGTTGTTGTTCATGTAGAACGCTTCTTCTTGGGTGTGGGGGCAATTCTTCCCCATATGGCCCGTATCCCCGCATTCCTCACACGTCATGTGTGAGTCCAATGCACGAACACTACCACTTGAAGTGTGTTCATCCAAACGCTTCATGAGAAGGTCAAGTTTGGCGGACAACATGTCCACTTCCTTGACAGGGTGGATGCCTTTTGAGCGTGATTGGAGTCGATCATCACTCCACCCTTGATTGGAGACCATCTTCTCTGTAAGGTCTTTTGCTTGAGTAACGGTTTTGGAGAAGAAGGCTCCTCCAGCAGCGGCATCCATATGTCCACGGGCTGTTGGTGTTAACCCGTTGTAAAAGTGTTGAAGAATGAGCCATTCTTCCATCCCATGGTGTGGGCAGGCTGATGTGTATTCTTGGAGCCTTTCCCATGCCTCGGGTATGGATTCATTTGTTGCTTGCTGGAAGCTTGCAATTCTTCCACGAAGAGCATTGGTTTTGCCCATCGGGAAGAACTTAGCGAGGAACGCCGTAGAACATTTGTCCCAAGTGTCAATATTGGCGCGGTTTGCATAGAACCATTGTTTCGCTTTCCCAAGGAGGGAGAGCGGAAACAAACGGAGCTTGATCGCATCTTGATTGCCTTCTCCCGTGCCTGACGTGTTGCATATTTCTAGGAACTGTTGGAGATGAGAGTTGGCGTCCTCGGAAGCCTTCCCACAAAAGGGTATGGCTTGCACCATCGTGATGAGGCTGGACCTTATGTTAAGTCCAGCGTCACCAACGTCGACGTTGGGTCCAATGGGCACATTGGCGACGGTGGGCGCGGAGTATTCACGAAGGGTCTTTTCAGCCATGACGTTTGACGTAGATGGCGCGGAAGATGCGGGTTCGCTTGTCGAGAGTACTTGAGGGGGGACGACGACGCGAGGTCGAGTCTTCCTCACAAGTGACTCGGGATTGTCAACGAAGTTTTGCGGCAAGTCGAATCCACGCATACACTATCCTGTTTTCACATCAAAGAGAAAACAGATCAAGGTTAGCCTGCATGGGCAATGGTTAAACCACATCAAGTGTAATCATGAACAATCATTGTATTCTTGTTAACCAATGTCTTCCCCGGCAACTTCGCCAGAAATGCTTGTTGGCGTCTCTTACGGTCACGCGGGAAACACGCGACCGCGGGGAGACGCCGGGGGTTATGGAATTGTTCACTTGCACTATTTAACCAAATAATCCACAACTAGTAACAAGTACTAGATATGAATTATAAGATTTGTCATGATAAATAGAATATCCGCAAGCGGACGGATAACCCGTTGTAGCATTTCACCCGAGAGTATTCCAGGGTATCGTATTTATATTTTCCCAAAGGAAGACATGGTTGACAAGAGTACTTATGTTCATGGTGTTACAAATGATAGATGATATAACCACATTCCAATGCAGGGGTAAGGTTTAATAATAATAAGGATAGTGTGACACACACGAAGGCATTCCACTCTCTCTAATAAAAGGCGAGAGACAATCCTAAGCAATGCTAAGTTAGACTAGCGAGCTACTACTCCAAAGGTACAACATTCATATAGCGTGCATAACCTCTACCTATCATCTAGCGTCATGCAAGCACAAGCAAGCGTCTAATGCCTAGGCAACATCGGGAGATCCGGCATACGCAAGGTCTGCCTCGCGACTCCGGCCTATTTACGTACTCCTATGCCGTGCCCGAACGTGGAGGGTTCCTTTGGATGGACAGGGCTGTCACTTCCTGCCACCTACCTCTACAAACCGTGGGACACGCACATACCCAAGGGTGGATAGACTACCCCGGCACCATGCCGGCGTTACTAACCACGACTCTAGATCCCTCGAGGCACCCCCAACCCTTCGGATCGACGGGGTGATAAATCTAGAGCACCTTTGCAGGACAATGAGCCCGATGCCTAAACAGGAGAACATCTGGCCTAACTAGCATAAACTAGATAAAAGGGATCAAAGCTAGCACTAAGTCATGCATAAGCGTTCGTCGCTCAAGAACGAGCGACGAACGATGAACGATTAAGCAAGTTCAAGAATAATCGATGATCGAGTATGAACGAACGAAGAACGAACGATGAACGAGCATGAACAAACAACGAACGATCATACAAGATCATGATAGAACTAGCAAGCTCATAACAACTATATGAATACTTGTATTCCATAGATTAAATAACAAGTCTTACAAAGAGAGAGAAAAAGGATACAAGAGCGCTACCCAATTCTCCACAAGACTTTGGGAGCAATAGGGCAGCCCACTACTCAGCCTAGCACTACCTAGAATTGCCTCTAGCTCTAGTGTGAGGAGGAGGAGGGAATGATCCTTGTGTATTGTGTGTCCTGGAAGGAGGGGGGTACCCCTCCTTATATAGTCCTTGAAGGTCGGCAACTTTGAGGCGGTTCCCGAGGTCGGTGGCATTTAATGCAGGGGGAACCGACCTCCAGAGGTCGGTTACAAACCGCCACAGAAAGATGGGCCCAGGGGGCCACCCTGCCAGGTCGGCCGACCTGGCCAGGGGGGGTCGGCCGACCTGTGCCTGGCCCCTCCTGGGCTGGGCTTTGGCAGGTGGCTCCCCCTCTGGGTTTACTTCTCTGTTCCAGGTGCATTTGGCCTTAGTTGTGTTGGACTTTGACGAGATTTGGCCTTTTGTCTTGGAATTGTATTCCCGCGGCGAACGTTGTTTTGTAGAAGTGTTGATTCGTCGCCTTGGGGCATGATTTCACCTGGATTTCTCCCTTATTCCACCTGCACACTAAAATCTAGAGGTACATGTGGAAATAGGTTATTCTTAAATAAAGTGCATGTAAAGAATGTCCAATCCTTCTTGTTTATTGAGCTAGTTGACGGTCGAAATTGGTCCGTAACGACCGTCAACACTCACTAATAGAACCAGTTTTCTGTGATGAATGGAACTCCCTGAACAGCTCCATTGGCGTGGGCTCTTCATCGAATATATCTCTCTGAAATGATATGCAAAGAAATTTCTAATCAGCATTTAATAAGAAGAAATCAAAGGTGACTTTCTCACGGTTCTGCTGGTTTGCAAGACACGTTTTCTGCAGAAAGTATATTTCGGTGAGTGATAGAGAAAAATTTGATATGATGTAAAACGAACAGTGGACAAATGTCCGATATCCAAACACGGTGCTCATAATGATGACAACAGGGGATGGTCCTCGTGTTCCACAAACACAGCACGGGATAAAGGGTGCCATTCACACTCTATCCATAGTACTTAGTTCAGGTAGTTTTATGCAATGAGCAAATTGAACTAACAGTAGAACAATGATAACATAACACTTAAGCCTACAATGATCAATTAAATCACAACAGAGGGATCACGTAGAACAGAACAAGTTCGGGTACAACACAGTAATTATTATGTCAACCTTGAAATCAGACGGCATCCTGAATGTATAATTGTATTTGACATTAGGCTGACCGACAAGACACAAGAGGAACAAGGCAATTTGAAGTTCTGCCATACCTTGTGCTGTGGGCTTGACCACAACTTCACTAGTGCTTCCCATTGATCATCATTCATGGATGGCACAGGAGATTTGACAACCACATCATTCACTGGTATATTATTGAAGAACTTATTCTTCAGCTTATATCTCATCTGACGCTGGCCGCATTTCATCATGTCAGCACACGCTGAAATCACTGGTTTGCTGGTAGTGTCCATGGAAAATTGGACCTAGTACGACGAATAAAATTTATCCCCATCTCGCATACAAAGATCGGGCAACAGAGAGCTTGTCAGGTTTGGTACAGCAAGTAAAATGGAATTTCACTTTAGTGTTTGGCCATGAGTTGATATACTTACCGAAACTTTGTTGATGTAGTTAACAAGATGTTCCCGCTCCCGCTCATCCCTATACATCTTCCAGTGAGGAAGGACTGGTATGTGCCGCCGAAGTACGATGCCGCCTTCAGTTGCAAGCTTTGCAGCTTGCAATGGTACTTCTGGCCGTTTCTTCCCTTCCAAAATGTGGATTGCCAGCTTCTTGTCCATTCCTTTGTTGATCCTTTCCAGATCTTTCCCGGATCTTCCTGTGCCCTTTGGAGTAGTTCTGATTTCTTCCTCTAACAAAATTGCAATCACGTGTTAATCGTTAAGTGGTTATCAACAGAGTAAATAATATTTAGCAACAACAAATATGATCCTTGCCGTCATCATGCACTTGGGTGCTGTCCTCTTGTGTTCCTTCGACTGGGTTTGCAGCGGACAATTCCCTTGCACGCTGCCTAGTTAGTCTTGGGACTTCTTGAGGAGGTGCCAACACTCTCTTGGAACCTCTTCCGCCTGTAACAGGACTGGTTGCCTTCGGCGTGGAACTCTTCTGCCCTCTCCCCTTATTAGGAACCTGTGAGGCCTCGACAGCCAAAAAGGAAGAAAAGTTAGCTTTGGAATAGGTTAAAAGCTTAGCAAGAGAAGGCCAGATTAGAAATTTTGTTACATTTACATGGTGAAATAAAGGGCTTCTAAAAAAAATCCAATTGCAATGTCTACGGTACTAAGAAGTAACACTGCAACATAGAAACTTGCGAACGGAAATAAAACAATAAAAGCTTATTTCTACTGTCTCCGTTTAGGGTCCCCGGCAGACCAAGGTTTCTAAAGATTTCTTCATTTGCTTCAACTCTTTTCAGTCGTTGAAGCGCGTACAGGCTAGTCTCTTCCTCTTCATGGTGAAGCTCATCCTCTACACGTTCGTAAAACATATTGTGTGAGATTGATTGTTTCAAATGCAAGTCGAGACAATATCAGTTGCATGCCCATTCCCTAAAATGACAAATATAAACAGATCAACATCATCTACAATGTAGGTCTCAAAAATAAAACATCCCCTACAATGTACATAGAGCTATGTAGCAACTATTGCTGCAATCGGGAAGCAATATACCTGCCATCGCCGGATTTCGCCCTGGTGCCATCGAAGTCTTGGAGAAGGACAGAGCTCCGGTGCATACGACAATGAAGGGCGGGATCAGGAACGATGCAGAGGATGTGGAGGTGAAGCTCAAGAACGGCGGTGAGGCGACGACGGAGCAGAGAGCTAGATCGGCGAGACAATGTTTGGGTTGGCAGCGAGGTCAAGATCCAGCGCGTTTTTATGGCTCCCTTGGCATACTTTACCAAAACACCCCTGGCAGTGGATCGGGAAAACAGAGCGGATGGATTTGGAGACCGGAAAGGAAGGGACAACATGGTCTTTCCCCATCGTGGTTGAAATTTTGAAAGAGTCGCTCTTGTTTGGGCGGGCGAATGAAAACGTGGCTGTCGCGGCATTTATTGTGCGAACCAGTGAATCCATTGTAAGTTTGTGACGTTTTCAAATGAGGGGGCCGTGGACAAGGCAGAAATAATCATTTGCTCCTCTTTGTTAACAGTTTGACCATTAGAATTAGCACGGCAGTCATATGCACTTCCACGTTGAGTACAGTAGCTCGCAAGTGAACTGTCCACCAACACGTATTTGCTGGCTGCAACGCGTTTCGGAAGAAAAGAATCGCTATCTCAAGCATAAGGGAACATCCTTGTACTGACATGGAACGCACAGGGGAACATCCATGAACTGCCATGGAACCCACGGGAACATCCAGGTGAGGGGATCTGTAAAGGGAAGAAATGGACAAAAAAAATGAGCTAAAGCCAAGCGAACAATTAAACAACTCGAGTGAAAAAGCCAGGAAAGAAAAGCTCTAACTTGAGTAAAAAAGCCAATAACCAAGATACAAAAAGCTCGGCGAGCGATTAAATGACGTGCATCGCACAACATAAATTACACCCAAAGCTGATTAAGTGTCAAACAAGGACCTGTCGGTGCCCGCGCACCGCAGGTGGTGAGCAGCATTGCGCTACCCCAAAATAAGCATCGTTCGGGGGACCAAAGTACTACTACTAATTATTGAACTACATCTGGTAATAACTAACATGACACGAGATGGTTCGCGATGCCGGCCCACATTAACTAGTCTTCTTGAGCAGCCATGATTTCGGCCTCATCTTCTCTAGCAGGCACGTCTTTCTCCTTGGCGGAATCTTTCTCCTTGGCGGCGGCATCCATCTCATCGGCAGCAGTGTCTTTCTCCTCGACAGCAGTGTCTTCCTCCACAGCAGATGCGTCTTTCTTCTCGGCAGCAGGGTCATTGACCTCGGCGGCATCTACCTCCTCGCGATCAGCGTCTTCAGCCGCGACCACGTCTTCCCCCTCAGCAGCAGCTGCTTTCTTCGCCTTCAGATTGTTCCAAAAATTGGTGATCGTGTCGCGTAAGCCGCTGAGATTGCTGACACCTATACAATCAATCAATAAATTTAGCTGGAAACAATCATACAAGTTTGCCTGAACCAAGCTATTCATTGGAACAACCGACATTAATCTACGGGAATTGTTCACAAACACGTTATGTCTGGGTGTGATATAATGCGCTTACACTGTTCCAGGTTTGCCACCTCCATGTCGCACATTGAGACAATCTTGCTGCGTTCTATTCCGTTGAGCTGCATGTTTCCCCCCACAAGCCCCACTAGTTCTGTGTGTGAATTTTCCATGAGCTTCAGGAGATCCCTGTGAATCCCCATCCGTTCATGGACCATTCTCATGGCCTCGTCTCCTAGTTCCCCGCTGTCCTTCATGCGCGTGTTCCTCCCCTGGTCGTCGGCCGTGGCCTTCATCTTCCTCTTGATGACTTCTATCCTAGATAGAGATCCAAAGCTTGACTAATAAATACTCATTTTCAGGAAGAAGAAGAACTCGACAACAGAGGCCAAGAAAGAAATAGAAACATCAAACAACAAAACTGATACCGCTTTTCCCGGAGCCCTATGTCCCACATAATGTCACCAAAGAAATCGGATTCTGACATCTCATCCTCGACCTCGCTACGGATTATTTTTGCTACCCCCGGGCTCACAACAAAACTCCACTCGGTGCCAGCTCGCTCACGCCCATGCTGCGGCACGCTTTCTACTACTACATGATCCCTACATGCAGGTCGGTAGCAGCAAAAAATAAATACTAGTAACTAGTATGATGTCAATGAAAAAGTTGATGAAGGGAATCGAAACATCAAACAAGAGAATGCAAACCTTTTTTCTACAGGCTCGTTCACCGGGCTCACATTGCTCCTCTCGCTTGCGGCTGCGCCCTCCATAGCTTGCTCATTCGTCCCCTTGTCCATGTTTCACCAAAATAGATCGAAAGCAAAACTAGTAAAGAAACCAAAATCTATGAAAAAGAATTCGAACATCAACAAGCAAATGAAACCGCCATTTGCAAATCGACGCAAGGGAGACGCAAAGAAAACGTAGGGCACGAGTTGCTGGTGCGAGTGATGGGTGCACGAGCCTGGTAGGGAGCGGGTTCCCGGAGCCGTTTCCGGTGCCAGTGATGCGTGTCCACCAGAAGATAAAGCTGTGCAGGAGGTGCACAGTACTAGTAGTAGTAGGCTAGTGCGGAGTTAGCTTACAAGTGAAGCCTCAAGCCGCGTCTTCCAAAGCGTGTGATTCCTTCACAGTCCTTGAGGAAGGCACAGGCGGCTAGCAGTGGCAGTATTGTCCGGTCTTGTCAAATTAAACTCACAGGGAACGAGTGTGAGCAAGCTCCAACCACTCAACCAACCTTCAACACAGGATATTCCCGTGAGTAGGTTGAATTTTAAGCACGGGATAGTCTTGGGTCAACATTTTAGCGCGGAAAATTGTGAATCGCCAATTAGGCCTCCATTAGACTGTAGGATTTTGATAGGAATTTTGGAGGATTTCAATCCTAAGAATTATTGCAACAAGAGCCCTTTGGAACAAAGGAATGCACATGGTAGATTCCTATGGAATGGCTTGTTTCATAGGGATTTTGAAGGATTCTAAGATTGAGGTACAACCTCATGAAAAAATTTCATTGTGCCTATCTCTCTCATCTGAATATCAGATCCTGTGTTTCGAGAATCCCGCGTTCCTGACTAGGTTGAACTTTAATCACCGCATTTGAAACATTTCCTTCCTTTTGAATACCTATATGGATGCAAGTGACATCCAACTTCAATACTGCGTTTTTCGTGTTGCTGTGTGTTTCGAGAATAATCCTGCGTTCCAACCAGGGTACAAAGACATTGCCCAAATGCCCACACAGCAGGAAAGTACGCACACAAGGTAACTTTTTCCAACTGTATAAACCATCGTCTACATACGTGCATAAATTGTGTACACTGGCAATTAAGGGGTCAAATGTGTGCAAATTTAGTTCCTTTTCACAGCGGAAGGTCCGTTGACGACAAACAAAACTCACCGGATATAAATAGCATGCCACCAGACTAGAGTGCAGTACTACAAGATGATCACACCAAATCCATTGAGAGCAGATTAGAAGAGCGTCTTTTCCAAAATACAATTATTTGGCACCACAAACAGTTCCAGAATTCGCCATTACTACTACTACTACATACTAGATTACAAGCAAGCATAAAAAGATACAAGCGCTCGACGAAGGAAGGACGGCGAGACCACCGGCGCTCGGCTCATTGCTGCTGCTGCGGCAGCGGCGGCATCCACCCATGGTTCCGAGCCACCTGACGATGGCGGCTCGAGAACTTGTCGTTGTACGGCCGAGCCAAGCTAACGACATGTTCTTCCATGTCATCCATGGACTTCCTCGGCTTCTTGCTGGGGCAGACGGGGCAGATGAAGCACTCCGGGCCACGACAGATGACGCGCAGGGCATCACCCTTCGGGACGGGCGTCCTGTAACAGTGGAACCTGTCCTCCTCTGAGTCTGTTTCCCCGTAGCCTTCGGAGCGGGGAGAGGTCGGGGCCGCCAGGATCGGAGACGGTGGCAGTGAGCCAGCCTGGACTGGAGACGGCGGCGTCGGGCTCGCGGAGGCCGGCCACGGAGACCACGGCGAGATTACTAGAGCCGGATCCCACCGCCGGGCCGGCGAGGGCGGATGGGTGCCCCTATTGTGGGCGCGGTTGGAGGGCGCCATAGCAGCACCGAATGAAGTGCCGGCCCACTGTTGACGGTTGTTACGGACCAATTTCGACCGTCAACTAGCTCAATAAACAAGAAGGATTGGACATTCTTTACATGCACTTTATTTAAGAATAACCTATTTCCACATGTACCTCTAGATTTTAGTGTGCAGGTGGAATAAGGGAGAAATCCAGGTGAAATCATGCCCCAAGGCGACGAATCAACACTTCTACAAAACAACGTTCGCCGCGGGAATACAATTCCAAGACAAAAGGCCAAATCTCGTCAAAGTCCAACACAACTAAGGCCAAATGCACCTGGAACAGAGAAGTAAACCCAGAGGGGGAGCCACCTGCCAAAGCCCAGCCCAGGAGGGGCCAGGCACAGGTCGGCCGACCCCCCCTGGCCAGGTCGGCCGACCTGGCAGGGTGGCCCCCTGGGCCCATCTTTCTGTGGCGGTTTGTAACCGACCTCTGGAGGTCGGTTCCCCCTGCATTAAATGCCACCGACCTCGGGAACCGCCTCAAAGTTGCCGACCTTCAAGGACTATATAAGGAGGGGTACCCCCCTCCTTCCAGGACACACAATACACAAGGATCATTCCCTCCTCCTCACACTAGAGCTAGAGGCAATTCTAGGTAGTGCTAGGCTGAGTAGTGGGCTGCCCTATTGCTCCCAAAGTCTTGTGGAGAATTGGGTAGCGCTCTTGTATCCTTTTTCTCTCTCTTTGTAAGACTTGTTATTTAATCTATGGAATACAAGTATTCATATAGTTGTTATGAGCTTGCTAGTTCTATCATGATCTTGTATGATCGTTCGTTGTTCGTTCATGCTCGTTCATCGTTCGTTCTTCGTTCGTTCATACTCGATCATCGATTATTCTTGAACTTGCTTAATCGTTCATCGTTCGTCGCTCGTTCTTGAGCGACGAACGCTTATGCATGACTTAGTGCTAGCTTTGATCCCTTTTATCTAGTTTATGCTAGTTAGGCCAGATGATCTCCTGTTTAGGCATTGGGCTCATTGTCCTGCAAAGGTGCTCTAGATTTATCACCCCGTCGATCCGAAGGGTTGGGGGTGCCTCGAGGGATCTAGAGTCGTGGTTAGTAACGCCGGCATGGTGCCGGGGTAGTCTATCCACCCTTGGGTATGTGCGTGTCCCACGGTTTGTAGAGGTAGGTGGCAGGAAGTGACAGCCCTGTCCATCCAAAGGAACCCTCCACGTTCGGGCACGGCATAGGAGTACGTAAATAGGCCGGAGTCGCGAGGCAGACCTTGCGTATGCCGGATCTCCCGATGTTGCCTAGGCATTAGACGCTTGCTTGTGCTTGCATGAAGCTAGATGATAGGTAGAGGTTATGCACGCTATATGAATGTTGTACCTTTGGAGTAGTAGCTCGCTAGTCTAACTTAGCATTGCTTAGGATTGTCTCTCGCCTTTTATTAGAGAGAGTGGAATGCCTTCGTGTGTGTCACACTATCCTTATTATTATTAAACCTTACCCCTGCATTGGAATGTGGTTATATCATCTATCATTTGTAACACCATGAACATAAGTACTCTTGTCAACCATGTCTTCCTTTGGGAAAATATAAATACGATACCCTGGAATACTTAATGAATCAATCAACGAAAAGCTTGCTGCCAATGATAAAGTTTTAGAAAATATAAATTCACAGCTAGAAGGTTTTTCTTCCGCTTTCAAAAATCAGCTGAGTTTTAACAAAATGATAGAAACCCAACTTGCTCAGCTTGCTGCTCTTGTTCCTACCTCTAATTCTGGGAAGATCCCGGGGCAACCCGAGTCTTCTTTAGAAAATGTTAATGCGGTTACCACGAGGGGAGGAAAATCCACTCGGGACCCGCCATATCCTAACCATGCAGGTAACAAGGACAGGGTTGAAAAAGAAGAAGAAGACCCTTCTATCATCCAGAAAAAGAATGATGAACCAAAGGCAACCACTGGGAAAGAGGCACTAGAATTCCAAGACACTAGTTTCATGCCATTCCCACACAGAAATAAGAAGCCGAAGGTGGATGAACAATTTGATCGTTTTGTGGAAGTCATCCAAAAGATTCATGTCAACGTGCCTTTGATGGACATGGTACAAGTACCCACATATGCACGTTACCTCAAAGACATCCTCAATAACAAGCGACCACTGCTCAAGACAGAGATGGTCAAGCTCACCGAAGAGTGTAGCGCGGCTATACTCAATCGGCTTCCAGAAAAGAAGAAAGACCCTGGTTGCCCCACCATATCATGCTCCATTGGGACACATCACTTCGAACACGCCTTATGTGATCTTGGGGCAAGCGTCAGCGTTATGCCCAAAGAGGTCTTCGATCGATTGAGCTACACAGAATTAACTCCTACACCAATGAGGCTACAACTAGCAGACTCATCAGTCCGCTACCTCGCGGGAATAGCCGAAGACATTCCGGTGAAAATCCGTGGTAACTTCATTCCGGTGGACTTCGTGGTGCTGGAAATGGACATTGATAAAGAGACGCCCCTCATATTGGGACGTCCCTTTCTTAGCACCGCGAAGGCTCAAATTGATGTTGGGGCCGGAGAAATCCGTTTCTACATCAATGAGAAGGAGGAGAAATTCGAGTTTCAACCCCGAAAAGAACAATGCTCGATGATCAAGATCAAGTATGGGCCAAACCCCTCAAACATCAAAGAAGTCGAAGTGACCCCGAGAAAGACGGACAGTCTCATTGCTCTTTGGAAGCAAATTGACAAACGTGAGAACCCGTCATGGTACCAACCCAAGAAGCCCGCAACAACAAGGCCGGGGTTATGGGTCAAGAAATCGACCCCTCAAATTGAGAAGCCACCAACACAACCCAAGATCAAACAAATGTGGCAAGTAAAGAAGGTGCAGCCATATTCATCCTCTTCTCCAAGGACGGGGCCGGCACCTCAAGAATGAAACGCATGGAGAAGTCCTTGCTCGCCGGACTTAAAACGGCGAAGCCCTGGCCGACAGGATAATCGGCATTATCATTTCTTTTGATTCCTTTTTGATTTTTTCTTTTTCAAACCCACCACTTGCATTTAAAAACTTTAAAATCACCCTGCATATTTTATTTCACCACAAGAAATTCTTATTTCAATCGTTTGAATTTTTTCCGCCAGCATATTTGAATTTTCATCTCGCCATGCATACAAAAATTAATCTCCAAAAATATTTGGTTCTTCAAAACTTTTTCACTCTTTTGTGCAAGGTTTTGGAGTACCTCTGTACCACTACAATAAATTTCCCACATGTTGGAATTTTCCAACATTTTTCTCTTCTAGTTTCAATTTTTCTGAAAACCGTTTGAATTTCGAGGCATGATTTTATTTGGAAATCTTTCTGAGCAATATTTCCGAGGATTTACTGGACATAGCAACCATGGTCAACCACCATTTGGCCGTTGGGGGCTGTAGGCCAAGAGGGGAGGCAAGTGGGCCCAGAAGGGGGTCGGCCGACCCCACCAGGACAGGTCGGCCGACCTGGGGTAGCCGTTGCTGCCCCCCTGTTTTTTCCCAACGGTCACCTGGCCCCTCCAACGTTCAAAAACAGCTACATTTCGTGCTATAAATTGGAGTGACCGGCCAGAGGCTCTCTTCCCCTCACACACACTCATTTTCACTCCTCATTCACTTCATTCTCTTGCTCACAAGGCTCTCCATTGCTCTCACTTTGTGTTTGCCTCAAAGTTCTGCGGAAAAATTTCTCTCCTAGTGTTTTCTCAGTTTGTGTTTTGTTTTTGGTTTGCTCGATTTTCCCGAGTTGCGATTTTCTTGCTCACAAGAACAACCAACGGTTTTGCCGATTGGATTTTTTCGAACATAACCCGTTCGGAGCTATTGTTCTTGTGTTCTTGCTCTCCTTGTGTGCAGCCATGACCGGTGCCAAGAAGCTGTACGGAGCGTTGAAGAGGTCCCTAAGTTCAAAATCAAGTCCAAGCTCTTCACGCCGAAGCACTCGCTCACGCCCCGCGGTCGAGCCACCGCCAAGTCCACCACATGAAGCCGAGGAAGAAGAGCAAGAGGGCAACATCGAGCATCGTCTCCTCGTCGACACCGACCTTGACTTGGTGGGCGAGTACGAGACGAACGCCTACGCGCTTCTTCAAAACCGTATCTTTGCTCCTACGCGAGCATTTGACACGGGGCTGCTACAAAAGACTGGTATGGATGCTGAATTTTCTCGAGTATTCAAAGCTATAGGGTGGAAAGATTTTGCTAGTGTAGATGAGCCGGGTTCCCGCTTGCTTACACTTCAGTTTTTATGCACCCTACGAGTAGTAGATGAAGGTATTACTTTTCGGTTTTTCCGGGAAGAATACCGTTTGAAATGGAAGGACCTTAGCATGATACTCGGCTTTAATACTCGCTGCAATGTTGATATTGACAATGCCCTTCCTGATTTTTCAAAACTTGCATTTTGGGAAAGGATCACGGGTTTTTCAACTTGTGTGCAGCCTAGAACTAATCACATCCATCACCCTACTTTGCGCTTTTTGCACATGTGGATTGGCATCACTCTTTTTCCTAGAAGTGATATTAGAATTGTGCGCGAAGATGATATGAAAATTCTTTATGCTATGGTTGAAAAGATTAAGATTTCTCCTGTCCAATACTTGATTCATCATTGGTTAGAAAATTTTGGGATGATGGGACCAATTGAATGCGCCTCGTTAATTACAAGTATTGCTACGGGAGTGGGTGCCTTGCATGATGCTAATGTTGAATTTAGTTCTACGCCCCGTTTACTCATAAACGAGGATTATCTTATTCGTGGTCACACACTGAAGCATGGTCCAAACGATTCCCTCATATTTTATTTTGTCGGGTATACAAACGAGTTTCGGTTACCTAACCCGGATCTTCGCTTGTATACTTGCAAAAATCTAACCATTGAGCTCCAAGAAATGGAGAGTGCGCGCAGGAGTATTTCTTCTCGCAGGAGGACGCGCAGGTCGGAGCAGCCATCAAGTTCCGAGGCACCCACACCGCAGCCCATGGCTCATGGCGGCCCGGGGCATGGTCACACCGGGTATTTTCCCGGTGCATACTCAGCCCCGCCACCGCACATGGCCGGGGGCTCGGCATGGCAAACCTCGGGGCATGACCCAAGGATGTTCACTCCGCAACAACAATGGGAGGAACACTCCTCCTACTCTGGTGCGACTCAAGGTTTCCACCTTGAGCAAGCGATGAACGACCTCTCCGAGCAAATGGGAAGGCTCGAGACCACGGAAGGAGATATCGACTACACGCTGAACCAACACATCCTGCAAACCCATCAGTGGCAAGAACGCACCGACACCCAGCTCACCAACCTCACCAACATGACGGAGCGGGGACAAGCCGATCTTTCGGCTTACTTTCGCCACATGGGGTTCGATCCACGAAACCCATAAGCAAGAACAAGCTTGGGGGGGAGACACCATGCCCCCCGCTAAGGTATCATGTATCGCAACTTGTATCCTTTTTTCTCTCTTCTTTTTTGCTTGTTCTTGCTTCTCATATGAAAAACAAAATAAAAATAACAAAACTAAAAAGAACAAAAATAATTAGTGTAGTTTCTTTTTATGTGCTGTAAAAGTATTTCTTTTCCTTCTATGTTGAGATGATGAATAGTTGCTCTGCCGTATTTCTCTCTTGTGCCTAGTTTATAACTTAGTACTCTCCAAGTTTTGAGTTTGTTGGCTGAAAAATACTTGCTTAGAACCTGAAACTTGTGGGTAGCATATCCTACCTTGAGCTCCACGAAAAGCCTATTAGATGTAGGATGAGGCAACATACATGCCTTGGTGAGGAATGAAAACATCACTTGAGCGACTCGAGAGTATCACTTGAGGAACTTGGTTTTATTTTTGAAAATCCTTTTGAAAACCTCCGGAGAGTAAAAAGCAAGACAAGGAATGAGAAAACAAATGCTCATACACCGTTCTCTCTCTCAACCGCCCAAGGTGAAGTATAAAGCAAAAGCCCCATAAGGACTAAGGGACAAGGGTGAGTTACCTTGGCCAACTTATTCAACTCAAGGATGAGTATCTTTGTTATACACTTGGTACCTTTGAGAAGTAGGCATTGTAGCAACTCCTGATCAACAACCTAAAGTCCTACTTCTTGCTCGGGACGAGCAAGGGGTAAGCTTGGGGGAGTTGTTGACGGTCGTTACGGACCAATTTCGACCGTCAACTAGCTCAATAAACAAGAAGGATTGGACATTCTTTACATGCACTTTATTTAAGAATAACCTATTTCCACATGTACCTCTAGATTTTAGTGTGCAGGTGGAATAAGGGAGAAATCCAGGTGAAATCATGCCCCAAGGCGACGAATCAACACTTCTACAAAACAACGTTCGCCGCGGGAATACAATTCCAAGACAAAAGGCCAAATCTCGTCAAAGTCCAACACAACTAAGGCCAAATGCACCTGGAACAGAGAAGTAAACCCAGAGGGGGAGCCACCTGCCAAAGCCCAGCCCAGGAGGGGCCAGGCACAGGTCGGCCGACCCCCCCTGGGCCCATCCATTTGAAGAGAAGCCTTCTCTGCAATCAATATGCCTTCTCTATCAACGAGAAGCCTTCTCCAATATTTCGAAGCCTTCTCTAATATTATGAAGCCTTCTCCTAGATGACGAAGCCTTCTCCATTGGAGGAGAAGCCTTCTCTATCAACGAGAAGCCTTCTCCAATATTTTGAAGCCTTCTCTAATATTACGAAGCCTTCTCCAAGATGACGAAGCCTTCTCCATTTGAAGAGAAGCCTTCTCTGCAATCAATATGCCTTCTCTATCAACGAGAAGCCTTCTTCAATATTTCGAAGGCTTCTCTAATATTACGAAGCCTTCTCCAAGATGACGAAGCCTTCTCTATCAACGAGAAGCCTTCTCCAATATTTCGAAGCCTTCTCTAATATTACGAAGCCTTCTCCAAGATGACGAAGCCTTCTCCATTTGAAGAGAAGCCTTCTCTACAATCAATATGTCTTCTCTATCAACGAGAAGCCTTCTTCAATATTTCGAAGCCTTCTCCAATATTACGAAGCCTTCTCCTAGGTGACGAAGCCTTCTCCATTTGAAGAAAAGCCTTCTCTATCAACGAGAAGCCTTCTCCAATATTTTGAAGCCTTCTCTAATATTACGAAGCCTTCTCCAAGATGACGAAGCCTTCTCCATTTGAAGAGAAGCCTTCTCTAAAATCAATATGTCTTCTCTATCAACAAGAAGCCTTCTCTATGATTACGAAGCCTTCTCCAAGACGACGAAGCCTTCTCCATTTGAAGAGAAGCCTTCTCTGCAATCAATATGCCTTCTCTATCAACGAGAAGCCTTCTCCAATATTTCGAAGCCTTCATAATCACAGAGACCCACAGCAAAATGACCAGACATTATCACTTTAGAGAAAAACAAAAGAGCTTGACTCAAACTCATAGAGTTTTGACTGACACAAGACAAAAGACTAAGCAAACAGGGCATAGCCCGAGTCAAACTCCCACCCCTGCTATCATCCTTAGGCTGCATCGTCATCAGACAACTCAGCATTGAGAGCAGCAGCCGAAACAACACTAGGCTGGATCTGGATGAAACCGGTAGCAATGGCTCGAATATTGTCGACGGAGAGATGAGGTGCAGGGTCGTTTTGAGGCAGATTCTGGTCAGCTGGCACCGGCACGTACATCTGCATCCCCATAGGCTCATGTTTAGGTTCAGCAGCTTCCAGTTCAGGTTCAGCGATCACTGGTTCTGGTGCAGCATTGTGGTGGTACCCCTCAGCAATCCTGAGCCAGTTGCTACGGCGCAGGTAGAAGGGGTTGAGTGGTGTCTTTTGCTTCTTGGCCCTGCGCTTCTTGTTGGGAGCCTTCTTGAAGGCTGAGGCCTCAAACTCCATGAGGTCATCCTTCTCCATGTTCTCCTCCTCGCCATGAACTGCAGGAGGTGGTGGCAGCAGCTCCTTTCCCTTGCTCGCCAGTCCAGAAGGTGGTGGAAGCAGGTTCTCCCCAGGTTCCTCCGTTCCTGGATCCACAGCCACCTTCACAAGTTGCATAGCATCTTGCCAGTCAGATATATAAGGAGGAAAAATGATGTCCAGATCAATGACAAATTTGCTCATGTGCTTAGCAGGGATAACATTGTTTGGCGAGCAGGGAAGAAAGGTCATCAACTGAGCAATTACCATTTCATTGATCGCTGCAGGGGGTGGGAGCAGAGGAAGTGGTCCAATGATCGGGCCTGGTGCTGGAGCAGGATTCACAGGTGCAAACAGCGAACGAACCACAGATGGACCAGCTTGGGTATTCAAAGCCTGATTAGCAGTTGTACCAGTCTCATCACGAACACCACCAGATGCCGCAAAGTCTGCAGCAGCTCCAGAGAAAGCAGAGCGGCGGCCACCGTTTCTTGAAGCAGGGGATTGCTCATTATCCATCTGAGCATTCTGAGCAGGGCCACACTGTGGAGGCGGGGGGGTGCAACCTCATCAACCACTGACTCACTAAAGTAAGCATCATCTCTTGGGCCTAACCAGCGCAATGGTTGTGGAGGGATTGGATGCAGAGGACCTTCCGGTGGCAACTCATCCTCATCAGCAGGGACCTGGACAAAGTGACCGGAGAGGATATCCACCGGGACCGTCCAAGATCTCATGGAAGGCCCTTCACCAGATGTCACTGTGATATCATCTGGCACATCAGCCTCAGCACGGACCAGCACGCGAACAATCACTAGAGAAGGGTTGTCTGACTCATGAAGGTGGGTGAGTGTGGCAAAACTGTAGACAGTCCTAGCAACAGCAGGAAATGATCTAGCGTCCAAAGGATAGCACAAGAGTTGCAGCCAAACTTCACGATCTACATCAACAGCCCGATAGTTGTCCCCTTCATCGTGCTTGACAAAAGACAGGTGATACGGCCCGAACGAAATAACACCACGATCGATCATAGACTGCCTCTAAACACAAGAATTGAAACGAACAAAAGCCGCACCTATCAGGCACTGAAAGAACTCCAAGTTGATCAGATTGAACTCACTTGCCAGGAACTGACGGAGCTCCTGGACCATGGGAACGAAGTCAATCTTGGCCACTGGCGGGTCCAGAACCGCAATGGCGAGATCCTCATTACGCCACTCCAGAGCATGACCAAGGAAGGCGCGATCTCGGAGCGGAGGGCGGTTGGGATCCTTCTCACGAACGGCAATGCCACGAGGTGCATGCGGGCGAGGATCAACCAGGATGTTTGCCATGATTGGCAAAACAGAGCTTGATGGTATGGTGGAAGGTAAAGGGTCACCAGGGTCGTGGGAATTGGCTTGACCAGGGTCGCCGCCAGTTATAAGGCCAACAATGTGGGCCGTGGTATTAGGGTTGACAGGAATAGATGGGCCAGGTTGGGCCTTTCCAGATTTAACACGATACTGCGATTTTGACCGGGATTTGACACGGCAATTATGGGAAATATGCCCATAAAAGAAGCAAACTTTGCAACGCACCTGATTTTTGCAGTTAAAGACCTGATGATTCGGGGAGAGGCAACGGAAGAAGTGTAATTGACGTGCATTATTTTCCATAATAGCTGGAGAAGAATTTGAAATTTGAAAATTACCCAAGGAACCAGGGAATGCACGAACAGCTTCCGGTGGATCAACATGAACAGCATGATTCTGAACCTGATTCCTTGCACAACCCATCTGGTGAAGGTCCGCAGCAGAATTTGTCACTGGATTCTGTGGTGACTGACGGGAGACCCTATCTGAAGCAGGATAATCAGCAAAATTCTTCTCATAGTAATCTGTTGGATAATGAATCCGCCTGAAAACAGATTGCTTGCGACGATGCCTCATAGCCTGATCAACACGCCCCTGTACTGGGTGCTTAGGTTGCACAAAACTTTGAATTCCGGTAGCAGAAGCCTTGCCTTTAGAAACTTGTGGCCTGGATTTGACCACCGCTGCATAGCTTTTCTTGGAGTTGCAAACAACGTGCCACTCTTCATCTTGAATTGAATCCCAGATTTTCTTCTGACGAATAGAATCAGGACCACCATTACCCCAGAGGGCAAAGAACAGAGCAAAATGCTTGGTGATTACACTCCCCAAACGATAGACCATAAAACCAATGTCCTTGCAGGAAACTGAGAAGCGGAAACACCAATCACGGAGGAGAGAAACACGAAAATCTTTTGCCTGACCTCCAAGACACGACTACAGGATCATACTCACTGCATCTTCATTGATCCTGATTGCAGAACGACTAAACGAGGCCACCAAGAAGAATTCGCCATCGGGAGAGGAAGAGGAGACAACCGCAGAAGGACCAAACCTTTGGATGACGAGATCTTGAAAGTGGATTCCGGGGAGGAAATCCAGATCCGAGAGTCCCACCATGATCAGGCAGGAGAGGGGCTAGGTGGTTAGACTACTGGGGGAAGGGGATGGCCGGTGAGGTGGTGATCGCCGGAGGGTGGGTGGAGTCGCCGGTGGGAGGGTGGGGAGCCATCTTCCATTGATCGATTCGATCGATCTGCTTTTTGCTGGTTTTTCTCTACAATCAAGTTCAAGTGAGAATATGCATCATTAATAGATTCACTTGAAGTCATAGTAAAGGAGTCATACTTATCTTTGACCACATAATATCTTTCCTCTTTCACGTCCGAGGAACCCTCATGAGTAACTTGAATTTGTTGCCAAATCTCATGAGCGGACTTGATACGAGCAAAGACATCCTTAGTGATAGCCTCAAACAATGCATTTTTAGCTTTAGCATTAGCTTTGGTGAGTTTTTCATTGACCGTCCCGTTGGCCGTGGCAAGCTCAACCAATTCATTTGTCACACGCCACGTGTCGGGATCGATAGCTTCTAGGTAAGCTTGCATACGAGCCTTCCAATAAGCATAGTCGGTCCTGTCAAACGTGGGTGGCCCGCTTCCTCCCGGCATCCTTACCCAAAGGCGGTTAAGGCCTATTTTGAGCACGAGGCTCTGATACCACTTGTAAGGATCACGGAGTATCGAGAGGGAGGGGGTGAATCGGTAATCACTTTTCACTTTCTTCGGTATGGTACTTTAGCAACCTAATATCAAGCTAGGTGATGACAAGAAGCAAGCGATGCGCCCACACTAGCAAGACTAGCAAAAAGCAACCCTACACAAGCAATTCTACCAAGAGAAAGGCAACCCTATCAATCAAGTCTACTAGCAAGAAGTAAATGTGGAATAGTAAATGCTAGTAAGTAAAGAGATGAGATAGAGATTGCTCATGGATTTTTAGCCCGTGGTATCGAGAGGATGGCGCCTCCCCCTAGTCCACGTTGGGTCACTGTCGAGGTTTTAGGGCCTCGATAGATTTGTTATGGGGGCGAAGGAACCAAGAATACACTGGTGAACACGAGACAAGGGATTTAGACAGGTTCGGGCCTCCCGGAAGATAATAACCCTACGTCCTGTATGGCGTGGTTTGTATTGCGTATCTTTGAGAGGGAGCCCCTGCCCGCCCTATATAGTCGGGGGTACAGGGTTACATGGAAAGTATCCTAGTCGGTTACAACATGGAAATACTTGGAGTACAAGTCAAGAAGCCCTTCTAGGTCACGCCGAGTAGTAGAACCTTCCATCTTGCGTCGTGGGCTACTCGGTCTCTTTTAGGCTGGTCCGACTATCCTTCTCAGGTTACTCGGCCTTTTGGTCTTGAGGGTACCCGGGGGTCATGGTAACGACAGTAGCCCCCAAGTGATTTTTGATTGATCCAGTGGATTGCTTCCGACTAGTCTTCTCTCCATGCAAAAAATTGATCTCAAGTGATATTGAGAAATTAAAAAGGACTTGACCTGAATCAAGTTTGAGGTACTTGACCTCGGGTAGACCAAGGCCAACAGGGCCTTGAATTAAGCATGCTGTCGGTAAGCACCCAACTCTGAATGATGTCAGAAAAATTGAATGAATGCTTGTTGAAGCAAATTTGTATGAAAAATGCCGTGTGAAAATAGCACTCAACTCTCAGAGTTGATTATGTCCATAGAGGAGATTTGAATAAAGTCAGCATCTGAGTCTGTCGGCTAGGGCTTGCAAGCATACTATGTTAGATAGTACCCAACTGTCTGAGTCGGTCTAGGCTGAAAAGCATGCCTACGAATTTGAAAATTATGAATGCACGATCAGTGCATCATACTGATATAGCCCTCGAGTTACTGTATAATTCATATAATTGTATAGTAACTCAAAGTAAGCCTGAATCAGGAAATACGATCCTAATACTTTTGAATAAATGCACGAATAGTGCATCATACTGATGTAGCCCCCCGAGTTACTGTGTAATTCATAGAATTGTATAGTAACTCAAAGTAAGCCTAAATCAAGAAATACGATCTTGATCCGAGTGAATGAATGTACGATCAGTGCATCATACTGATGTGTTGAAAAGTAACACCCATTATATAAGGAACCCACGTTTTCCTGCGCACAAGGCAATTAGAACAGGAAAGTGTAAGAACCGCCCAAGTTATATTCAATTTAATTGAGTTAGCTCGCTGTCCACAAAAGGTATGCGAACCAACAAACTCAACTAACAAGAATACAACCCCGGTAGTCCCCCGATATGCTTCTCAAGGTTCGCCCAAGACCATAGCACATCGGTAACCAATGATTTCCATCATCACATCATCACATACACACATAGTTCTCAGATTTTTAAAGTAATATCGTCACAATACGAGTCTTACAACATAGTGGACAGATTCTGAAAATATTACAGGATGAGAGCCTAAGTGTGCAGTTTCATCTCCCAAACTTCCTAAGACATAAAACGAACGAAGGTCCAACATAGGTTCAGTTTCTAGCATGAAAATCCATCGAGTGCACAGCGGATACGATTTTTCAAATAAAGAAAAAGAACGATGATGCTCAGCCCACGAACATCACCGACAAGCGTCACAACGGGACAGCACCTAAACAATACCTGCAAAAAACTTCAACATAGCAAACATGAGTACGAATGTACTCCGCAAGTCTTACACAATATGGTATATATAGCCCGACTCCAAGGATCATGAATGAAGGCATTAGCAAGGATAATAATGCATTGGTAAAAGATTTATTGCGGAAAAGCGGTAGTTAAGTGAGACATACATAAGCATAAATAAAAGACTCATGGGCATAACATTTAAATTCCCAAGTTGCAGCCCCATATACGACCCATATAAAACAAGTGTAAAGCAATACTTGTCTCATCTCAAAACAGCCCACAAATCCACATATGTGATTAATTAAGTGAAGTTGCATACTACGATGAAATCCAATGAACACTAAGCATGATCATGACCGAGATCGCGGCGATTCGAATCGATTATACACCCTGCAGGGGAGTCCCAAAGTACCCACATGACAAGAGGACCATACGGCTCATGCAACCCGCTAAAGTCACACAAGGGGGTACTCAATGTCAACCGTTCTCCCACCCGTGCCCGAACGGTTGGACCATCCTCAAAGCAAGGAGTGCTATGGCCCCGTAGGCGCCCATCAGCCACTCATGCATGTCAACAAGCAATGGGGTCATGTCCCAAACGCCGGTACGAAATGAGATAATAGGCTTGTCTTACCATTAAATTCGACATGTGGTTAGAACGGAAAGTGCTTAGGCCAACGAATAACAACGGCGGGTCCTTGATCGACCAAGCGGGGCTACCACACCTATTCCCCTCTCAGTCCATAGTTCATTACTTTCAGATTCAGCAATTCCATGTAACAACAAGTGTACAACAACCTATACGTGCGAAACGATGGTGACCTTCCATCGATCCAACTTTTACCGATCTAAGCATGGCTAAGCAATACACACCGTAAAATAAAAGAGCAACACCCCATCTCTGTCCAGAGATATGACACATCAAGGAAATAGATGACAACAAGACACTAAACTTATCCTAATGCCCGACAATGCAATAAACAATATAGCATAATTCATTCGAGAGGTGTATAAAAATAGTAGGTCAATATGCATAGATGCTTGCCTTTAGTTGTTGGAGTCTCCACAGCAGGTTCAACCTCAGTGGTGTCGCCCTCGACAGCACTCCCGTCACACTCAGACGTTTCGTTCACTAAGTACAGGAAAATACGTCGTATGAATATGAATGCTGTGATATGATGCATCAACCAACTGATGTGAAATTTTACAGAGAGGTAGCTTAACAAGTTATTAACCCAATGCAACAAGAATGAGTCAATTTGGAGTTGTATAGCTTGCATTATTAATAAAACAAACATGCTCTGTCCAGAAAGATTGTGATCTAGCTTAAACATGGATTTGAACTTAGAACGAAAATTTGCATGAAGGTTCTGAACATGTGATCATTTTTACTGGCTAGGGTATATCAAGACAAGAGGTTTGGTGGTGGTCTCACTTCCATTGGATTTATAATTATTTAATTATGAATTTTACAAGTTTAATTGACTTGAAGTTGATTAACATGAAACAGGTACATAAACAGATGAAATGGTTATGAAACTTGACATGCCAACAAACAACAGTGAACATGATGTTATGCACAGGTTTCATCATTTTATCATGCATATTTTTGACATGGCAAAAAGGTAAATATAATCATGACGAAGAGGTTAAAACACAAAGCATACTTCCAAACAGTGGAAACGTGGCTTTTGTCCATTGTATTACGACATAGCAGGCATAAGAAAGTTTTCAGAACAGGAACAAGTATTTTATCATCCATTTTTGATTTACCAAGATTAAAACAGTGCAAAACAAGCATAAAGGCATATAAAAGTATTTTCAGGGAAGCATCAAAATGAGCCCTAATATTGCAGCAAGTGATTTTATTTAAAAGAATGCATGATCTAAGGATTATTAGAACTGGGAGGAACTCAGGTTGAGCTATATTAATTAGATGACAGAATAACCAAGCTAAGAAAGCTTCTGAGTTAATTACATTAACATGCAGACAAAATGAAGAGATCTGGCCATGGACCATTTTCAGTTAAAAAGCATGCATCATAAACAAGATTCTCAGATGTTGTTTCACATGTTATGACTATTGCAGGACTGAAAAAGAAATGAGACAAGCATAAACATGCAATATTTGATACAATAAAAAAAGCATGTTTCAAAGGACCTCAAGTCTACTTTTCAGGTTGTGCAGACAGTACGGAACACACCAGAGTTCAGCTCATCATTTAAGCAGTCAAACATGCATTGAACAATGTACAGGCAAAAGATTTTATGCATGTTGTACAGAAGCAATCCATGATTTACATGTGTATATAACATGCATGGGAGGTCAAGATTAATCTAGCAAAAGTGAGCTTGCAATTTTATGGGCAATAAGTATTTTATCATAATTTGCATATGTTAAAGTGGCTTAAAGTGAAATCGCATGAACATGGTACTTAACTAAGTAGTATAAATCTGAAATGTTTCATGACACCAGAAAGAGAGTAAACCATATTTTTAGTACAGGTGGTAACATTTTATCAATCATATAATATGCATGACATGAAAGATAAAATCAAGCAATATAAATAAATATCATGTGAAAGATGCTTACTAAAGATGAAACAAGGCATGGATTCATTTCTAATGCAACATGGCAGTCATGGTGAATTGTTCTAAACTGGTACCGTATTTTTTTTGCATACATAAAGCATTTAATGTTATTAAACAAGCACTCACAAGCATAAATCAATATTTCAAAATTCCTGAACAGAAGTCATGCTAGAAAAATGCTAAATACATGACATGTGTGACATAGATTAAACATAACCAAATTCAAGATTTATTGACATGCACAACTATTTACATCGACAAAACAAGCTATCGGCAAGAAACATTATACAGTGAGTGTAGGAGCTGTTCATGAGATGCAACCAGTTTCAAATTGTAGATCTTGTCTAGAGGAATTCAACAAAATTGGATTCACATTTCTGAGCAATGTTTGATTTATGGTGAATTTCAGAAGATTTAGAAGGTACCAGTTCTAACATGTTTCAGATGCTACTAGCTTTTGCCCTGCGTTGCTTTCTGCCAGGCGCACTCGCAAAGGCTACGGCGGCAGCGGCAAACAAAGTTGCTGGTCAGGAAAGTAAGCAGCGGTGAGGCTCACCAGGGGATGGACAAAATCTTGAAGTATGGCAGCTGCGTCGACAACATCAAAGAGACAGCTCGCCCGCGAGGTTCTCCACGTCGGGGAGGACAGAAAACTTTGAAATCCTTTAATGCTGCTATTTCTTCAGGCCAACAAATTGTCGCAATCTTCAGTAATGGAGACAGGGCACTAGTAACATAAAACAAAAACTCAGCAGACCTCACCTGAGGAGCAGCACAGGAAAGAGCTCTGCGCAGGCCTTGCTGAGATGGTTCACATCGACAATGGTGATCAGTAGAGAGGAAAACTTGAGGTTCAGTTGCTGCAGCTGCAGATCCAATAGGATAGGTTGTGAAGGAGCAAAGCAAACAAATGTGAAGCAGACATGGAAATGATGAGCTGCTCACCAAGGAAAGAGAGATTGAGGTCGAGCTGGTGCATTGATGTTGCCGGATTGGAGCTTGCTCAGCTGCCGGAGTTGTTGGAGAAGATGGAACCTGACGGACAAGGCAAGTGAAGACCGGGAGAAGCTCCAGGACCTCACGGAGGACACCTCTACAGGGTCGGTAACAATTGGGAGCAAGCAAAGGCAGGGGCACTGTGGCTTCCTCCTCAGCTGCCGGCCATGGAAAGTGATAGCGCAGCAGGAAAAAGAAAAGCACCTCTGCTCAGCTTGGTGAGGGGATAAGGAGCAGGGGAGCGTGCACCTGGACAGGTTTGAGGGGGAAAGCAGGAAGCTGGGCTGTGGCATGGTGCTGGCCAGTGGCACGACGAGCGCCGTCCAGCTCGCCCAACCAGAGGAGGAAGGAGGCAAAGATGCAGATGACAGCTGGGGCCACGCAGTTTTGAAACTTTCCAGGAATTTCTTTTGCTCCTCTGTTTCTCAATTAAAACTGGCACTTCCCGACCTCCAAAAATTATGAAACTTTTATTGGTAATAGAAAAACGGATGGGTAATAACTTTTATTTTGGATCAAGGTAGAGATCTGCTACATATTGTGAACGAAAAATCTGTCAATGAACTTGCCTGAATTTTACAAAGGGCATCATTAGAGTCGCAAAAACAAATTGGGAAAAATTCTCCCAAATTATGTTTCATACTGTAGCTTAGATCAAGGTTATTTCCAGGGTAAACTTCTGTTCAATATGTTTCTTAACATAAGTTTGCCTCGTAATTTCTTGTTTAAGCAAACTCAATTCAACTTCACTTCTATTTAAATTTAAACTTCGGTTCAGAGGCTTCAAACATGTTTAAATTTATGTATTTAAATTTTGGGCTGTGACAGAAAGCACAGTGAGTCTCAGCCAGGAACTTCTCATTCCGGACTGGTGTCTAGGTCCATCCAGCTTAAAACAGCCAGGGATGATTACAATCTGTAGCCCCCAAGCTGCCTCTCAACGAAAACAATTGATAAGCAGAAGAGGATAAATTCTAGGTACTATCCGACTGAAAATGTCAAGGATATAAGACAACCCGTGTGCCTAGCATGCTTGCCAAGTAAATTATGGAGCTCACGCAAGTGAGTCCATATGGACTAGCCCCCGAGTCTGTGGATAATCAGTATGATTATGTGCAGACTCAAAAGAGACGAAAATCCGAGTGATGAGAGCTTTGATAAGCACAACTGATGATATTGTGTAAAATTATGGAACTCACGCAAGTGAGTCCATATGGACTAGCCCCCGAGTCTGTGGATAATCAGTATGATTATGTGCAGACTCAAAAGAGACAAGAAGCATTATAAATGAAGCTAAAATAGGCCTAGCCAAAATAAGGGCTGAGTAATTTTCCACGGATGATTGTTGATCCGAGTGACTCTTTGGCCGTGTAGTATGTTGCCGACAAGTAATAGTCTTGTATAAAACTGGGTGACTGATGCGTTGTCTGAAGCAATAGCCGAGTAAAATAGCAACCAAGCTTGTTGTGGTAGATGTGTCTGACTGAATTAAGTCAAGGACATAAACAATGGTCTGGCTGTTAGCTCCAGCTGTGCTTCGTTAGGGAAGAGACAAGGTAGAGCCCACAGGAGATAAGAAATAGTTCTTTGGGGCAATTGCATGGTGGTTTGGACATCACGTTCTGGTGGTGGTCTACAGCACCAGGTCTTGAGACTCGTGTATTGCGATTCCGACAAACGGCAGCTGATAGAGAAGAGCTTCAGCGTGAGGTCCGGCTGCGTTGGCGATGCGTGCTCTGGACACGGCAGCGAGGTAACTTCAGTCATGACGACGAAGGCGAGCTCCGCATGTGGAGTGAGGCAACGTGAGGCAAGCTCCGGCCATGTGGCGAGGTATAGGGTGCTTTATAACCATGGGTCGCATGGCAAAACCGACGACAACACGACCATGATGATCTCGAGCCATACGGCGAGAAAGAGGGTAGTGTGCGACCATGGCCAGCTCTATCCTGATGGCGAGGAAGATAATGGTCCGTGACCATGGTGAGCTCCAGCCAGATGGCGGTCCTGGTCGGAGTAGCAATGCGGCGGCTTCACAGCTCTTGGAGCGACACACGGCACTCGATGGAGCATGGAGTGCAGTCAACATGGTGAGCTTGGGCGAGACAGTCGGAGATGCGCGACCATGACGAGCTCGAGCCATACGGCAGTGTGCAGCCATGACCGGTTTAACCAACTGACTGGCCGAGTGATTTTTCTTGTCACGGTGTTCAGCTGAGTAAACTAATGTTGTAGATAGATACAACAGCAAGTCTCTTAAGGAATCCGTGTGCTGCGACACTTAGACCAAGGTAGAAGTACAGGCTGAGTGATTATTCATGGCTAAGTGGCGTGGCCGGAATTCAATTGGTCTTGACTGATGGAGCCTGCTCTCTGGTGACGGCCTGTGGTACCATGTCTTGATGGATTGGTGCGCCGCAACACTAAGTAAATCGGCAACAGGGCAGGATGAGTTGTGGATAGGAATCTGTAATTTTTCTCCGAGTGACTGCACTTCTTCTTAGTACTCTGTTGCGACTGCAAACATCAAGCTTCATCTGTCTTCAATGCTTGGAGTTTAACTGGCAGAGCGGAGCAGTGATGGCCTGGCGTGCTCCATCGGTGAGGAGAGCTTGGACTGCAGCGGCACGATGCGATCTCCGGCCGCGCGACCATGGCGAGCTCGAGCCATACGGCGAGGCAGACGGCAGTGCGTGACCACGGCGAGTTTGATCGAGCCAATCGTCGAGGCAAGACAAACGGCGGTGTTTGATCATAGCGTGCTTTGAGTCACTCGGCGGGGCAGGCGACTTTGCGCGGCCGCGGTGAGCTTGAGCCAATCAGCGAGGCTGCAGGTCTACAAATAGTGTAACACAAGCCCCGACTGGATGAGACTAGAGCTTGGGCCGTGGTGGCGTGGTGTACCGTGAACTTAAGTCATGCACCATAGAAGGACGAGGAACCCGAGGAGCGTGCAGCCTGTGAGCTAGTAGCTCAAGCAGCGCTTGGCACGGCAAGCTCGTTGAACAGCAACACGAATAATCTCTTGGCTCTCTTGGAGCGATGTAGTAAGCTTGATTATTGGAATGAGTCACTTCATTAGCCCAGGTGAAGGACTAGTATGTGCTCAATATGGAGGTCTCGTTGATGCTTCTGCATGTCGGTAGACTGACGTGCGCTGAAGCTTCCCGAAAGCATTGTCATTATCAGGAGTTAAATACTTGAATGGCGTCAAGCCCCCGAGCATGGGAGTCCACCCGGCTAGAAGCTCATATGGAGCGAAGCAGAGTAGATTGTCTCAGCCCCCAAGTATAGGAGACATGCTTGTGAGCTCTGAGAGATTTCTGTAGATATAAACAAATAAAAACATTATGTAGTAATATGTGATATATCAAGATAATCAAATATATGACCACAACATCAGGGTTGATTTTAGTCATCATGATTAATTAATGTGGATCGGCTCAGCCGGGTTTTTCAACTTTGATAGCCAAGTGACGGCGTACAGAAGTCTACAAAGTTGACGTAAGTCGTAAGATTAAAAGAGTGAGTGTTTGTCAAGTGAGCCTCTTTGACTGTTTTCAGAGACCGGTTGTCGCTTTATATTTATGCACTCTTTGAACTCAGCCGGCCCTGTAGGACGTAGGACGCTGAGTCAGCACACGTAGGGAGATGACGGCATGAGCGAGTCAGAGCTTCACAATCAGGACGGACAAGGCTTACTTAGTCGGAGAGAGATACTCAAGACATAACTCATAAGGTTTGTATAGCCCCCGGCTCTGTAGGCAGTAAATATGTTACTGGGTATAGAGCCAAGAATGAATGATATTTGATATATGTGAAGGCATATAAGAATGAGGAGTGGTAAGCACTCGGATAAATGATAGAACAAGCGTAAAAGAACTTGAAATATGATGAAAATTAAATAGGTGACTTAGCTTGTTTGATAAGCTGTGTCGTTGTCGTAGTGCCGAGATGAGCACATGGTCAGTCGGATGACCAAGATGTGAGTAACCGTCATTGCCACATGCCGAATAGACACATGGCTGACTGACCATCATCGTGGCCGAGTGGTTGGTGCCATACGCCGAGTGATCGCCGCAGCACACCAAATGTCAGCACACCTGTTCTCATGAAAACAATTGGTGCATGCAAGATATATACAAGATATAATCCATAATAAGCAAATCATTAATTGAATTGCTAAGGAATAAAATAATATAGAGAACATAAGTAAGGGCATGAAGTTTCTTCTCTGTATGGCCGGAGCTGTTTTAGAGTTGATACTTTCAGAAATCCAATATAAAGATTGATTCCAGAAAGCCAATATATAGCTGCTGATTCCAGAAAATCAAATTGATGCCGTGGTGAAGACAGTAGTGTATGAGATGCTATCTTGCATATAGGATAGATTGCAGCTGACTGGCTGGTTGTCCAATATATGAAAATTGCGTAAGCAATCTTGTGCAACTTAACCAATCAGAAAGGAATATCTCCGTTTAGTCAACAAAGAAAATCCAGAGATGAATATCCCATTAAGTCAATACTCTCCAAAATGAATATATGAGATAATGAATATGCCCAATAGCTAATAAATGGCAGAAGTCAATATTCAGAAATAGAATGTCTGTAGTCCAGAAGACCAAAAGTGAAATAATATCAGAAAGTCCAATATTGAGAACTCCAGAAGGCCATTGTTTAGCACATGAATGCCATTAGTATTGAGAAATTCAGAAATATAAGAGGCCATTACTGAAAAATCCATGCGGCTGATATTGAGAAATCCAGATAGCCGATATTATGAAATCCAACAGACCATTATAATCCCAGAAGTCTGTAAGGTCATTATTAAGAAATCCAGATAACCAATATTGATCGTAAGCATGGCCAAGAAATCACAGCAATATATTAAATGGCCGAGTGACCGTGGCAGCATTGCCATCGTGGCCGAGTAGCCGGCTAAGGAGGCACAGCTTTCCATGTCAAGCCCCCAGACCGCGAAGGGTCATGTTGGGGGTATGGTTTGTAAAGCGAGGATGCGCAATTGCCGCAACGCCCGAGTGAATGTCCTGGAGAAGTTGCTGCCCTTTCTTCTGAGAGACGCATTTCATTCAACCGCCAGTCTCCTTCCAGGTGCTCGGTGTTGTCTACAACCATGGCTTCTAAAGCGCCAGGCTGTGGCTCTAAAGGTTCAGTTGGCAGGGGAACATGGGTGTCCCTTTTGATAGAAGGTGCTGGTGACCACTGTGGCCGGAGCGTCGCAACATTGTTGTTGTGGTCGAGTAGTCAGCGAGCGACCGTCGGCGTTGCCATCATGGCCGAGTTATCATCTAGATCAAGTGATGGCTGTAGTGGCCAAGAGGTGGCCATCGCTGAGTAGTCGCGATATATGCATCACCGATGAATACTCATGCGTACAAGGTACATCCAAAAGCAGAGCAGAATCTTATGAGATCAGGCCACCACGTGATAAATCAGTCAGTAACCTGATTGGTTAGGAATAAAATAATGGAAACATGAATAAAAAATAGAGAGTGTCTTCCCTGCAATGCATTAGCAGCAGGAACTTCTCATCTTCGAACTTGAAGCTGAGACAAAGTGTTGCCGTGACCAGGCAACCATCATGATAATCTTGACGAGCTGACCCGGGAAGCCAGCCGCAGGGCCACCGAGTATTATTGTGTCTTGAGGCATCGGGAGAACTCAGGGAGTACTAGCCCCCAACGTCAGTACATGCCGAGTAGTTGAGTCAGGACATCCGACAAGATCCAAGCTGCGTCAGAAGATTATGACGTAGGAGGTGTAGCCGCTGGCTCAGGTGAATGTAGAGGTGGCATCGTCGGAGACGTAGCTGTAGGCCTGCTGCAGCAGTACTGCACCGTCACCCGGAGGTTCACCATGCACACCCATCGGCATGCAGTTGCCGGCGCAAAGCGCTGCGCCCCACACACACCCCCCCCCCCCCCCCCCGGCGCCTCCGGCATTGGTAGGTTGTACTCGTCGACGAGGCTCTCGTCGAAGAAGTGCATGCCGCTGCCGCTGTCGAGCATGAACGCCGCCAGGATCGTCGTCGGCGAGGAGACACCACCAGCGCAGTCTGTGTGACCGGAGCCGCCATTGTCCGTGACGCCCAACTGTTGCCGTAGAACATGTTGGGTTGGAGTCGGACTTCAATCCAAGTTCACGTAATCCAGTCGGACTGCTCTCGCCGACAACGCGATTATCGATCTAGTCGAGTTCTGCAGTGCGGGTTCACCACCGTGGCTCGTGTGTTGGATATGTACGACGTGATGCCGTGCCTTGCCGAGTCATGAAGCAGAGCTTCTGCGTGTTGATGTGGTCATGTCTGATCCATTAGTTGCAATTTGTGTTTGCAATGATGCTACAATTACTGCTACAGCCAATGCTTCAGAAACTCCAATCAGCTCTTTTAAATCCAACGCTAAGTTAGTTTTATACGTTGCTGAAGAGAAGGAGGAAACAAACATCATCGCTGATGCTAACAAAATTATAGGCAACGATGTGCACAAGAAGGAAGCAACTGAACATTTGTTAAAGCCAAGGACGGCTTTCTTTCAAGAAAGGGAGGATGATGAGGACATCGCTCATCAAATTATTACAGCTATCAATTCTGAAATGAAATGTCATTCCACATATATTTCAGAAGGTAATGCTTTTCAAAAGAAGAACATTCAGTTTGGCTCTTTCTCATTTGTTGCAAATCATGAGAAGACTCCCAAAGTGCTATCAGCTAGTCATGTCATGTCATGCAACATTTTCATTGGGTCTAATATAGCGACGGATGAATATAAAAGAGAAACGAGGTCATATGTTAAGATCGGATCAATGTTAGTGGAAATTGAGGAAGCTAACGATCATATCCAGGTGCCCAAGACCTTCCCAAGGGTGTTACATACTTTCCTATCAAGTTCTACACGGCCTCATGTCAATCCAATCACGAAATTGCAAGATATGGAAATTCCAATTCAGTTCGGACTCGGTTTGGTGCAGCCAGACAGGCGTGGAGAAGAAATACCATATCTCTCTCATACAGAGTCCGTTTGGGGTGAATTAGTACTTGATGGAAATATAATTTCATAAGCTTTCCAACGCATGTGGCCCCATTGTTAGATTCGTCTCGAGTCGGTTACAGTAATAAAAATAATCATTGGGTTGTGTTGAGTCCGACTCTGTTTTGAGTTGTGGTCGAGTCGGACCGTGTGTTGGCTGGCCTGCATGCCATATAGCATAGGGCCGGTGCCCCTGTAAGTTAGAGTTGATTTTTATTGTGTTTTTGGTCGTGGTGTCCTCCATGGAACCCTAGAGGTGTTGCCCTCACCTATCGGTTGAAGATTGCTGCCGACGATCCCTTGCCGGTTGCTGAAGTTCGTGATCAGGTGATCTTTCTCCTGGGTACATGCTGGAACCTCGTGGTTTCCCTTCTCTAGATTGTGCTCATCTGAGTCACGGGTTGGAGAATTTATCTATTGCTGGTTTGTGATTACATCAAGTTCTTGTAAACCGGTATTATCTATTGTGTGCTGTCGCTACTTGTCGGTGCTAGTGGAGAACCAATTGTTGGAGTTTGCTATTTATCATTGCTGAATAAATCAGATTGCTACTGTTGTTACTCTTTTTAGTTGCTGCTATATCAATTACAAGTGCTTAAGATATTGCAACTTGCTGTGCCGTGAAAGATTGGGACAAATTCTGGACATTGCTAGGCGTGTCCGTATCATTTGGTATCAGATTTCAGGTTGCTCACGGTACTTTGTGAAAGTGTTTGCTGCTATTTTTTATGATGGGTGATTATAGCTTTGCAAATGAGATTAAGTTTGTGCCCAAACTTTCTTCAAGCGCTTCTCAATCTGAATATTATGAGTGGGAGGATGCTATGGAGGAGTTTTTGTATGATCGTGGTCTGGAATCACACATGAAGATCCATTTTGCAAGGCGAACTTTTTCTGAATGTGTTTCATGGTGGTGGATAAAGTTGCAGCAAGGACAAGTTGATAGAGGTGAGAGTCCTTGCAGCACATGGTCAGGCATGAAAAAGGTGTTACGGCGTCACTATGATCCGCCAAATGAGAACACTTTCTCTCCAAAGAAAACTGTAGCTGCTGGTATCCACAGTTCTTTCGACACCATGCCAATGATGCGTTCATCATGGATTGATTCCATTGTTGGAGATGTGAATCAGCCTCAACAAGGTGCGACAACCAAAAGTGATCTTGCTGCAAATAGGTTGTTGCGTTGCATCAACGAAAAGTCAGATGTTGGTAAAAGGATTTCTCCAGGTAAAGAGCATGGGAAATCTACTGTTGTGTTTCCCAAATATTACTCCCCTAGTGAGAATAGAAAGAAAAGTGGTAGTGTAACGGATGTGCCAAAAGCTAATATTCTGAGTGGGATTTCCTCTACACCACTGAAGCATGTTAGGTCCTCAAGTGCTGCTGGTCACAAAGGTAATTTCTGCCTTGATGAAGCTAAGAAAAGGCTGCATAAATTGCAAGAACAGATCAAGCAAGAGAAAAAGGAGAAGAATGTTGCTGCTGAAATATTTCTTTCCCCTAAACTGAATGAAGAAGTCCATTCTAATGCCAATGAATCGAAGATGAGACCCCGATAGAGGGTTTAAACTTGCTGGTCAAGAAGGATGAGAGTGCTAAAAACACCGCTGCTCAAACAGGACAGCGATGGAGTGTCTTTCAATCTGAATGTAAGATCAAGGATAAGGTATGTAAACTTATTATTGATGGTGGGAGTTTTACCAACATGATTAGCAAGGATCTGGTGCAAGCATTATCACTATCGACATGGAGGCTTCCTACACCACACCATGTGAAGTGGATGAATCCTTCTGGAAAGCTGAAAATAACACACAAGGTGCGAGTGAATTTTTCTATTGGTAATTATATTGACAAAGTGGAATGTGATGTAGTGCCCATGGATGTTTGTCATTTACTGTTGGGGAGACCGTGGGAGTATGATATGAATGTTACACATGAAGGCCGCTCCAACTATTATTCTTTTGTACATAAGGGAGTGCATCATGTTCTAAAGCCAGCGCAAGAGTGTGCTATAATGGCTGAAGTGTTTCCCGCTGTTACAAAGAAGAAGGCCCCTAAAATTATCCCAAAGACGGGACGTCTTTGCTTCAAGAAAGGGAGAATGATGTGGTCATGTCTGATCCATTAGTTGCAATTTGTGTTTGCAATGATGCTACATTACTGCTGCAGCCAATGCTTCAGAAAACTCCTACCAGCTCTTTTAAATCCAATGCTAAGTTAGTTTCATACGTTGCTGAAGAGAGGAGGAACAAACATCATCGCTGATGCTAACAAAATTATAGGCAACGATGTGCACAAGAAGGAAGCAACTGAACCTTGTTAAAGCCGAGGACGGCTTTCTTTCAGAAAGGGAGGATGATGAGGACATGGCTCATCAAATTCTTTACAGCTATCAATTCCGACAACGAAATGGCATTCCACATATATTTCAGAAGGTAATGCTTTTCAAAAGAGAACATTCAGTTTGGCTTCTTTCTCATTTGTTGCAAATCATGAGAAGAAGACTCCCAAAGTTGCATCAGCTAGTCATTGTCATGTCATGAATTTCATTGGGTCTAATATAG
>RWGY01000528.1:0-36803 GCA_007726485.1 Eragrostis curvula
GGTGCTACACATATATGGCATGTTACTACTGTTCTAAAATATGAAATTAATGCACCTACTTCATCCGTTTAAAAATATTTGCAATGTTTTTTTTCAAGGAAAATATTTGCAATGTTGTGTTTGAGATACATGAATTAAAGAGGGTGGAGAAGGTGTTGCGTACATGAAATGGGGAGGGTGAAAGAGAAGAGATATTGCGACATAGATGCATTGTGAAAATGAGAATCAAGAGAGTTATCCATTGAGATGTCAGAATGTAATTATTTTGACAATAAAAAATAAAATAGAGAGAGTATTCCTATATCTGAAGAATTTAACACGTGGACATTTATGGAACACACTTCCACAGTTCCTTTGCCTTTGAAAGTGCCTGCTAGTTCAATTCCGGTTAAGTGTTGACCCTCTTGTCATTTTTTCCTCTTTCCAACGGTCCTCTATAAAAATGAATAACATGACAAGCAACGAAAATGACCCCTCGTTCTTGTGTCACCGCATACAAACGGCTACAATGCCAACTTCTAACTACCTCCTAATAAACAATGCTGGATTAATTATCTCCCCGATCAGCAAAAGATACATACAAATCTTAGAAGATACTAGATAATTAAGCAAGTCTTGCAGGAAACAAACATGCGACATGCTCGCATGACCTGTGGCAGGGCGGAGACTCCATTATGGCATCCTGTGCCGCGACATTTTTTTGCTAATAAGGTGTTGGTTGGGTCAGAGTATAGTCATAAGCCGGCTGCTCGAAGAAGACATTGCTGGGTTTAAACGTTTGACCTTACTGGCCGCTCGCCAACCAAGCTCGCCAGTCAAGTCCTTGGTGCTCCCGGGATGTGCACGGCACGCACGCACGAACCTGACCTAACGAGCGATCCGGGAGCGCGCCACGGCGCCTCGACGCGCCAGGGGCACAATCGTCAACCCGCGAAGCGGCGGCGTTGCGTCGTGGGTTTCGAATATTCGCGGTGCGTGACGCCGCGGCGCGCCTGGTACTAAATGCACCCGTCCCGCAAACGTAATCCGTCGCTGAGCTGTGGACCACGGGGAGAGAGGGCGGCACGGTGCCTCAACCTTATCGGTTCGTTAATGGTGACATGTGCGTGGCGGGGTGGCGCGGCGCGGGCCTTTCCCCCCAACTTTACAGCGTTGTGCCGCCGAGGCGCCAGGGTGTTGGGATTGTACTCTGTCGCCGACGCCGGCTGGCTACAGAATACTCCTACGTACCTGGCTCCGTATATGTATCGTATCTTACTTTTTTGGATGGCAGAAAATCATGCGACTATTTTTAGGAAAATAAAAATGATATATTAGAAGAAAAAAACTAACGAGGGTGACAGCCTAGCGCCTAGTCCAGAAAAAAAAAGGCACTTATCATTTGGACTAGTAAATTCAGATAGTACTAGAAGACAAGCTACCACTTTGTCAAGTACAAGCTTTATTTGAACAATTGGATATTCTGGTGTGTGGTACTACCGCTCTACATGGTCAAGCACAGCAGGACAACCAAATCTCAGAAGCTGCTTCCCTTTTGTTTGTCCAATTTCAGAAGCTGTCCATCGGTAAAGGTGTAAAGCAAAGAACGAGAGGTAGGTATCCTCCTCTCATGGGGATCTCGTGATCCTAGTAGCAATTAACATTTCCGAAAAGAGGGAAAAAAGAGGTACGACAGCACAAGCTTCAAGCGCAACGAGCTGTCAGCACAGACGAATGTGCGACCGCAGGCTTCAGAATCACACACAGGTGTTACAGGCGCAGAATCTAGAACGCAAAAGACCACGAGGCTCTTTCCGAGCCCATTGCGAAGCATATCTGAGGTAGTACAAACTGCCATGAAAATGGGCTTTTGGGACCAAGAATTTCGACGACAGGCCCGGCAGGAAGGCGCTTAACTTTCCAGTTCGAACTTAAAACCCCTCATCCAAACACGGCTGCGTAAACTGCAATTTTTTAACTCTGATCCACAACACTTCACTATTACCAACAGTCAGATACTCAGATGTCTCCTAGCATTAGGCTTGAGCCAGCTCCTGGAAACATAGCTACTTCCAACTAAGTGGAACTAATTAATATGCTTCACTTGCCGACATTAGGGTCATGAATAAAACTTGGTCTTAGTATTAACTTGGGCAGTGCGCAATCAGACGGGATTGCGAAACCAGACAAAGAGAATTTTTTTTGATGAAAAACTGTATGGGAGTTCCTCGCGGTGCATGCCTTTTCCATTAAAAGAAATATTTACAAGTAGCAAGAAATGAGTCAAGGTAGGGAGGAGCTAAACTATCAGTAAAACTACTGCTAGTGTAAAGGGAATTAGTCCAAGTACTCTCTTAGTTCTTCAAAATGATGCCATTAGGACAACATTTGTAGTTGAATTTTCAACCAAAATTGTATCCTAACGACAACAATTTAAAAACAAAAAGAGTATATATATGGTTCTTTGTCTCAATGAGCGCCCGCATATATTTTGTTGTTTTTGGTTCTTTGCATCGATCAGATGGTTAAGTGAGCCTGTGTATACTAGTACAATCGCAACGTATGTAATGCGCTAACAAACAAAAGATATAATTAACTACAAAAACGTAGCAAAATATATAACTTTTTTTTTAGAAAAGGGCAAAATATATAACTAATCGATTCATCCTGGATAACCTATTGATGACACTTTTTGTTGATTAACTTATTATTAATTCAGTGTTAGTCTGAAATCTAGATTCGTTGCTGAACCTAGACCGTATGTAGCACAACATTCAGCGGCCACCTGCAGGTATCAGGATTTGGGCAGCTGCTGCTCCAGTTAATTAGGGCATCAGCACTTAGGGTGCGTTTGGTACGGTTCCAGATTCATCGAGAATCAGAAACGTTTCAGTTTCAACTCAGAAACGTTTCACAACTTGAAACAGAATCACTTCAGAAATCGTTTGGCTAGTTTTGTGGATTCAGATTCTAAAAAAGGAGTAGAAAGATTAAGTTGTCCAATATACCCCTAGTCAGATTGTGCTTTGGTTTTGCAACATAATTTTCTAAATAAAGCATGAGGGCAAAATACAAAAGGGTCAATCAAAAAATAATAACTAAAGAAAAAGAAAGAAGCAAGGCTGATTGGGCTACATTTCTTTCAACAGCCCATTACTTAAACCCACCGAAGTCCAGAACCATGACCCACACGATCGCTACTCTTCTTCAACCTCTGGCTCTGCCACACACATCCTCCATAGCCCTCTAAGCTCAAGCTTCAATCCAGCACCACAAAGGCACACAGCGCTCATAAACCGGCAAAATGGAACGCCCTCGACCTCCTGCATCATTCCCCTCTATCAAAACTCGAAACTGTTCTTGGCGGCGGCCAACCCTAGCTTGCAGTCAGGAGAGATTTCTCTGCAATAATTCAAGCGACCCGTGACAGGAGGAGCGGGAGTAGCGACGTCAGTGGCCTTTTTCCGTAATTTCGTGGAAGTCCCAGGCGAGGTGAGCGCGGGCGAAGCGTTTCACGCCGCGGAACACCACTTCAGGTGTTTCAAGCTCGTAGGCAAAAATTCCAAATCGCTTCGCTCCGTTTCTCCTGTGAAACGTTTCACAAAATATCCGTTTGGATCCGCTCCAACCGATTCTGCCCAGAATCTGGAACGATTCGGGCATCCAAACGGACCCTTATTACTTGCGGACAGCAGATGTGATCAGTGCAAGGTCGTAATGTTAACTTACATTAGTCGCTGTGCACTTTAATTTGCAATCAGATAAAAGTGCGGAATCATAAAGGAGTTCCTGCTCCTTTTCCTCCTACACTGGACTTGTTTATTACTGAACCTAGTACTTACAGTCAAGTGTCTCCTAGTATCCGGCTTTGGACAGGTCCAGGCCGCATAGTTATTGATGATTGTTCTTAGTTGCAACTAAGTGGAACTAATATACGTGAAGTTGCCGACAATAATAAGTATGGTTAGCGCATGTCTAAGTATTGACTTAAGCAGCTAGAACTGGATAATTAGATAAAAGTATCCGCTCGTTTACTTCCTGCAGTCAAAGTGCTGATCAGGAGATGATAATCCCTTTCGGCACAACCAATGATTTGAATTCTTTATTTTTCTAACTGGAATTTGCCCCTAGCTGTGCTGCAAAAGGCCATGCTAGATGATTCAGAACATTTGTTATCAACCTATGTTAAATTATGTTCCCACATTAATGCCTTTTAGTTGCGTGTACGTGGGATTATTAGTCTAGTCGACTTGTTGTTTTAACTAAGGAGTTACACCACAAATTGCGATATATTTCTCTTGCAGCTCGAAGTGCTCACAAAATGATCTCTGTGATTCTGAATATACTGTATATTCACTGAATCATCAGATGGAATCTGCGCATTAAGTGATTGTTGCTCGGATACAGATTGCAGTATAGTATATAATTGAATCATGCCTTGTGCATTTGTTCCTCCTCGGGCATCAAACTTATTATTGTTGTTGTTGTTGTTATTATTAGATCAAAGAACGGACTTGTTAGTAAAGTGTTAAAATTTCCTACACTCGTCTATGGTTTCGTCTCAACTATGATTACGAGTAGTATGAACAGTGGTTGGATAACTTATTATCTTTAGTTCCTGCACTATGGTACTCTGGTTGTGGTAGAATAAATATAATCTTATTGTTAATTAGCGAGGTCATCTCAAGCCCTAGGACACTGATTGCAATGGATTAGGCACAAGGTTGCTGTAAATTATCTCCAGTGCAAGGCAACTATGCCACTACTCATACGAATGGTGATAAAATCACTTCGGGTAGTTGTCCCAAACGGCCAAACTGCTGCATTCTTTTTTTCTCTGAATGCAACACTTTGACACACGCTTTGTTTTTGAGTGTGCCACTAATATAGCGTGGTACTTACCTGCGGACATCAATGATCAACACGTACGAGTGTGCCACAGTGCTTAAGCAGTGTGTGCATTGCACCTACAGAATAAGGAGTGCTTGCTCCTTTCCTTCCTAGAGTCAAATTAAAGTGCTGACCAGCAGATGATAATTGTCTTTGGGAGCCAATTATTGAAATCTTTATTCCTAACTGGAATTTGCCCCCTGCAAAGCCGGATAAGACAGTGCTGGATGATACAAATATTTGTAATCAACTCATGTTTAGGACTCGCATTAATGTCCTTTAGTTGCTTGTACGTGGGTTTGATAATTTGGATACTCGTTATTTTACTACGGGTTACGCAACAAATTGCAGTATCTTTTGCTTGTGGTTCGAAGTGCTCGGAAAATGATCTCTGTGTATCTGAATATACTGCACATTCATTGGATCATCAGATGGAATCTGCATGCATGCAAAGTGATTATTGCTTGGACCAAGACTGAGCAGCATGTAACTGTATTTAGAGATTATCCGGCTTTAGTCTGACGAAACTGAAGGGGACAGAACATGATGGGCTGTGCAAACTACTAACAGTCTGACGATATATATATATATATGTCATTCGTGTGAGTTTTTTTTTTTCTTTTAACAATCAAGCCTTTGGTAATTAACACTGCAAAGATGTCTGATTTAGTAGTTCCAACAATGAAAGCTTCTGTCAAATATTTTATGATTACCGAGTAGACAATGGCTGGTGCAATTTGAGTGGCTGTAGTTCCTGCGGTATGTATTATACTCTTCCTGATTACCATGTTGAAGTGGATTATTATTTCACCACAGCCTAATGATTGTAAATGATGTCAGCAATGGCTGGTACAATTTAAGTTTTTGTTGTGCTTGCAATATGTATACTCTGGCTGCGGTAAAATAAACTCAACCTTTTTTTTTCAACGCCATCAGAAAATTCAGGGTATTAATAATATGGTCGGCTCAGAATCCAGTTAATGGTCCCGAAAAAAAGATTGCAGTGCTGAGTTAGAAAGTTCTAATGCAAATTGCAATTCTTATATTCCATGCAATTGCTGAGCGAGGAAGTTCTGATGCAAATTGCAATTATCATATTCTACGAATTTGATGGCGAAATAATTGTAGAACTGTCAAAATTGTTGGGGCAATTTGAGTTTATGCAGTGCGTGCAATATGTACTCTTATTTTTTTAGCAACACCATCAGAAGATTCAGTACATTAAAGTGATAGCCTAAGAATCCAGTTAGTGGTCCCGAAAAAGATTGCAATTGGTGAGCTCGAAAGTTCTTATGCAATTTGCAATTATCATATTCCACGGATTTTATGGCGAGAAATAACCGTAAAATTACATGAAACTGTGATTACATATCATTGTTTTATGGATAGTTACTCACCTTTGAAATGCAGGAATTTCATAGGAATCACAAAAAGAATTCACAATGAACAATTTAATTTCACAGGGAAAACGCAGGATTCATAGTGAAACAGTGATGGTTAACTTCTCCATACTTTGGGCTGGGTTCGAGTAGTAAGATTTATTTCACATTCATATCCACATGCTTCCCTACAGTGTAAGCCATTTTATGATATAGTGAATCTTCTTATTGTTGAGGACTAAAAGAAGATCAAGGCCCCCTTTGAAACGCAGGATTTTCACATGGATTGTACAGGAATTTCACAGGAATCATTTGACTGTTCACAGGAAAAACGCAAGAATAGGAAAAAATTCCGTGTTCCAAAGGGGGCCTAAAAGAGAAGAGTTACATAAAGAATTTATCCACGATTAGTATAGATACTAAACAACTCTTCCCTAGCTATCTGGACAACCAGCGCAAATTCATTTCTGAAAGTTCTTCCACACTGTTCAATCGTTGGTACTGGTTGACTGAATTACTAACACTACATGTTACTTTCGAGATCTACGCACAACTTATTTGATGGATTAACCGAGAGCTTATTTTCATGATTAACAAATGATCACTTTTTTAACCAGCCGTCAATCGCTGACCGCGCGGCAGCAGTAATATAATTGGCGCTCTCTGTTAATCTTGGTTAAAGAGCACACGTGCGACCGATCGATCCCGAGCGGTTTCACTGTCGGGTGAAGACATCAGCATCAGCAATAATTGGCGCTCCCGCCCGCACGAATGCATGGGTCTGGACTCTGGAGCTCTCAAGTCTCAACACCCACAGCTTGTTGCGGCTACTCCGTAGCTCAAAGGGCGGGGACGGCTTGCCCAATTTCTTTAACTCGGCATAACACGCGTGCCAATTAACTGTGCAACAGCAAGAGCGGCGTCCGTTCTGTCGGCCCCTCGAAACTTATTCAGTTTTCTACAGGTTTCAGTGCAAAGTTATATGGTTTTGTCCTTCTGAACCCTGCATAGAACTACGAGGACTTTATTTGAGCCAGCCGGGACGAAGAAGTTTCAGGGTCGGTGCACATTGCTGATCGATCTGCCGACCTTGCAACACTTTTAAAAAATATAATCATAGGAGCAATTATTAAGATATTAAAATGCGATAACCCTTGCAGTTCTAGCTGCGGCACTCATGCCGACTAGCTAGTTTCGCCGCATCGCAAATCATATAAACTCAGATACTAGTAGTATTAGAATATCAGTTGACCGATTAGACATAGCTATTAGGCTATTAGCTTCATAAATGATGCACCAATCAAGCGACGAAGTAGCCCCACTAGCCAATGGAATTGTCTGAACTCTGAAGACGGTGGCTCTACATGCTTTGGCGAATTTTAATCAGAAGATGATCATACAACGCGCGCATTCATGAGTGCGTAGCATGTCGTCTCAAGCTCTTGTGATCTACTAGCTCCAGTGCAAAGCTAAGAGAGAGTATTATTGCAGGGTGAAGAGATTAACAAAAGGAGCAACTACTTGATTCCACACTGGCGAAAGTTACATATTTCGTTCCAACCAAAATGATCTTTAAGACCTTTATGTGGTTGTTACCTACTGTATGCTTTAAGTGGTTGAGCTGTATATGATAGGGCAGCAACTAATGAGTTAAACAAACTCAAACTCTCCTAGTAATAAGCGAATCACCACCTTATGGTTAGAAAAAAAAAAGGGGACAGTCGAACACCTTTACTTCTGCAAGTAGTGCCTTTTATGCAGGCACTCCAATCATGCGAAACAGGGCCATTCGAGCGTCACCAATAGCAATATTTCAGATAGCAGTGGCGAAGCTAGCATCCAGCGACCCGAGTGCCAATACCAGCTGCTTGGTGCCAATAAGGTGAAATATTGATGTTAAATAACTGAATTTTGCTTCTCACCCTGCTCCTAGTGCATTGAAGGCTAACGTAACTTCGCCAGTGTCAGGTAGTGCGTGTCAATATTTGTGCTATACGAAGGGAAGAGTGTGAAGAAAGAGACCATCACAAGCTCTTGTTGAAGAGCTAGTCTATAGAAGTAAACAACTGAGTATATGCAAATGCAGTAAAAAGCTCATTATATATGTTATCTTTAAGCTATAATAAAACTATTCTATAACAATTGCTGACGTTCTTAGAAGATTATTTGTAGTATTACCCATAGCCGGTAGTGCCATTATATATACACAGTTCACTCTATATACGTAAGCAATACTACCAGACTAAGAAGGTATATACCGAATATGCTCCGCCACCAATGATTCGCTTCCAGCTGGTTGACATTTTAGGTAATGAACTGTCTAGTTTATTGCTTAGCATATAAGGACAAACGACCTCTAAATCTAATACTCATGAAAATCTGGCATGTCAAGAACTCTCTAGCAGTATCAGATAATAAAATACAAATAATTTGTCCTCCAAACGCTCATCATTCATTGTTGCCTTGAGAAGCTACAGACTAGCTTAGACGGGATCAGATGCTATAAACTCTCTAGCAGTTAGACCCTTGAAAATACATGACATTATCTATCTGGTCTATGAACTTGATCAGATGCTACAAGTTCACAAGCCCAAAACAGGAAACAGTAGGCAGAACATGCAGTTCGGTGTGTACTCTCTCTAGCTTACAATTTCAAGCAGTAACAGCTATCATCATCATCTGTTTTGACCAAATAGACTCTTACTATACGCTATTAACGCACCGATTACTGGTGATCCCCTGATGAAGGTATCCAACGGTGCGCACCACGTAAACAATGCAGCTTGCACGCGTGCGTGGTCTAGCCCTCAGTGTCAGCTATGCACGTGTGCACCCAGAACGCCTGTCCCTGGTGCAAGCCGCACGCTTCCATTAATGACCTTCTTGCAGGCTGCACACGCTTAAGCTCTGTGTCAGCACACGGTCGGTTTATTTCCAGCCTTCTCTTCTTCTTCTCCTCCCCAGCTGCTGGCCATTGTCACGCCATTGCAGTGGAATCCTAGAGATGAACACAGAGAAGAAGCACTACTAAAAACCGGAGCTAGCTAGGGACCATGCAGCTGCCTGGAGACAAGGAAGATCACGTCAATATAGTGTCAAGTGAGACTAGCTGGACGTGTAGTTGGTTAGGAGGGTTAACGCAAGTTGGGGCTTCATTAATGAACTCCACATGCCTGGATTATCTAGGCAACCCTGGCTGTCACGGATGCCATTAATGCCTAATCTTCCCGCATTAATTGCCTAATCCTCCCATATATTAGCAAAATGTTTTGTCAAACTTTGTTTCCTTTATTTTATTTTTTATTTTTGATAATTCATTTTTTAAGGGAGTTGTCTGTCTAGTAGGTTTGGAGTAACAGAGTTTCAGTAGCATTACCAGCTTACGTACTGACGTATGCCATTTGTACTGCGCCAAGCAACTAGCGACACGTACGCACTCATCATGCTCTGGCGACGTACTTCAGTAACCACCATGTATATATGCATGAATGGTCGGATAACTGTCAATGGCAGGTTAACAATAGCATGTGCGAATTAAAACCAGCACGGAATCGGATGGAGATATGTGGTCTAGCAGAAAATCTGTGAAGAATATCAATGCATATATAGATCCAAACCAATAAAGTCCCAAGAACCCCTAGCAAGCCATGAGTGATCAGATTGAGTTGGATCGCTCTCGAGCCTGGACCCGTCGACGTGCACGCACGCTCGATCACTAGCTTTTCTTGACTTGCCATTAAGGGATCAGCTGCGAGCTCTGAGATCAACTTGCAGTTAACCTAGACTGGAAAGCCGGTATGGAGGCCTGGAGGGGGAATGGTGATAGTACTATCAAGATCAACGGCATTAATGACAAAGAAGAATTAGTCATGAGACAGTCGCATTAATCACAGCCCGTGTGCATGTACTAAAAAAAACGAGGGAGTTAACCTCGAGTCTGTAACTTCACAGACAGGAGAGGTACAAGCAGCTCAATGGGAGCAGGGAATTGCCTCCGGCATCTGATCGATTTGCCAGCATCAAAGCCAGGGATTAACAGAATCCGAAGCGCATTGTCTCGCCCGTAAGTTTACGTCATCTAGGATCCTAGAGAGCAGTGTTGTGCTAACATTCCCTTCTGGGGATTGCAGGGAAGTTAAACACATGCAGCGTTTCTCATATCGAGAACCGGCGCACCATAGATAATCATAAATTTTTCTGAAGTTTGGAACTGAAAATTGAAATCCCAATCTACTCCAGCTAATCTCCATGCCAAAAAAAAAAAAGTTAAGCGGCCTCTCTCTGGACCTTGTCTTCTAGTAGTACATTTAGTGTTGCGATAATCATACTGTATTTGTATATGGGACACAATAATTAACAATGCCTCACTTGCATAGTTGCACCTACCTTGTTTACTAGCTTAACCATCACATCATCATTATTCAGTATGGTCATCTACCGTAGCAAAACATAAAAGAAACAGGAATAATAAGTAATAGAAAATCAGGAAAAATCAGTAGCCCATGCATGCACAAGTAGTTAGCCCTGCCTTGTGACAAGAATTGAAACCCACGTTTGCATGCGGAAAGGCGCAAAGCGGCAGGCAGTATGTATGCAAGCGGCCACGTGAGACGGGAGAGAGAGGCGTCGGGAATCTTGAGACGTGGGGGAGCCCGTCGTCTCCGCCGCGGCTTCAGCAACCTGCCCCCCCTGCCCCGGGACGGGGACACGGCACAAGGATCGGCGGCCCCGATCAGCTCCAGCGACCTTGAGCATTTAATGCATCTGTGCCAGTGCAAATCGTTCGTTCCTTGATCCCATGTGCATTGCGTCATCAGCTGCGTAGTATAAAAGCGGCGCCCCATGGCGCGAGTTGAGCAGCAGCACCAGTTCATCACACCACACCAGCACACACACACAGCCGCTCTCTGTTGTCGCGTAAGTAGGCAGCTCGTAGAACAGAGTAGGACAGAGACGCAGCCGGGGCAACTTCCTCTGCTTTGTTGACCGCTTTTCCGACCGTGCCCTGCCGACTGCTGCTGCTGCTGAGGTGGTGATCGTGAGACTGAGACCATGGCGCTGGTGAGGGAGCACACGGCGTATGGCGGCGGCTTCGACGGCGCCGACTCGTCGCCGTTCGACGCGCTCGGGTACGGCCACGACGCGTTGCTGGGCGCCGACGCGGCCGCGCTGTTCGGTGGCTACGCCAACCCCGACCCGGCGTGCTTCGCCGGCGGGAACGTCTGGGGCGCCGGTGCGGGCGCGGGAGCGGCGTCCGTGCTCGCGTTCGACCGCGCCGCGGCGGCGGTTTCCGGGGAGGAGGAGGAGTGCGACGCGTGGATCGACGCCATGGACCAGAATTACGGCGCCGCGACGCCGCGTCAGGCGCCCGTGGCGTCCGTCGGGTTCGACGCGACCACGGGGTGCTTCACCCTGACGGAGCGAGCGGCGTCGTCGGGTGGCGCTGGCCGCGCGTTCGGGCTGCTGTTCCCGAGCACGTCGTCGGGGTCCGGCGGCTCGCCCGACCGCGCGGCGCCGGTGCGCGCATCGCAGAAGCGCTCCTACCCGGTACGTTCAAGCACAGCACAATTGTGCACTGCTCGATCAGCGGTCTCGTTCGCTTTGGGCGCTCCTACCCGGTACGTTCAAGCACAGCACAATTCACGCAGAATTACTCACGCTTTTTGTGCGCGCGTGCAGGGTGCTGAGCGGCAGGACGTCAGCCCAAACAAGAAGCAGTGCGGCGCGGGCAGGAAGACGAGCAAGGCCAAGTCGGCGCCCGCCGTCCCGACCAAGGACCCGCAGAGCCTCGCCGCCAAGGTAAACTTCCGTGGCCAAACTGAAAGCCCAATTCCTCGAATTCTAGCTTCCTACGGTGATCTGAGCCGTCGTTTCGTTGCGTGCAGACTCGGCGCGAGAGGATCAGCGAGCGGCTGCGGACGCTGCAGGAGCTCGTGCCCAACGGCACCAAGGTCGACCTGGTCACCATGCTCGAGAAGGCCATCAGCTACGTCAAATTCCTCCAGCTGCAAGTCAAGGTGTGTGTTGCATGCACGTTCATCCATCGACCACTTTTAATTTAGAAGAAAAGCACGGTTACGTAATGTGCGGTAGAGCGAGTATTCTAACTCTGACCGTTTTGCAGGTTCTTGCCACGGACGAGTTCTGGCCTGCGCAGGGTGGCAAGGCGCCGGAGATCTCCCAAGTGAAGGAGGCGCTCGACGCCATCTTGTCGTCGTCGTCGTCGCAGAGGGGACAACTGAACTAGTTAGAAGCAAACACTTAGCTCTGGATCCAAAACAAATGATGTCTGATAGATAAAAATAACGAACCACCTCGTTCGAAGATAAATAAGGAGGCAAATGCATAAGTACTAGTAGATTCTTGTTCTCTTTCCCAACTGATCGATCTCATCACCAGTTCAGCCCTGTATATGTACCCTCTCTTAGGGGGGAATATATAGAGCCGCCACAGGTAGAAGAAGGTTTAACGTTCTGTTAATCCGTTTTATTATCTTACCGCGTATTACTCTCTTTGTGTCGTTTTCGTTAGTAGGGTTTCCAAAGAATATCATTTTCTCTAAATAGCATGCGAGTAAGGCTACTCTTAATGCGAGTTTCATTATCATTAAATAAAGTGCCATGTCACTATTTTTGCTGATGTGACAAAAAGTTAAGGGAGAAAGAAATGAAAGGTGTTTCATCTAGATAAAATCATTTAGGCCATTCTCATGGCTATTTTATTTGCTATTAATTACATGCCACATCAAAAAAAATAGTGACATGGCAAGAAATATACTATGAAAGAGAGGGGATTCTTTCGTCCCCATGGAAGGATGTGGGCGCTATTTCCAAGATGATGAAAGTCAAAAGAAAATGGATTGAGGGTCTTTCTTTCATCTCAAAGGACCCTAACCAACAAATTAGTGCCACCTAGTAATAATTTAATGTTCTGCCAAACCTATGAAACTGTGAAATGAAACTATACACTGAGAGCTGCAGTTTCATTTCACTAAATAAGACCATAAATCTGATGTGTCACTCTTGAAAATGATGAGATGAAAGTTTCCATTGAGACTGACCTTATGCATTGTTTCCAAAATGCTTGTGTCTTGCATGCATGTTTTGGAAACAACAAAATTGAAATGATGCATTGCAGAGACCATTTCAATAAACTATTTCATCTTTTGTTGATAATGTGACATCTAAGAAATAACAAAATAAAATAGTGCATTGGGAATAGGCTAAGGTGCCTTATCCCACCGTCCGTTGTGTAAGGAAATTAATGCGCTTTGTGTTTGTCCCATATGTGTAAGCAGCTCTTCATGCGAAAAAAGGATCTTGTGTATAGGCACCTCATGCCTGTAAGCTGCCGTGTATATTTTTACGGATCACCATGGTAGTTCTATTCGTCATGCAAATGGAAGTATGCCAGCCTCTACATTCAAAATGTATCACCTGAATAATTATTATAAAGTTTTACTATGCTGAGGACTCTTTCTCTCGCATAGGGCACACACTTTGCTGCCAAAGGCATGGTGGCCAGATAAACAAAGTAGATAGAGCAAAATGTTTATCGTCTCATTACAAGCTCAAAATATTGCTAAACCTCAGTAAAAAGATCAAACTATTGCTAAGGTATACTTTTCTCATGCCATTGCAAATGTCACTAAGTTAGAAATTTGCCATGTCAAGCGCAAGAGGGGTCCACCTGTATAATTTTTCTCATGTCATTGCAAAACCGTATTACAAAAATATCTGTGGTCAAGGTTTCCAGCAAGTGGTATGCATTTTGCATGGAACAACGCTTCTCCTCCTTTAGTAACATCATCCAAAACCTAGTCCAATAGCTCACCCTATAGATGACCTACATAGGAAAAAAAATATAAGTGATCTATCAAAAATTAGAGCCACTAAAGGGCAAAACCAACGTCCAAAAATAACTTGGATGTTCATGTTCACCTCAGCATCTTGTTCTTGTGCTTTGCCCACCTAACATCAACAAGAAATCATCCATATTTGATTTGGATTGATATATATTACATACCGAGAGGGAAAATTGATCGTATTCTGCCCTGTAATGGGCTGAATATATTAACCTGTTCATTTCGTTGGTTCTTTGTCGGCGCATATGCTCACTCTTAATTCATTCTTGCCCCATACAACCTTTTCTTATCCCGGAACAATTGCTTCATCCTGGGGCATTCTCGGGGGAATTATTTACCAATGAAGCAATTTTTTTATAGGAAAAGTATTTACAATTTTGAATAAATCACTTTTACCCGGTGTGTCGCACCAGCAAATGAGGAAGACAATGGAATGTCCGAGCTGGGCCTTCGGTTGCATTTGGGCGACGCATTTTGTTGGGCTGGCAGGGGGAGTCCACGATTCCTTGTTTGGGCTCCCCAGAGGCAAGCAATAACAGGCTGGCTCTGCAATTTGCAGTGGATCACAACAGCTGACAAGTCTTCTTCTTCTTCTTCTTCTTCTTCTTCTTCTTTTGCGAAAAGTCTTCTTTCTCTTCTGTGCTCAAGTCTGAACCCTGTACTGTTCTTCAACTGCTTCGCGTCAAGGCATTTCTGCTCCCAGTTTTGGCATCGATTTGTTTACTCCGCGCGACTCGCATGGACCATGGGGACTCGATCCCCTTGCTTGCTTGACCCCCCTGCTGCCATGGCTCTTACTAAAACGATGCCTTGCTCCAAACGCAGTCCTCAAAATGATTAGGACTGAAATAATTAACCCCGTGATCTACGATTCCTAATTTTTTGTTCAAGCGCGTGCCGGCGTGCTACGTACGCATCACGCTCGATCGCGAGTGGCTCCGCAGTCACTGACACATCGACGCGGTACGTTGATCACACAAAAGTGCTCTCGCTTTCGTAGGGAGCACCTCTGCCGTCTCCGTGGTTTCCCGTCCACTCTCCGCCGTCGCCTAGCCCACCGGCGAGGGCGAGACGCTCCCCACCACCGCCGCCGGCGGATCCCACTAGCACATAGTACAAAATGCAAGGTGGTTTGACCATTTGGCAAAGCTCCAAATCCCCCGGTCCGTGACGCACACACACCAACGACACACTGCGCAATAAACGGCAGTATCCTGTATCCAGCTTCGTCAAAAAGAACAAAACACACTCCCATTCCTTTGCTGGAGGGGCATTCACGAGGAAGTAAATCAATTCGATCTGCGCCTACAATGAAACGCAGAAGGTAATATCTTTTTAAAAACGCAGAAGGTAATATCTTTTTAAAAACGCAGAAGGTACTCCTTTGCTGGAGGGGCATGATTATAGAATAAAGGAAGTAGCGAATTCGTGATTGAGGTGGTGTCTATATTACCATGTATATCTCTACCTCGTGTGCGTATATATATGAGGGCTCGGCCAATGATTCTTGCGTCTCCTACAACCAGACTCTTCTATCATTCACCATCCACGATCGAATATGATGAGTAACAGGTGCGCTGCGTTGGTGTACGTGATGGTCTTATTCCTCTTTGCATCCACTGTACAATGTAATCGCATCATTATGCATCTCTGTGATTGAATATATTGTCTGTCTTTGCATCCTGCAACTGCATCCAGTTGCTGATGAGCACGTTAAATTGACGCAGGCCGTTTGCACCCACTCGAGCTTGGGACTGCAAGAAGCCTCCTGAATACAACAACCAATATTGTTACAGGAGTAGGTGAGGGCAAGGTGACCCTGAGATTTTGTTTGAAGGCGCGATGCGTAGATCCAGTCGATTGCTACTGCTGCATCCATGGAAAGCCAGATCCGCTCTGTTATGACACTATGGATGTGTGTGAAAAGGTGTGCCCCAGATGCACTCCCAAGTGTCCGACGTCGACGCCCTCCGATCGACGGCTGCAGTCGCCAGCACTAGATAATCTCGAATCGACCATCAGTGTACAAACCTAAACCGTGTACCGATCGATGTCCGTGCTTTACTGATAATAAACTGTACTATTTTTGTTTCATTTACATATACCTGCACGTGTTTGGTTCTGCCTCCCTTTGAAGACTCTCCGATTTTTTTCGCTTCTCAGCCGTGGCGGAGGTGGGACGGCCGGAGCTGCTGTCCGTCGAGCTTTCCCCTCCTGTGAACGAGTGCGGGTGAGACACCAGCATGTGTGGGCTCCTGCGCAACACAATTGTGCACAGCCCGATCAGTGCGTCGACAATTTATTCGCTGTTTCGATCGTTCTAGACATGTAGGCCCCCTTTGGAACGCGGGAATTTTTCCTATTCCTGCGTTTTTCCTGTGAATAGTCAACTGATTCCTGTAAAATTCCTGTACAATTCCTGTGAAAATCCTGCGTTCCAAAGGGGGCCGTAACTCACGCAGAATTTTCACGCTTTTTGTGCGCCTGTGATGGGTGAGGAGCGGCAGGACGTCAGCCCAAAGAAGCAGTGCGGCGCATGCAGGAAGACGAGCAAGGCCAAGTCGGCACCTGCCGTCCCGACCAAGGACCCGCAGCAGAGCCTCACCGCGAAGGTATAACTTCGGTGGCCAAATTGAATCCGAATTTCTCAAATTTTCTCGTTTTCTCCGGTGATCTGAGCCGCCGCTTTGCGTGATTGCAGACTCGGCGCGAGAGGATCAGCGAGCGGCTGCGGACGCTGCAGGAGCTCGTGCCCAACGGCACCAAGGTCGACCTGGTCACCATGCTCGAGAAGGCCATCAGCTACGTCAAATTCCTCCAGCTGCAAGTAAGGTGTGTGTGCATGCACGTTCATCCATCGATCACTTTTATATAATTTAGAAGAAAGGCACGGTTTCGTAATATGCGCACGCATGTGCGGTAGAGATAGTATTCTAACCAAGGTTATCAAAATCGATAAGTTCGGTACACCGGTTTTCGAAATTCGAATTTGAATTTTTTAAAAAATTTGAAAAAATTACAAAAATTATGTAAATAAACTAGACGCCATTTGCAGACTATTTGTGCAAACCATACACGAAACCGAGTTCGTTTGTTGGGTGAAATAATTCCTGAAAGATTTCAGTGAAAAAGGAATTTCAGGGCGTTGGTTATCGGTGAAATCGACCGATAACCGAGCGATTTCGCGCGGTAGCCGTCGCTTCGGTCGCGGTTACCAGCGTCGGTGCGCCACCGAGGTGAGGTAGCCTTGCATCTTTTTCTTTCCCCTGATTTTTTAATGTGTGGCATGATTGTCTGATGCTATAGCTTGTAAATGAAGGATTGCAGTATATGAAATTTAGGTATAGCTTGCAAACGAGGGATTGAAATACGAAATGTCGATGATATAGTGAAATGCTTGTGCCATTGTGGATGAAATTGTTTTGGGTGTGCAAAATTGTGATATTGATGAAATGTCAATGTGTGATTAACCATTTTTAGAATATTTAGCAAAGGTTATGTCAAAATTTCCAACATTTTGAGCGTATTTTCACATATTTTTAGTTCTGCGTCGATAACCGGTCAAACCGGCCGGTTACCGACCAAAACCGGTCGATAACCGGAGAAATCGGTCAATTTCATGGTTTTTGAATTCGAAATTTGATTTTTGAATTTTTATTCAATAACCGCTCGGTTATCGCGATAACAGGTAAAATCGGTGGAATCGGTGGTGGTCAGTTTCCTCGATCTGAACGATATGGTAAACCTTGATTCTAACTCTGACCGTTTGGTTAACGAATTGCAGGTTCTTGCCACGGACGAGTCCTGGCCTTTGCAGGGCGGCAAGGCGCCGGAGATCTCCCAAGTGAAGGAGGCGCTCGACGCCATCTTGTCGTCGTCGTCGCAGAGGGGACAACTGAACTAAGGAAGTGTTTGGTTGGATGGTTTGTAACGTATTCCAATTACGCCGGTATTCGATACAGTTAAATCATGTTTGTTTAACCATGTGACATAATCGGGTCCCCCGCAATCCGATACGGGCCTTCACAAAACTGATACCGACCTCACCCCGACGTAATCAGAAATCAATACATCGATGCCGTCGTCGTCTCCAGCGACGCGAGACGCGACATCGTCGGCGCCGGCCCGCTCAGTCCCCGCCTCATCGCGATCTCTCCGCTCGCCGTGCCCAAATCCCCGTTCCACTCCTCGCAGGTCACCGCGTCCGCAATCTCCCCTCTAGTTCGCCGCTTGCTACCCCCCGATCCTCTGTTCCCTCCTCTGGCCCTGCTTCCGCCGGCACTCCGTCCTCATCAACGCTCTTGGGCACTCCCAGATTAGATTAAAGGAAGGCCATGAATCGTCTTCAATCTGCTCTGCTTTCTAAAGATCTGTTTCAGTTTGAGGGAAAATTCCCAGATTTGATAGACCCAATCTGTCGTAAGTTGTTCAGAATCATCCAATTTTACAATTTTTCAGAACAATTTTGACGTGCTGTATCGCAAAATATTCTGCTCGGTTGCTTGTGTCGAAGCGGAGAGGCTTGATACCGTTACCTGCTTGAAACCAAACAAATCTCGCATTCACTCATTCCTTTACCGATACCAGAGTATTTCAATTCCGTTTGCGTTTGCGATTGCAACATCCAACCAAACACTACCTAAGTGTCTGATAGATATAAATAACGAACCACCTCGTTCGAAGATAAATAATTAAGGAGGCAAATGCATAAGTACGTACTAGATTCTTGTTCTGTTTTCCAACTGATCGTTACCATCACAAGTTCAGCCCTGTATGTGTACCCTATCCTTGGGGAAATATATAGAGCCACCACAGGTAGAAGAAGGTTTCACATTCGGTTGTTAATATCTTCCTGCGTACCACTCTATTCGTAACGCGCTCGTTAGTAGGTTTTCGAACGAATATGATTTTGTCTAAATAGTATGCGAGTAAAGTGCCTTATCCCACCGTCCGTTGTGTATAAGGATATTAGTGCACTTTGTGTTTGTCCCATGTGTGTAGGCAGCTCTCGATGCCCAAAAAAAAAGATAAAAACAACGTGGATAGTGCAGCTCATGCCTATAAGCCGTTGCGGCCGTGCGTAATTTTAAGTACCACCACGGCCTGTTAGTTTTTTTTTTCGACGGTAGTTCCATTCATCAAGCAAATGGATCTCTACTTTCAATATGTATCACTAAATAATTATTATAAATTTTTTACTATGGTGAGGACTATGTCGCTCCATAGGAGATAAAGCAAAATTGTTCATCATCTTATTACAAGCTCAACATATTGCTAAACATCAGTAACAATATCAACCTACCGCAAAATCTTCATCTATTCTTAACAAAAATATCCATGCTCAAGGTTTCCAGCAAGGTATGCATTTCGCATGGCACAACACTTCTCCTCCTTTTGTAACATCGTCCAAAACCTTGTCCAATAGCTCACCCTATAGATGACCAACACAGGATAAAGTATAGGTGATTTATCAAAATAACATCATTTAGAGCTTAATCGTATTTCCCAACACCAAACTTGTGTGACACAATTGGTGGAGGTTGTAAGCAGAAAGTGAGGTGAAGTAATATCCAAATGAACCTAGCAAGATTGCTAAAAAAAAAAAAAAAAAGATGTCATGATGTTTACCAAAAACAACATTTTTTTCATTTCCTTTCCGATTCTTTTGACTAGGTTGCCTTTATTAGAGTTATTGCATATGTAGATATCAAAGAAAGATCTGAATTTTCAAATGTATCTTAAACGGTTAAGTTAGCAATTAAGTGCATTCAAGGAATTTGGTGTTTGACACGGATTGCTTCTTTAACATCCCTTCCTCTAGCAAGGATTCTACACAATTGATTTGAATTTTACATGTTATGACAAAGAGACATGGGGCTCAGCGTTGGACTAGACTAGGGAGAAGGGGGCACATGTCCCCTTAGATTAGTAGGTTTAGGCAGTCTAACTCAACAAACGTTTCAAGACATAATCATGCGACACGGTTCGTACCAATGGGGAGGTAGAATCCGAATAGAGGGCTTGTTTTATGCATGCATTCTGAGCCACTTGAACTTCTCGTACTTTCAGTGTGTTTTGTCCATTTAACTTCAATAACACATCAACCAAGGGAAAATTGATTGTAATTCCCCCCCCCCCCCCTCCTAGTGGGCGGAATCTACTAGCATTTCGTTGGTTCTTTGTTGGCGCATATGCTCACTCTTAATTCATTCTTGACCCATGCAACCTCCTCTTAACCCGGAACAATTACTTCATTCTTTGGAAAAAATTCTCTATCAATGAAGCAATTTTTCCTGTATATGGATCAATTTTTTTCTGACAGGGAACAATTTACAATTTTGAATAAACCACTTCTACCCTGAGTCACACCAGCAAATGAGGAAGACAATGGATTTCCGAGCTGGGCCTTCGGTTGCACTAGGGCCACCCATTTTGTTGGGCTGGCAGGGGTACGCGACCCCTTGTTTGGGCCTCTCTGAGGCGAGCTGTAAACAGGCTGCTCAATTCCTCTCAAAAAAAAAAAAAAAAACTCAGGCTGCTCAATTTACAATTTGCAGCGGATCGCACCTGCTGATTAATTAGGCTTATTAGATTCGTCTCGAAATGAGCATTCATCTGTCAAAAAAAATTTGTCATTAAATTTTATTTAATACTTCTCAATGACAAGATTCTCTTTCATTTTAGAGGTATAAAATTTAGAGAGGTGAAAACGAACACCCGTTAGATGGGAACCACACACACGTCTGAACACTGGACTGTTCGTCAACGAGTTCGCGTCAAAGCATTTCTGCTCCAGTTTTGTTGGCATCCATTTGCTTACTCCGCGCGACTCGCATGGACCATGCGGACTCGATCCCCTTGCTTGACCACCCTGCTGCCACGGCTCTTGCTTACTTACGGCGCCTTGCTCCAAACGCAGTTCGCTAAATAATTAACTCCATGTCCGGTGGCGTGTCATTAGCTCCCTAATTTTCTGTTCGAGCGTGGCCGGCGTGCAGCGTACGCATCACGCTCGATCGCGAGTGCAAATGGCTCCGCGCTGTCACTGACACATCGACACGGTTAATCACACAAAAAATGCTCTTTTGCTCTTGCTCATGTACGGAGCACGTCCCGCGTCTCCGTTTTTCCACCCTGCGCCGGCCCGGCCGGAGCCCACCGACCCCACCGGCGAGGGCGAGACGCGCACCACCACCACCACCGGCGGATCCCACTAGTCCATAAAAAAATGCCAAGGCGGTTTGACCATTTGGCGCAAGGCTCCAAATCGTTACCCCCAGGCGATGAGTTGGCTTCCGTTCCGGGCCCCCCGGTTCGTCACGCACACACCAACGCGGCGCTGCGTTGCGCAAAAACGCTGTGGTGGTGCCCCGGTCCTTGTCCAATAATTTTAGACGGCAGTATCCAGTTTCGTCAAAAGGAACAAAACACACTCCCATTCCTTTGCTCTACTACTAGTATTTGATTACAGCTGACAAGGCCTTTCCCCTGCTTTCAGCGCGCGCTCCGGTTCACACGCGCACGGCACGTCTCAAACATGGCTGGGAAAAGATAATGCGTGTGTGTTGGCGCTCTATTTCACATCACACCCTCTTGGTTATACCAAATTGGGTACAGGGACGTCATTTTCCTTCCAGTTTTAACAATGATACTGGTTCCTGTCACAAATAGTACTCTACTTCCGTAGGTATACAACCTTTTGTCGAGAAGAATAGTCTGTTGGAACAAACTGCGTTCCCCTCGACAGAAAAAGGAAAAAGAAAAAAAATGCGGAGCGAACTGCGTTCGAAATACAAGAGCCAGGGACAAAGAGAAGTATCCGGTAACCACTGCCGTCCCATATCAGAAAACAAAATAAAAGCCCCCCCAGACAGAGATGCTCCTCGCATGGTCAAACCCCGCATTTGCCAGTCCCAAAAGGACAAACATGAAATATTGCCAGGAACCTTTGAAAACCATTTCGTCCGGCAGCCATCAGCGGCCCCTCCCTCACCGTCCCCATCCTCTGCGGCTGCATATCTATCCTATTCCCCTCACCAACCTGCACTTAATTACAACAAAGGAATATATGCCTTAATGCATATATCAGCCAGCACAACAGTAGCACTAGCAAACCTCCAAAGGCTAGGTGCAACACCTCTGCACCAACACAAGTAGCCAGCACCAGGCGATATCCATATAGAGCAGAGCACTGCCATTGTTCACCGTCCAGAGCTCCGAGATGGAGGAGGGTCTTGGAGAACGTATGGCTGGATCGCCGTTCCGTCTTCGACACCGCCGGTTGATGGATACAGGAGCATCAGCGCCCGCAAGCACTCCAGGTACATCCAGTTCTTGATTGATTGTTGCAGATGCGTCAGTTGTATTCAGTTAAGGTTGTAATTGAAGTCGCTGAATTCCTGATGGTGTTCTTAATCGATCCAGGACATTCTGGCTCCAACAACGGGGTGACCATAATGGTGACGATTCTGGTGGTGGTCATCGTCTGCAGTCTCTGCTACTGCGTGTACTGCTGGAGGTGGAGGAAGCGCAACGGTGAGCTCCTCGTTCGTAGAACATGCCGTGATTGCTGCATTGATGCTTCGCAACTGTGCTGGTTGGTGACATGTTAGCGTTAATGAGCCTGATTACGATGCTCTCGTGGTTCTTGCAGCTGTCAGGAGAGCTCAGATAGAGAGGCTGAGGCCGCTGTCCAACTCAGACTTGCCACTGATGGACCTGTCCTCCATCTACGCGGCCACCAACAGTTTCTGCAAGGAGAACAAACTCGGCGAAGGAGGTTTCGGGCCCGTTTACAGGGTAATTAACAGCATCTTCGAATGTTAATTCTGCTGCTCTGCTAGCAAAACTGTACTTTGCATGAGCGTCGGCTGAAAATTTGGTTCTGCTGGATGTTTTCGTTCAGGGCGTTCTGGGCGGTGGCGCGGAGATCGCCGTGAAGCGGCTGTCGGCGAGGTCGCGGCAGGGCGCGGCGGAGTTCCGGAACGAGGTGGAGCTGATCGCCAAGCTGCAGCACCGGAACCTGGTCAGGCTGCTGGGCTGCTGCGTCGAGAAGGAAGAGAAGATGCTCGTCTACGAGTACCTCCCCAACCGAAGCCTCGACGCCTTCCTCTTCGGTGAGTTTGCTCTTCCTTTTCCACTTTTTTGATCTTTTTCTTCTGCTGGTCCCGTAGCGCGATTCTCGTCTGAAATGATGGATGGGTCTATAGGCTCTTGAGTCGTGGAACACGAAAACGGTTTGGTTGGTGTGTACAGGCTGTCTGATGTGAAACGAATACGCGAATACATGGGAGATGCACATGGTTGCACCTAACCTAATCTCAGTGCTTAGGTTCTGAACTCTGCGTAGTTTACTGATTTTCAGTCAATTAGGTCTAACCCAGCTATCAGATCGATGTAAAATAGGTCAATGGGAAGCTAAGTCGCATGTATAATCGTGTTGCATCCATGCGCTTCATGCATGCGTGTAACTAACATTCGTCAGAATTCTAAATTGTTTCAGAAGTAATCGATATGACTGCTTTCCGTTTGTCTCATTAAGAATCTGAATTACAATCCATGAAGCGATGATGACCTAATTTGATCAATTTTTGTTAACTCAGACACCAGAAAGAGCTGTCAGCTGGACTGGAAGATGAGGCAGAGCATCATCCTGGGCATCGCTCGCGGCATGCTGTACCTCCACGAGGACTCGTGCCTCAAGATCATCCACCGGGACCTCAAGGCCAGCAACGTGCTCCTCGACAACAAGATGAACCCTAAGATCTCCGATTTCGGCATGGCCAAGATCTTCGAGGAGGAGCACGAGGTGAACACTGGCCGCGTGGTCGGAACCTAGTAAGTGCAGCGCAACAGTTGATACGTGCAATTTACCATGACTCATCGAGTACAAAAATCCTGCCTTCGTGGATGCTAAACTGAAGTTATCACAAAATGCAGTGGGTACATGGCTCCTGAATACGCGATGGAGGGCGTTTTCTCGGTGAAGTCGGACGTGTTCAGCTTCGGCGTTCTGGTGCTGGAGATCATCAGCGGGCAGCGGAACGGCGCAGTGTACCTTCAGGAGCACCAGCAAACGCTCATCCAAGATGTAATTTTTCCCCTTGTTAAACCCATTTTTTCTTTGTTCCAAAAGTCAATTGAAATTCAGATTTTTTATGTTGTCTTCCGAGCTGACATCCGAAAACCTCTGCACTGAACTTGTGTGTGCAGGCCTGGAAGCTGTGGAACGAGGACAAGGCAGCGGAGTTCATGGACGCGTCACTGGCCGGGTCGTACTCGAGGGAGGAGGCGTGGCGGTGCTTCCACGTCGGGCTGCTGTGCGTGCAGGAGAACCCGGAGCTCCGGCCGACCATGTCCAACGTGGTGCTCATGCTGATCAGCGGCGACCAGACGCAGATGCCGGTGCCCGCGGCGCCGCCGCTGTTCACGCGGCTCAAGACGCCGGTGTCCGTGTCCGAGTTCTCGCTGGCGATGAGGACGGACACGACCAAGACGCAGTCCGTCAACGAGGTGTCCATCTCCATGATCGAGCCACGATGAGGATCATTCCTTTTTCTTTCCTTTTTTTCTTTTCTTTTTAGCTTTTGTTAAGGTGACGATCGCGGTGTCCACACGACCACGCGCAACGATGAGGATTGTGGAGGGAAGGGGAAAAAAAAATATATCCATGAGAGTAGTACTTGGGAGCAGGCAAAGATTGTTTGGTTCTTTCAGGGAAAGCAACGGGCACCTTAGCTTCTACATATGTGGTATTTCAGAAATATCTGCACAACCGGAAACTTTTGCAATCCAGGAATATAGTGCTTTGAAAATTCTCTGCTTTTGGGCCTAGAAATTCTTGCAACTGACACACCCAGCAAGAAAATGCATTGAAAATTACAAAGAAAAGGGACCCAATTATTAAACGCTAAAGCTAAGTGAACAATAAGCAACTAACACGTATCCTTTCCGCACTTTACATGGGACCCTTTTTGGTTGATGATGATGCTTAGGGCGTGTTTGGCGCCGGCTTATTGCCCAGCTTATGCCCCTGCTTATCTACTGTTTCGCACTGTAGCACTGTAGCAATAGTGAAATTACTGTTCACGGAAATGAAGAAGCCGGCATAAGCAGCAATTTGGCTGCTTTTTCCGGCTTATGCACTGTAGCTACAGTGCTGCTACAGTGCATAAGCCGGTGGTGAAGCTGGGCATATAAGCCCAGCCAAACACGCCCTTACTACGACTAGAAAAAGGAAGTGACCGGTGCCGACTTGGCCTCGTTCTCCCCGGAGGTCAAAGAAAATCAGCAAGCATCCAAGCACGCGCGCCACCGGAAGCCCGGAGCGCGCGATGCGCTTGGTTGAGCTAACCCCGCGTCACGTTTAACGACCTCGTGACGCCACTGTCGCCACCTGCTCCAACTTACTACTGTCCATGAACGAGCGGAGCACGCAGATGCTGCTATCGATCGCCGGTTCGTCGTCGCCGGCAACGCACCCGTCTCTTTTGGCGCATGCGGCGGCCGACGGCGACGTGAGGCAGCCATCAGCGGCGCCATCACTTGCGAGATCGTTCAGACATATGTCGCGCCCGTGGAAGGTTCACCTGGCGTGCCGCGGATTGTCCGGCCGGATCGCGATCGCGAGAAAGGGACTTCTCGCGTGTGTCCTTCACCAGTTATCGATCGGACGGGAACAGTCCCAACCGCATCCTGAACAGGGCATGAGCCGGCGTATCAGGACGCAGGTCCGGGCCAGTCCACATGAGCAAGGGAGCCAGGCGCAGGACGAACAGAAACACGTGTAAAGCGAAGTGAACGTCAAAGACAGTTCGGTCGGCCGTACACCTACCCAGCCCATTCTGTGGGGTGGACCGGTGGTGATCGACTGTTTGATAAAATAATAAAAAAATCGTGCGCGCGCCCTCGCCAATCACACGCCCTCTTCTTTTTCCTCGAGTGGCTCGGCAGAGAGAGCAGCCACATGATTGCTGTTGAAATGTGTAGTACCGCGGGGTGCGTGTGTGCGCGCGCGCGCGCGCGATGACCTGATGAGCGCCGCGATTGACGCCCACTATCCAGGAAGCAGCCGGAAAAGAAAAGTACTCACTCGCCTCCGGTGAGCTACTAGTACTTTTCCAGCACGCAAAGGTTGGATGATGATCTGATTTGTTTGTTGCACGTAATAAGGTCACGCCTCGAAAGTGATATCGGAATACAAATTGCTTTGCTTACGCTTTGCAGCTTTGCTTACGTTAGTACGCCTGGACGATGGAACTAGTGTTCTGGCCCAGCTTAGGTCGACACTAGTAGGATCAACTGGGCTGTACAGATGGGCCGTAACAGCCTGGGTAGAACCGTCTAGCGAGTTGGGCTTCAAGTTGACTTTCGGCCCGACATATACAATAATTTTCCTCTCCAAAAGAAGTGCTAAAAACAACATTGTTTATGTCTCAGAAAAAAAAAACTTCGTTACTAAGTGTGCTCAGATCACCTCATGTCATCGGCTGCCTGTGTAATAGCATCCCAACCATTCTCAAATCCTTCTTTTCGGATTACTGCAGCTCAGATGGGGTTCACGACAGGATAAACCAATATCGACGGTCTAGTCGCGACTTCTATAGCAGTTTTTTTTATTTTATCTAGTTTACTTTTTCGGTTCAAAGATGACACATGAATGGGATTGCAAACTAGAACAAAAAAAGAAACACGAAGGCACCAAAAGCGAAGGAACACATGCCCCCTCGGCATGTTGCTGTTTCGGGAGCCGTGATATGGAAGGAACGACAACCCAAACTTATCCGTGATGGCATGATGGAAGCCGGTCGAAGGAATCTTGATCAGAAATTAACAAAGCACGAAGGCACGCATGCGGTAACAAAAACATTCGTCCCGTCCGTCTTCTCGCTTGAACACGCCGGCGCCCGCGCCCGTGACCGACAGCCGCCGCAGGCGTCCACGCGCACAAGAATTAAGCCGCGGGCTACGTGGCTTGTGCTGCTTTTAAGACGACCCCGCCTCGCCTCGCTTGGCTGCCTGTGGCTGCGGGTACTTCTCACGCGCGCCAGGTGAGATGGATGAATTGGAGCGCGAACGCCAACGCCCGCACGCTCGTTTCGCTGCAGTCGCGCGGTGAAAAAACAAAACAAAACAAAACACGGCCACTTGGTCCACGGCATCGGTAGGCTCGGGCCGCGCGGCGTGTCGCTCTCGCCGCACGGTTCTTCCTGTCTCTCTGCTGGTGGCGGTGGAACTGTGGAAGGTGCATGGTGCTGCTTACTGCCGTTATACTACCTTCTTGGGCAACGTGGGAGGGGCACGGTGTGTTGCCTTCGTTACCATCTTGGGCTACGCGTTCACTTCATTATGTTGAGACTCGTTTGAGAGCATCAGCTTTACAAACATGCATACATGATGGATGCCATCAAGTGGTTCAAATGTTATAAATCACCAATGAGAGGTATTCTAGTATAAGTATAACCACCTTTTGTCTCTTAAGGTATTTAGGCACGTAGTACTAGGATGTAACCCAAGCTTTCTACTACTAGTAGTAGTATACAAATACTGCAGGCATGCGTTGCTGAAACCTCTTTTTTATAATCCGTGCATGCCCAAGGTCCAGCCTCCAGGCTCTCATCTGTTCAAGGATTGTTGCTGCGATCACGCCCCATGACAAAGTCGACATAGGTTCCCAAGCACGAGAAGAAAGTTGACTGAAGACTCAGTGCCATGCAAAAGAACAACTTGAAAAGCCAAGACAGTACTGAACGAGACGCGAAGTAAATCAAGCCGATGGACGAATAGTTGAACGATGTGAATATTCCCAAATAAACAGTAACAAAATGCAACTAGCTTTTTTTTTTTGTTCAAAAGCTGCAACTGGCTTGCCGTTTCGGAGGCCGATATAACAGCCGTGCCATCATCCCATCATGCCTCCTCTTCTCTGGCTCAAAAAACAGCGGAAAAAGGCACACGGCAACCTCTCATCATACCACGCATATAGGCCACCTCATCCTATCGTCGATCAGTGATCGCCATCACACTCCCATTCACCAGCCCGTGGCGGTGGTTGCCACTCTCAGCTCTATCTCAAACCCAACCGGGAACAAACAACCCACCACGCGCGTGCACACGTACGCGCGCGCTCGCTTGAGGAGAGCAGGATGCCTCCCCTCCACCGCGCGCGCGTCGCCTTGCTCCTCCTCTACGTGGCCTGCCACGTCGTGCTGCTCGCGCCGATCAACCGCGCCGCCGCGGCCACATTGCCGGACCCGGCGCCGCTCGACCCGGCACTGGTGTTCCCGTCGGCGGCCACCCCGGCGCAGCCCACCACGACCGGCGGCACGATCCCGGCGTTCCCGGAGCAGTCGGACACGGTGACCTCCGCGACTTGCCCACTCGCCCCCGCACCGTCCCTCCTCCCGGCCGTGCGGTCCTCCTGCGCCGCCGACGACGGCGCGATGCCCGCGCGGCTGCGCTGCTGCCCGGCGCTGGCCGCGTGGCTGTTCGCCGCGTACGCGCCCACGGGACTCGCGGCGCGGCCGGCGAGGTCGGCGGCGGCCGTGGTGGACATGCCGGTGCCGCCCGACGACTCGGAGGCGTGCGCGGGCGCCGCGGACCGCGCGCTGCGTGCGGGCGGCGCGGCGCCGCTCCCGCGGCCGCGTGGAGGCAACGGGACGTGCGACGTCGCGTCCTGTTACTGCGGGGTGAAGCTGCGGCGCATGGCGTGCGGGCCGCCGCTGGTGCAGGGCGGGATGTGGGCGCCGGCCGACGAGGTGGCCAGGAGGCTGGAGAGCGACTGCGCCCGGCCGGGCGTCCCCGGCTGCTCCAAGTGCCTTCGTGCTCTTACCACGGTGAGACTCTAAACCTGAAAGCCATCGACGTGCAGGAACAGAACTAGTTCGACAGACACACAAGCATCGAACAATGCGTGCTTACTTACATTCGCCACTGTTCTTTCAACGATCCCTTTAATTTCCAGTTCCAGTTCCAGTTCTGATGGACAGTCATGGTCCACGGACGGTTCTCATCTTGCAAGCTTGAAGATCACAAAACGATGTAGGAACAGCAGTAGGTAGCAAACACACACTACCCTATCTAGGCGAGACTCATCAGTTCATTGATCACGGCATGACACTACTCTACCACACTGCGCATCCTCCATATTCTATTGCCGGCTTGACATGCCTTTTTAGAGACATGGCGTCGAATGCAAGTCATGGACGGACACTGCAACCACGGGACTACAGTACCTAGTGTCTCGGTCTACATTCTCGGTATTGCCTGGTTGCTACCATGATTGGGGTGTCACTGCTGGGCGAGTGAGTGAGTGGCCACCCGTAATTAAATGATGAGATCTGGAGTCCGGGCCTGTTGCGTAGGGTCTGGAGAATGATTTGTTGGAACATGCCTATACACTCTGCCTACAACCATTTGATTGCTTCAGCATTTTGGGCCCAAAGAGATGGACATGTCCTTGGAAGAATCATTCGCTTTATTTATAGATTCATTGTTAGAAGGCTTGTTTTGTTTACACCAGACATGCTGTTCGGCTGCGGCTGCAGAAAAATAACTGAGAACACTGTAGCTGCTGTTGAAGAAATAACTACAAACACTGTAGCTGTTGCTGTTGCTGCCTGCTGTAAAACCTCCAACCGAACAGGCTGAGAGTCAGAAGAGTAATGCCCACAGATAAACTTTGGTTCTCTCGAGATGTTGCAGCATGCACCTGACAATGGTACTGCTACTCCCGGTGGTGCCTATGTGTCGCAACATATTTGCCACGTATCTAGCTTGTCACCTTTCTGCACTCGAAACGTAAATGGCATGTGTAATGCGATAACTTGCACGGCATATGCCGAACTTACCGTGATAACCTCGACGCAAACATGTAGCAACTCGAGTACGTCTTCTGCGTCGTTGGAGCATACGACTCTGTATCATCTCCTGTTGCATGCGTCTAATGCAGCAAGTCTCAACGTTGCAGATAAAACCCAACCCAGGCGGTGGCGCGGCGGCACCAGCGGGGAAGAAGCAGGCCGGCCGGCCGGGCGAGAACGACCGCGACTGCCAGCTCATGGGGATCATGTGGCTGCTGCAGCGCAACGCCACGCGGTACGGCGCGGCGGCGACGGCCGTGATCCAGGCGCTGATGGCCGTGGACGAGGCGTCCGCCGCGGGCGTCGCGGCGCTGGCCGACGCCGGGCCGTCCGCGGCGTGCTCGCTCCCCGTGGACGACATGCCCCTCCCGGCCGAGTACGCGCAGCTCAACGCGGCCGGCGGCGCGCCTGGCGTCTGCTGCCTCCACCTGATCCTGCTGCTTGCCGTTCTGAGCTTCCGTGTTGTCTACTCGCTGTAGCACTTTGCGATTGAATTAATTTTTGTTATATACGGTCTCCCGATTAATTTGTCCTGCGTGCAATTTTATTCCGTATAACATGGTACGCATCGTAAGAGCTACTGCAACAAAGATAAATATTGTATGACAAAAGATAAACAAAAGATCGGTAATATTGCGTTCAAGGCAGCTGCAGCTAACAAGTAATTCTACGGTTAACTGTCCATTATGATGCTCTATTGCACAGGCGGCCACGCCGGTGCAGTGGTCGCCGATGATGACAGGACAAATATGTATTGGGACAAGCATGTCGCGATCGTGCGGCGGCGTTGGCGGCGATCCGTTGCAGTCGTGCCTGCAGTGGTTGGCGGCACGGATCTGTACATCTGTAGAGGTCGCGCGGTGACGGCGGCATCTTTCCGTGTTGGGGACTTGGGGTCCGACGCGATAGATCTACACATTTGCTGCAGCCCCCCGTTCATCGCTGCTGGAGACAAGTATCGATCTCTGTGCCATCAAGTCCCGAGGAGCAGCTGCGTGGTCGAGTGTTCCTCTCGGGGGGAGGGGGCGTTCATTTCCTCCCCTCTAAAATTTAGATCCGTCACATAAAAAAGAATCTTGTCATTTAGAAACATTAAATAAAATTTAATGATAAAACCTTTTTCACAGATGAATGCTCATTTCGAGACGAATCTAATAAGCATAATTAATCTATATTTTGCTACAGTGATACTACAGTAATCATCATCTAATCACGGCTTAATTACATTCATTAGATTCGTCTCGCGAATTAGACCAGGGTTCTGCAGTTAGTTTTGTAATTAAACTTTATTTAATATTTTTAAATAACAAGATTCTCTTTGATATGATCTCTCTAAAATTTAGACCTCATGAAACGAACACCCCCACAGTTCAAGGAGGAATTTTAGACATCTATGCTATGTGCACACAAGGAAGGCTATCAGGATTAATTTATAGTTTGTTCTTGAAGCGGTGAGGTCGCGTGGTGTTGCAGCAGCTGCTCTTCCGCCATTACAGCAATTGCTGGTGGCCAATGCCGTGTGAATCTTGATCTTCTACTTGGAGGATGGATGCCGTTCGGCGTCTATCTAGCCAAACATGGAGGTCCGATCTGAAGTTAGGGGTATCAGGGTAAAAGCTATGCCTGGTTGATTGCTAGTGCCGACGACGAGCATGACTTGTTGAAGGCGTCGTTGTGGTGCCTATCGTAATCAGATCGAAGGACTCCAGGTGAAATCCTGGTATGACAGCGGCATTTTGATGTCGTAACCTTCATGAAGGCGTTATTTTTGGAGTCATTTGCACGAGTGGCTGGGTTCGACTGATTAGTTGTCTCGACTGTCCTTGTGTCTGCTTGGGCGTCTCTTGCAGTTTTCAATTTGTTTCTTCGTCGTGCCGTATGGGTGGTCTTTTGCTTCAATCAAGGATATTGTTTGTCATTAGATTGACAGTTGTTCGAGTGTGTTCTATCTCAGATCGTGGAAGAATAGACACATGGAGTCGACTGTATTCAAGAAATAGCACTGGAAGACAATAGAAGCTGCGGACTAGAGACCTTTCATTTTTTACTTTTGTTTTGTTTCATCGGTGTAGCTTTTGTGCACTTCTGATGATGGTCGACATTTGTTGATAATTGTATTTGGCTCTAACTTTCTTAGAAGTCAAGACCACTGCGGTTGTAGCTTCTCTAAAAGCCAAGGTCGGGATTAATGCAATCTTCCTATTATTAAACAAAAATGTATTCGAATGCCTTTCCGAATGTTCGTCGGACTGTTGTTTTGCTGGTATAGCGCAGTAGACGCTGTGGTCGTACAAATAATGAACTTCCTGACGCAGTCATACACGGCAGTAGGACGCTGTGGTCGTATGTATAGCATAGCAACGTTCTGGTTCTTCAGGTCCCGCCGCTAGTCATGGCCAAACGGGCCCCCCGGCACGGCACGGCCCGGGCACGAAAAGGCACGCAATTGTAAACGGGCCGTGCCGTGCCAGCCCACGTGCCGACCCCTCGGCCCGTGGCACGGCACGAATTTGGTTAATCGTGTCGGGCCGGGCTGAAAGGCACGAAAAGCACGACAGGCCCGATAGCCCGGCAGCCAGAAAAGACCCGAAATTCAAAATACAAGCACAGAGACCAGAATTTCAACACAAAGTTACCAGATTTCAACACAAAGTTAACAGATTTCATTCACTCGCAACATGCAGACTTCAAATCAGAAAAGAAAAAAAAACAAATATCAGATTGGCCAAAAGAACGAAAATTATATTACTTTGAGCTGTTTGCTCGCTGCCTCATTAAAAACCCTTTGGCCTAAGGGAAAAAAGAGTACAGCCTAGCTCACAGAGGTGTTCATCATCACAAGTTCAATAGTTTATGACACCTACATTACAAATGGATCACATCAGATCTCAAAATGGTATGATTACAAGTTCACAACTTATCATCTACTCAGCCACAGTACCACCCCCATCCTCACCATCCAGGCTGAGGTTCTTGTAAGATTCTTCAAGTTCAAGGTGGTAATCCTCAACGGTCTCCTACATTCGGTCATCTCCAAGCTGCCAATCCTTCAGGCATGTGATGATCTCCACCATCTCACTGGTCAAGCGACGTCTTCTCTCCTCAAGCACCCTGCCACAAAGACTGAAAACAGACTCCGAACTGATAGTTGAAACAGGGACAGTCATAATATCCTTAGCCATTATAGACAAGATAGGATAAGTTTGTTTATACTCATGCCACCAATTAATAATGTCAAGGTCCTCATCAAGTGCAACAGGATCACTATCTAGATATAACATGAGCTCAGATACTTGAGAATAAGTAGAAGATTGCAAAGGAGGTGGCTCACATGATTCTGCAGCATCAGAAGGAGAAGCAAAGATCTTACCCCAATTTGTTTTCCTTTTGCCACTACTTACCGAAGTGGGCTGTCTCTGTAAGCGAACTGCACCAAATTTGTTTTCATATTTGACAAAAAGCTTGGTTAGTTCAGTACGCACAGTATTGAAATATGCAGAATAATCAATGGAAGTAGCATCAGAAAGAAGCCTCAAAACATTGCTAAAGCCTCTCATCTTGGCTCTAAGATCCAATACAAATGCAAAAGAATAAAGAAAAGGGATGTCTTTCCAATACTTCATGTATTTGTCCTTCATAGGAACAACAACCTTCCACAAGAATTTGTCAGTCTCAAAGGCATGCAAATGACCAGCAATATCAATCAGTTTATGCAACATTAAAGGAGCAGTAAGGTAATAAACACCAGAAAGAGTAACAGTGCATTCATAGAACAGCTCAAGAAATTCACAAACCTTTTCAGCAACATACCAATCTTCTGGTTCAAGCAATGCATGACCATGAACAGACTGGTATTGTCCATTGATGAAAACAGAGAATGTAGACTTATAAGGAATCAGATGTTTAAGCATAAGGTAGGTGGCATTCCACTTTACATCCATATCCAAGCAGAACTTCCTAGGTGTAGCAGCAAGTGACCAGTGCCACCATCTGAACCCAGTTATAACATTCTTACAGTGCTTGCACTTAGCATGAGTCTTCTTCTGCCGGCCATTTACTTCTGTGTAGACCGGTTCGAAGTCGTTCCAAGCTTCTGATGTCAACCTCCTTCCCCTCTTCCGGCTGCTTGTGCTTGCGGTACTCGCCGGTGTAGGTGTACTGGAGTCCGTGGCCGCATCGGTTGGAGTAGTGGAAGCAGGAGTACTGGAGCCCGTTGCCGGAGATGCGTCCGCCGCCGCAACTGCGCCTGTAGCCGGAGCAGCGCCCGCAGCCGGAGATGTAGACGTGCCGGCCCTTGTTGACGCCGGCCCTTGTTGACGCCTCGGCGTCGTCGTCCCGGCCCTCGTTTGCGAGCTCGAACGGTTGCCGAAGAGGAGGTTCTCCGCCGTGCGCAGAGCCTCCTCGCTCACCTCCGGCACCGGCATGGCCGCGACCGAGCGGCAGATCTAGCCGGAGCCGAGGCACCAGCCTAGATCTAGTCGGTGGAGAAGACCGGTGCGCGGCGGAGAAGACTGGTACGCGGCGAGAGGAGGGAGGAGCAGAGGCGCGGTGGATCTAGGGTTTCGAGTGGCGAGGGGAGGGGAAAGGCGCGGGCGCGGCTGCGCCTCCGCGTGCGCTGCGGCGAGGAGAGGGGAAAATGATTAGGGTTTGGGGAGGAGAGGGGACGGCGTCGTTTTATATGGCAGGTGGCAGCTGGTGGGTTGGGCTGGTGGGTTGGGCTGGTTTAATTCGGGCCGTGCCGTGTCGGGTCAGTTTTCGGCCCGACGTGCTTTATCGGGCCGTCTTGTATACGGGCCGGGCCGTGCCGCCCGGCGTGCCGACCCCTCGGCCCGAGCACAGCCCGATGGTGCGGGCCGGGCCGGGCCGGGCACGAAATTGATCGGGCCGTGCCGTGTTCGGGCCGGGCTAAAAATGCGTGCTTCGTGCCCGCCGCCATGACTACCCGCTGCACGTTAGTCTGATGTCGCGCTGAATCCGTAATGTTGGTTGGGCCAATTGGCTTGACCGGCCCGGTCGAAGAGATACGTTGATGCGCTGATCATTCAGGCCCACTATGATATTTTGTCATGGGCTTCCCACCTCTCGTTTTCCAATAATCCCGTTTTTCCCCACGCCTTCTCCCTTCTCTTTCTTCCCTCGGCCGCCATTGCTGCTGCTCTCGAAGGTCTCTAGTCATTCGCGGGCTGCTCGCGGCGGTACGTCTCTGCGGGCACAGCGCGCGAGTCTCCTCCGTGAGCACTGCAACAGGAAGTAGACGACGTCGAGCGCCTCCACCGATACAAGGCCTCCTCCGTTCCTTGAAGGCGAAGCCGACGGGCCTGCGGGCCCCTCCCCTGTCCCGCGACGTCTCCGCCGCCTTCTCCGGTCCCTTCCGCCGCACTTGCGGTGTGGGCCCACGCCACGCTCTCGCGGGAAGTCTTGGAGGCGGGCGCCGGCGCGGGCCATCTCCTGCTTCTCCGCGCCCTTGCGCTCTATCAACTTAATGGTATTCCCGCCCGCGCTTCACCAACTGGGCGCCGCGGCGAATCGCGAAGTATCTCTACTGGCCGTTCACCTCCATGATCGCCTCGTCGTCCTCCTCTTCCTCAGTCATGGCTTAAGGTATTCTGCTTGGTTTCGCCTTTTAACTTGCTACACCCCTCTCTATCTGACACATGAGGTCGGTACCCTTCAGTGCAGCAGTGATAATAATCTAGCGAGGGTGATATCTTTGGGGTTTCGGAGGGGGCACCCTAGAACTAGAAGTATCGGTTGCAAAATGAGGTATTTTTTTTTAATTGAGATTTTAGTATACCCCACTACTTTCGCTCGACGTTGTGAATGAAAGATGACTAGTGGCTGGAAACCAGTGACGATGAAATTTATTGGCCTGCAGGTTTAGGAATGCTCTCGGTTCTAAGCTCTTCCAGTGGTGTTCGCGTGAGAATCCACGTCTGTGCAGAAACTGCTGCAAGTTGATGGCATCTCGAGAGATCAAAGCTCCTGAAGAAAGTATGTGCTTTGGTCAGCAACTAATTGACGTTACGCGCTAGTTTTAATATCTGACTTTGCCATGCATTAGCTAACAAGTTATCTATCACTTTATCCTGATAGCTTTTGTTGGAAATGCTTGGAAGTGGTTTCTAAATTGTTAACATAGTAGTCCATTATGACGTTTAAATGACAAATTTACTTAATTGTGCTGATATCTATTTTGTGTAGTTGTCTTTTACCGCTTTTCACTTGAGATGCCCAGCTATTTCCCTTTACGTTACAAAATAAGTTAAAGGCCGGTTCCATCTAACAACCACTGTTACCGCGTTAATATGTGCATAACATCCCTTCCATGGGTTGAAGCATGGAAACTCTACTCAAACAAATGACAACAACAACAATCCATATTTACTTTCTGCAAACAGTGCGCTTAGTCTAAAATGTGTACTGCTGCGGTGTCTGTTTTGATGGGTTATAATAACACACAAGATTTAGTCGAGCAACAAAGGGCCCGTAGAGATCTGCTGCAGAGTTGATCAGCGTCTTTAAAGAAATTGACTTCCCAGAAATTTCTGCAAAATTTCCATGCATAAAAATTGGTGACGCCTCACCTATTGAACTATATGATGATTCTACTAGCATGAAGTGCAAAGAAATGTTCTTTCGGAAAACCTCACAAATTTCATCCGCGACTCTGGTGGAAATTTGGAGTCAGCTTATGAATTTCCTAATGGATATCATCCATTGAGTCAGACCCTCACAAATGCAGATGATCAGTCAATAACTGAAGAGAGTTCTCTCTTAAAGCAGGATATTTCTCAGGAACTTCAAAACCCTAAATAATTCAGATGATCTGTC
>RWGY01000529.1:0-226707 GCA_007726485.1 Eragrostis curvula
AGGTTCACTCCGAGGATCGGAGGTCCCAGGCGCCACCTGCACTACGCTTGCCCGACAGACTCAGAGGGAGACTCCAGTGACAGTGAGGACTCAGGAGGTGCAGGACCGTCAGGAGGAGCACCGCAGACAGCTCCAGCTTCCCCAGAGGTTGCACCAGCTCCAGCTTCCCCAGAGGTTGCACCAGCTCCAGCTCCAGCACCAGCTTACGGCTTTCTGTCAGAGTCCGACGAGGAGCCCTCCGAGGAGGAGGATGCCCAGATGGCAGAGGACGACCCCGAGCTAGAGTTACTACAGGACCCTCTGCAGGGTGAGGAGGACACTGAGACCGAGCACGAGATGGATTATCCGACGGATAATGACACTGACTACTCCGACTCGATGGACGAGGACGACTTCTCAGAGATTGACCTATCTCCACCACACTACGACCTAGTGATGGAGGAGGTAGGCAACGTCGTCAACTTCTGGGTCAACGTCGACGACCAGCCAGTGGTGATTGACCCACCACCTCAGCAGCAGCAGCCAGCACCAGTTGCACCCCCAGCTCAGCAGCAGCAGCCAGCACCTGTTGCACCCCCAGCGCAGCAGGAGCCAGCACCAGTTGCACCCGCAGCACAACAGCAGCCAGTACTCCTTGTACCACCAGCTCACCACCAGCTAGCTCTTGTGGCACCTCCAGCAGCTCAGCACCCGCTAGCACTTGTTGCACTTGGACCGCTGTTCCCGTACCAGTCAGTTCTTGCACCACCCACAGCTCAGCACTACCCAGCAGCCCCACAGCAGGCCCTGCTCGAAGACGCAGACCTCTTCGAGTACTACCAGCTCCTTCGTGCCCACGAGGAGTGGAGTGACCCCTACGACCTGTACCGTGCGTGGCGCAGGGACCACGGCTACGACCAGTACTGAGGAGCAGCTACCCCAGTTGGAGTCAGTTACCAGCAGCACTTGTGGCAGCAGTGCTTGTATCCGTAGTTAGTAGCTAGCAGTTTGTAATTAGTCCAGCAGTTGTGTGTCGTTGTATCTTAGAGTACCATGTTGTCGTTTTGAACATAGATACAAACTGAATTCTGCTAGCCCCTGTAGATTGTCAGCATCATGCCGAGATGCTCTGTTTCCTGTACGAAACAGAGTATATCACTTTGCCGTAGCAGAATTTTCAAGAAAATAGTCTTACTTCATTTGCTTATATCTTTTTCATACGAATTCCGATTTGGACGATTCTTGCACCCACTCGACCGTTACGACGTAGGCTTTATTGTGGCAAGCTTGTTTTTACTGCAATTCTACTGTTGGTTCTGCTTTCTCAGTATGTTTGTTGTTTGCTTGTCGGTATGATGATTGCGCGAACAGATCAAGAGCCGGCATTGAACCTCCAAGATCAGGTTTTTGAAGAGTTTGAGCAGCAACCAGACAAGTGCCGTTGACCATACTGAACCCATCTTAGAACTAGATTTTTATTTTGCATGCATGTCTTAAATTGGAATCCCATAATATGGTTTACTAGTTATTTCCTTATTATTCCATGAAGCCGTTGATGAGTAGTACATATATGGGTCTGGGTAGCTTATTTGCTAGTGCTGTCAGTGGTGGGTTCATGGGGTATCTTAATTTGACTAATTATATACTGAACATAATTCATGGGATGGTAATTGCTTTTAGAGACTTGGAGATTAGGGAACCTTGGCAGGATGGTATGTTTGGTTTGGTGCCGTCGTGCACGAGAGCTCGGTTTGTGCTAGTGCCTGCCATAGGTTCTAAGGACCGGTTCATGGAGCATGTAACCCGGCTTAACAGCGCAGCCATGGGACCTATATGGGTACAGCCTGGCTAATTACTTAGATATCCTCTTCTTCTCTGTACACACCATCGGCGGTCTAGTGGCGCAAGAGGGGGCTTCTGCAGCGGAGGTAAAATGGACTCCATATGCTGTTAGCGGTGGAACCTTAGCGGGTGTCTACAGGTTGAGGGGATCCTTGGAAAGGCCTTGTAGTGTGACCCTGGCTACACACCCCGGAAGTGTGAAGCAAAACGGGAAACACGACTCATGGGGAACGTGCGCAAACTCTGCAGAGATTCAAACTGTCATGACAGCCGTGCTCACGGTTAAGAGCGGCTTGGACTTATTCATGATTAGTGGGGGGCTTGGTTGGCTGGTTCATTGGTAGCCAGGTGGTGGGAACCTGGTGGTCGGATTGGGATACGATTAGTTCTTTCCTTGCCGGTTCAGTTCTGTTGGAGAGATGACACACCTAGTAATTAGGATGCTTTGAGTCTAGGTTTGCATAGTGCAGTAAACCCGAGTCGAGCCTTACTTGTTTATAGCCAAACATGTCATATAATTCCCACACTTGCTGAGTACTTTATGTACTCACGGTGTTATATTCCCTCTTTTTTTGTCATATATTGCTGCTCAGACGATGGAGGAGAAGCGGAGTACAATGATGACGACTTCGATCCGGACGCTTCGTACTAGGCTAGCGCTCCCCCGGACAACGCCTGTGGAGATGGAAGACACGCTTCGCTTGTGTGCTGCCCGCTGCATGTACTTTTCTTTTAGACCTACGGGTCCTTATGTATCGAATATTTAACGTTTACTTGGCTTGTAATAAATGATATTTCACTATTTGTCGGCTACATGTATGGTTAACTGATCCTAGCATACATGTGGAGTACATTCGGTTGTTTTCTTTGAACCGGGTGTGACAAAGTGGTATCAGAGCCGACCCTTGCGGTTTCACGGGCGCGTGTGGGCGCAGTTACGCAGGCATGGTGCGCATGGCTGGTGTGGGCCCAGAGTGGTCACACAGCATGGCACATGCGCTGGCTCTGGACGCACGGACGTGGCCAAGAGGGGACGTTCCTGGATTGGGGTTGATGGACGAGGACGTCGATCTTCTAAGGGGGTGAGTATGTGACATCCCAGCCCAAAGCTTAATAGGATTGATAGAATACTCATACCAACAAGTTGCAACTTCTTTTCCGGAAGCTCATCTCGAAAGAACTCCGAGGTTAAGCGTGCTTGGCTTGGAGCGATGGGTGACCGACCGGGAAGTTCTTCCCGGGTGCGCACGAGTGAGGACAAAGTGCGTAGAAAAGACATGTGTTGGTCTGTGAGGGAAGTCTTGAAGTCCAAGAGAGCTACCAGGCGTAAGCGGGCCCGGCCTCGGGGAGGCGGGACGTTACAAGTGGTATCAGAGCCGAGGTTGTCCGTAGGACACGAGCCTAGGTAGAAATGGTCGTTATAAGGATTATTTTCGCATATCAAAACTATTTTGAAAAAAAAATGCTTTATTGCTCTTCTCCCGCTTGCTTCATTGATTTATTTACTTTGTTTGGAGCTTACAATCACTATATTTGTTCTGTTTATGAAAAGTATTACAAAGTTGTTCATTTCTCTGTTTAAAATCTTGCAAAACTGTCACTTGCTTATCTCTTGCTGTTTTCTTTTCTAAAAGAAAAAAAAATAGATGACACATATGCACGAGCATCGAGGCCATCTACGGAGGTACTAGTTTGTGCTAAGAGAACATGATATGCAGTGGTGCCGCAAGATTTTCAAGAACTGCTTGGTGGGTGCTTACACTTCAGGTCAAGCTATCAAGCACCTTGACAGTTCCATGGACGTGATGATTGTTGGTTAAGAGCAGGCGCTGATGGAGCTGCAATACATCTCCAAGACAGGTGCACATGAAGAGGCTACACTGAAGATTAATTATACTTACACAGAGGGTGCTAGATGGGAGCATCAATAACGAGCAATCCTCCGACAGCAACACTTGGACAGCAACCTCTTCACTGTGCAGTCCAGTCCATCGTCCGCCAATTCTTGAGCCAGACTTGCTTTTATTTGCCCACATACTCCCTGACGCTGCCGTAATATCAGAGGTAGGAAGCACCCTGTATTATGCAAATATTCTTAGTATCCTTAGTATCGCTTTAGATGGTAGAGTGTGTTGAATTCTTGTTTGCTCTTGTGGTCTGGTTGGACCTTTGATTGCTTTTAAATATTGTTTGGTGTGCTGATACAACCATGGAACGTCTCGGCAACTTGTTCATGGCTGCATCCTTTGCCTAACAATACAGTCCATCCATCGTTTAAAATTTCATTGATGCATATAGATGGGAGCCCTTTTTATCTTAGTTCTTTCACTAATACTATCCATGCTGGTTGCACATTTGACATTTGAAGAAATGCTTGAGAGCACCGTTGGAGCAACTGCTAGAGTGGAGGACCTGAACATTCAGAGCATCTTTCTTATGTTAAACATTCTATTAACATCATCGAGACAAGAACAGATTACAAGGAACAAGAGGATTCACACGTTCAAGAAGATGACTTGAAGGCTGAGTTTCCTGATCTTCTCTTAGGCTTCTGAATCTCGAGGGCGAGATTCGTTCTAAGGGGGGTAGATTTGTAACACCCAGGTTTTCCCATAATTTAAAATAATTCAAATAACAATACAATTGATTTTTCTTTAACTAAAATTTAGCTAAGTTCAACGTGCATCATGTTGTTTATTTGCATTTGTATGAAAAATGAATTTTAAACTTGATAGCACTGTTCATGTAAAATGCCAAGGCAGACCACTTCCAGAAAATCCAATCGTTTCTTTCCTTCTCCTTTGCATGCAGTCCGTGGCCCAATATATGGCAAAACTGCCATATTCTTCATTGCCGCTAATCAATACTATTGATTTTCTCATTAAACCGTGTCCTCCTTTTCCATGGAAAAACGCTTCTGCACCTTCCATTGTTCGGCCAAAGCATTAGACTGCCATGTTTCATCTTCCTCCTCTCTGTTTGCCCAGGAGACATGCCGGCCGCCGCCGTCTCCGGTCAGTCGTCGCCGTGAACCAAGCCCTCCCATCGCAGGGCAGCAAGGAGCTCGCGAAGCCCGTCACCATCGTCTTCTCTTCCTGGAAAACAGGTCCTCGACGAGATGTGAGTAGCGCTGCCTTTTGCCGTCGCGGTTGCCGCGCATCCGATGTCTTCTAATTGCTGATCGTCGCTTCAACACCACATGACAGCCACGGCACCTCGATGACCCGAAGGAAGAACTCGCCTCTGAAGCTGCAGCCTTGTCCCTCACGAAACATGCCGGCAACCATGACTCATCATCACTGTCGCCTCGCAGCCTGGGAAATCCCTTCTCCGACGAGCTCCGCACGATCATGACATCTCGATGACCTAACACATCTCGCCTTTGACGCTGCGGCCTGATCCTCATCAAAAACCGGCAACCTCGCGAGCATGCCCAGAGCCGTCCCTGTCGTCGCGACGTGGTGAGAACTCCAGGCCATTTTCTTGTTTGCACTGCCATTCGATCGTCAGTCTCATAGACCATAGGACAGAATTTTGAGTCTCCTAGAGCTTGAGGTTGCAGCCATGGCGTTTCCGTATGCTTTTTGGATCTCGTCACTTATAGTTGCTAGGATCAGCTAGGATTATTTCCAGCATACCTCTTCATTGCTAATCAGGTCAGGCAGCACGCTGTGTTTCTAGTATAAATACCTTACCCTCTGTTGATCTCCTCAGCCTGACGCCAACCTTGCACCATAACATGTTCTCTGTACAAACTGAATTCTGCTAGCCCCTGTAGATTGTCAGCATCATGCCGAGATGCTCTGTTTCCTGTACGAAACAGAGTATATCACTTTGCCGTAGCAGAATTTTCAAGAAAATAGTCTTACTTCATTTGCTTATATCTTTTTCATACGAATTCCGATTTGGACGATTCTTGCACCCACTCGACCGTTACGACGTAGGCTTTATTGTGGCAAGCTTGTTTTTACTGCAATTCTACTGTTGGTTCTGCTTTCTCAGTATGTTTGTTGTTTGCTTGTCGGTATGATGATTGCGCGACCAGATCAAGAGCCGGCATTGAACCTCCAAGATCAGGTTTTTGAAGAGTTTGAGCAGCAACCAGGCAAGTGCCGTTGACCATACTGAACCCATCTTAGAACTAGATTTTTATTTTGCATGCATGTCTTAAATTGGAATCCCATAATATGGTTTACTAGTTATTTCCTTATTATTCCTTGAAGCCGTTGATGAGTAGTACATATATGGGTCTGGGTAGCTTATTTGCTAGTGCTGTCAGTGGTGGGTTCATGGGGTATCAATAATTTGACTAATTATATACTGAACATAATTCATGGGATGGTAATTGCTTTTAGAGACTTGGAGATTAGGGAACCTTGGCAGGATGGTATGTTTGGTTTGGTGCCGTCGTGCACGAGAGCTCGGTTTGTGCTAGTGCCTGCCATAGGTTCTAAGGACCGGTTCATGGAGCATGTAACCCAGCTAAACAGCGCAGCCATGGGACCTACATGGGTACAGCCTGGCTAATTACTTGGATATCCTCTTCTTCTCTGTACACACCATCGGCGGTCTAGTGGCGCAAGAGGGGGCTTCTGCAGCGGAGGTAAAATGGACTCCATATGCTGTTAGCGATGGAACCTTAGCGGAGTACAATGATGACGACTTCGATCCGGACGCTTCGTACTAGGCTGGCGCTCCCCCGGACAACGCCTGTGGAGATGGAAGACACGCTTCGCTTGTGTGCTGCCCGCTGCATGTACTTTTCTTTTAGACCTACGGGTCCTTATGTATCGAATATTTAACGTTTACTTGGCTTGTAATAAATGATATTTCACTATTTGTTGGCTACATGTATGGTTAACTGATCCTGGCATACATGTGGAGTACATTCGGTTGTTTTCTTTGAACCGGGTGTGACAGCCATGATGAAGGTGAAGGTAATCAACAAAACCAGAACCGAGGTGGAGGAAATCAGAACCGTGGCAGAGGTAGGCGAGGTGGACGACATGGACCCTTGCCCAACCCGCCTGTCACTAACCTTGTCACTGTGATGGACAACCAAACACGTCTGATGGAAATCATTGCTCAAGGACTTCTTGACCGCACACCCGGTCCCCAGACCAAGATGTCGGAATTCATGAGACTCAGACCACCGACCTTTGAGAATGCCGAAGAAGACCCTCTGGCAGCAGATGATTGGTTGAGAGGTATCACCAAGAAGCTTCAGGTTGTGAACGCCAGTGACAGAGAAAAAGTCCTTCTGGCATCGCACCAACTCATGGGGGCAGCCAGTGAGTGGTGGGACAACTACCGAGAAGCTACAGAGGATCCCGAGGCTATTACTTGGGATGAATTCCAGGAAGAATTCAGGAGATACCACATCCCTGAGGGTATCATGGACATGAAGGCAGATGAGTTTCGCTCACTGAAGCAAGGAGCCATGACTGTGAACCAGTACATCAGAAAGTTTATGAAGCTTGCACGTTATGCACCTGAGGATGTGAACACTGATAAGAAGAAGCAGGACCGCTTCAAGAAGGGACTGAGTCCTAGTCTGAAGATGCAGTTGGTCACTCACATCTATCCAGACTTCAACACTCTGATGAACCGTGCCATTCTTCTGGAAGACGCACGTTCTCACATCGAGAGTGATAGGAAACGCAAATTCAACGCTCAGAAGTTCAGGCGGCAGGAAAGAAACCAGAGATCAAGAAGCAACTTCTCTTAGAAGCCCAGGTACCAGCCAACCATGCAGTACAGGGCCTCATCATCAAACCAGCAGAATGCGGCACCCTCTTACCGCAACCAGAATCCCAGCAGCCAGCAGAGAAGCAGTGCCAGTGTTGCACAGCCAGCGCAGAGTGACAAGAGAACATGCTTTAACTGCCGTGAACCAAGTCACATGATTGCCAAGTGCCCTTATATGAACCAGAATCAAGCTCCAGCTCAGTCCCATCAGCAAAGCAACACCAGAACTGCAGTGTCAGGAGTCGTACGTGGTGGACAACAACCCTCAGGACAGCAGCGAAGGAACAATCAGCCCTTCGGTCGAGGCAAAGTCAACCACATTGACACCCAGGAAGCTGAAGAGGCACCAGATGTTGTTCTCGATGAGTACCTTGTCAACTCCACCCTTGCAACAGTTTTGTTTGATTCTGGAGCTTCGCATTCGTTCATATCTTCAAGATTTGTTGCTGCATATGGTTTTCCAACTATTTTGCTCAAACAACCACTGATAACACGCTCTCCTGGAGCGGAAATCAAGTGTTTGTTGGGATGTCCCCGGGTTAAGATTCTTTTAAGTGGGGTAGTATTCCTAGTAAACTTAATAGTTCTCCAGTCAGCTGGAATAGATGTTATCCTTGGAATGGACTGGTTGAGCAAACATCAGGGCAATATAGCCTGTGATACCAGGAAAGTCTCCTTAGTAAACCATCAAGGTATTAAGGTGGAATGTGAGCCAAGGAGAGTGAAGGCTATCCCGATGGTATGCAGTCTGGAAACCACACCACTGGAGGAAGTACCAGTCGTCTGTGAGTACCCAGACGTTTTCCCAGATGAATTACCTGGAATGCCACCAGACCGAGACATAGAGTTCATCATTGATCTCATTCCCGGAACCTCCCCAATAGCCAAAAGACCTTACCGAATGGCAGCTAATGAGTTAGCAGAATTGAAAGAGCAGATAACAGAATTATAAGAGAAAGGTTTCATAAGACCAAGCTCTTCACCATGGGGATCACCAGTTCTGTTTGTCAAGAAGAAAGACGGCAGTCTCAGAATGTGCATTGACTACACTATCAAGAACAAGTACCCACTGCCCAGGATCGATGACTTGTTTGACCAGTTGAAGGGAGCCAAGTTTTTCTCCAAGATTGACCTGAGATCAGGGTATTACCAACTGAAGATTCGAGAAGGAGATATACTCAAGACAGCCTTTGTCACCCGCTATGGTCAGTACGAGTTTACAGTGATGCCCTTTGGACTCACCAACGCACCAGCATACTTCATGAATCTGATGAACATGGTCTTCATGGAAGAGTTAGATCGGTTTGTCGTTGTCTTCATTGACGACATTTTGATCTACTCTAAGAGCGCCGAGGAACACGAACAACACCTGAGAGTTGTACTTGAGAAGCTAAGAGCACATGAGCTTTATGCCAAGTTTAGTAAGTGTGAGTTCTGGTTAAAAGAAGTCGCTTTCCTTGGTCATATCTTGACTGAAAAAGGCATTGCAGTAGACCCAGCAAAGGTTGAGGCAGTTACCAACTGGAAGCAACCCACAAATGTAACAGAAGTCCGAAGTTTTCTTGGACTGGCAGGTTACTACCGCAGATTCATTGAAGGGTTCTCCAAGCTAGCCCGACCAATGACTGCCCTGACTCAGAAAGGAAAAGAATTCAAGTGGACAGAAGCTTGTGAGAAAAGTTTTCAAGAGCTGAAGAGAAGGTTGACAACAGCCCCAGTGCTAACCCTACCGGATATATATCGAGATTTTGTCGTATACTGCGACGCATCTCGACAAGGTTTGGGTTGTGTGCTAATGCAAGGTGGACGAGTAGTAGCTTATGCATCAAGGCAGCTGAAAGTTCATGAGCAGAACTATCCAACTCATGATCTAGAGCTAGCGGCAGTTGTGCATGCCCTAAAGATCTGGAGGCACTATCTGATTGGAAACAAATGTGAAATCTTTACGGATCATAAGAGTCTGAAGTACATCTTCACACAGTCAGACTTAAATCTCAGACAGAGAAGGTGGTTAGAGTTGATCAAAGATTACAATCTGGATATACAGTATCACCCCGGAAAGGCCAATGTAGTTGCAGACGCACTGAGTCGCAAGGTTCACTGCAACAACATTAAGCTACATAAGAGAAGACCTGAGTTACTGGCAGAGTTCAAACAACTAAATTTTCATTGCACCCAGTCAAGCCAGATAAGTAACCTGTGTGTGGGACCAACTCTGGGAAATCTAATCCGAAAAGCTCAAGTGGATGATGAGGAGATACTTGATCTCAGGGCCAAAACCGGAATGGATAAAGCACCCGGATTCAGGGTAGATGACCAAGGTACCTTATGGTATAAAGATCGAATCTGTGTACCCAAGAATGGTGGGTATCAGCAGCTCATTATGGATGAAGCCCACAACTCCGCTTACTCCATTCACCCAGGAAGCACCAAGATGTACTTGGATCTGAAAACGAAGTACTGGTGGTCAGGAATGAAGAAGGATATAGCAAGGTTAAGGCAGAGCATCAGAGACCCGCAGGATTGTTGCAACCACTGCATGTTCCCGTATGGAAATGGGATGAGATCAGCATGGATTTCATTGTGGGTCTACCCCGCACCCAGAAAGGGAATGATTCAATATGGGTAATAGTGGACCGTTTAACGAAGGTTGCACATTTCATACCTGTCAAGACAGTCTATAGAGGGGACAAGTATGCTCAGTTGTATGTGGATCACATACTCAAGTTGCATGGAGTTCCGAGCAGAATAATCTCAGATAGAGGGACCCAGTTTACCTCAAAGTTCTGGCAAAGTCTGCACAAACTGTTGAAAACTAAGTTGGATTACAGCTCCGCATATCACCCGCAGACAGATGGACAGACTGAAAGAGTCAATCAAATCCTGGAGGATATGTTGAGAGCATGTGTGGTAGCCTATGGGAAGGATTGGGAGAAAAGCCTTTCCTTTGCAGAGTTCTCCTACAACAACAGTTATCAGGCCAGTCTACAGATGGCACCCTTTGAAGCTCTTTATGGCAGAAAGTATAGAACACCTCTGATGTGGTCAGAAGTGGGAGAGCGATCTTTCTTTGGACCGGCAATCATTAAAGATGCCGAAGAGAAAGTAGCTCTAATCAGGGAGAATCTGAAAGTAGCCCAGAGCAGGCAAAAAAGCTATGCAGATACCCGTCGCAGAGACCTGAGCTTTGAAGCAGGAGACTATGTATACCTCAAGGTATCACCAATACGAGGTACCAGAAGGTTCAGGGTCCGAGGAAAGTTGGCGCCCAGATATATTGGACCTTTCAAGGTACTCAAGAAGATTGGAGCAGTGGCTTACCGCCTCGAGCTCCCTGAAGAAATGTCAGATATCCATAATGTTTTCCATGTCTCGCAGTTGAAGAAATGCTTGAGAGTTCCAGAAGAGATAGTACCACCGGAGGTATTGGATCTTCAACCGGATCTCCGTTACCAAGAGAGGCCCATCAAGATTTTGGATGTTGCCACTCGGTTAACAAGAAGAAATGCCATACGGTTTTGCCGAGTGCAATGGAGTAATCACACCGAAGCAGAGGCTACCTGGGAACGTGAAGATAATCTCAAGAAGGAGTTTCCCTACCTGTTCGAGGAAGAGCCTGAATCTCGAGGACGAGATTTGGTTTAAGTGGGGTAGGTTTGTAACACCTTGTGTTTTGCCCATGTTGAAAAGTCACTAAAAATTTGAACTTTTTCAAATTTGAACGAAATTCAATCAAAGTAGAAGTCAATTTTATTTATGTGTTCATTTGGTTTTACTCCTTTTTCCAAATTTGAATCTCATTCAAATTTGAATCCTAGAAAAATTCCTGGAAATGTTTGAATCTTTTCTTCCCTCCTGGGCCGCCCTCCTCCTTTTCTTCCCCGCGGCCCACTCCCTTTTCCTCTCTTACCTCCCCCTCGCGCCGCCCGTGGCCTAGCTCTTCTCCTGCCGCCGGCCCAGCAGCCGCGCCAGCCCGCTCCGTCGCGCTGAGCCGCTGACAGGTGGGCCCCACCTGTCAGCGTCGTCTCCCACCTCCTGCCACCGCGCCAGGCGCGCCCATGCCGGCCGGTGCGCCTCGTCGCGTCGCGCTACAGCCTCGCCGCGTCGCGCTCACGTGTGCCCCGCCTCGTCCCGTCGCTCCATCTTGTCCGCCAACCCCTGCAGCAGCGCGCACGTGCTTCCCCGCGTGGACCGGCGACCTCGGCCCGAAGATCGACGAGCAGCCATGCCGCGACGTCAGCCCAGCTCGGCCGCCGTCCTGTCCGTCGCACTGTGGCCGTCCCGTGCACCCGTCACCGCGCGCATGGGCATCGTCCTTCCCCCTGGCACGACATCGCGTCGCATCGCCCGAGCGCAGACCGAGCCGACGACCCTCTCCCGACCGCGCTCAACGGCTCGCTCCGCGGCCGCCTTTGAAAGCCGCAGACCTCCGCGTAGCGCCCCTCCTCTCTCTCCCGCGCTCAAACCAGCTCCATTGCCACCCGAGCCCGTCAATTTCAGCTTTTCCCCATCCTCGGCCTCAACTCCGGTGACCGCTCCGTCGTGAAATCGCCGAGCAACCAGTGGGCCTTCGTTCCCCCTTCCTTGCTCCTATCGCTCTCTCTTGCTCCCTCTAACCTCGCGGCCTCACCATTTTTGCAGCTAAGCTGCAGAGCATGGCGGGCATGGGAGGCTAGGGTTCCGGCCACCGCAGGCGTGTCGACGTCAAGCCTCCGGCCTCCTCCGCCCTCTTCGAACCCGCGGTGAGCTTCCCCACGCTCCCCTCTCTCTTCCACGCCCCTTCTCTTTCTTCCCCGCGCACGGGCGCATGCTCCGCGTCGAGCACCGCCACCAGCCGCCGCGCGACCTCGTCGCCGGCAGGCTTTCCGGCCACGCCTGGCCGTGCTGAGGCGCGCACCGCGCACGGCCACACGAACGCGCGCAAGCCCGCGCGCATGCGCTTTCCCCTCGCGCGCGGTAGCACTGCCGCGCTCTGGCGAGCCCGCGCCGCCGCCCCGGCGCCCCTCGACGTCAATGCGTAGCCGTAGGAGCTTCGCCACGCCGCGTAGAGCCCGTACGCGTTGACCTCGTCGCGAATCATGCCCTGTAGCCGCCGCCGGTGAGCATTCCGGCGACGCGCCGCCGCGCGCACCCCGCTCCGGCGTCGTCTGGCCGCGCCGCGCCGCCGCGCGCACCCCGCTCCGGCGTCATCTGGCCGCGCCGCGCCTCCATCCGACGTGGCATGCCACGTCGGCACGCGGGCCCGCGACGACCGGGTCGCCTCGCCACGCGGCAGACCCGGTGCACCGTGCACCAGCCTCACCGACGCGTCCGGTCCACCGCCCCGTGGACCGAGCTCACGGCACAGTACCGTACAGTGGACCTGACCCCGCTGGCCCACTTGTCAGCCTCACACACGCTCTGTAAATGCTAGATCTACTCGCAGTTTGTACACAGAATCTTAATTCGAGCACTTTCCTTTATCAGAAAAATTCCCAAAAATTCCTAAAAATACAAGGTTAACCCCTAATCATTTTGCAACACTTGTTTACTCCATAATAATTAGGATTATGTCTATGCTTAATGTTGACGGTCGTTACGGCACGATTTTGACCGTCAAATACCTGCACAAATGGAATCAAAGTAAACACCAAACATAGTGTTAGGGCTTAAAACTAACAAATTCCACAAGTCTTGGTGAGATTTTGAGTGCAGTTGCATTTCATATCAAAAGGAGGGAATTCACATCAAGAAGGCCACAACACATCACTCCGAGAAAATCAGCACAGGCAGCCCAACAAGATATGGATCAAAAGTCATACAAAACCCAACCAACTTGGGCCAATGCACGAAGATCATTGAACAAGACATCAAGGAGGACCCCTCGGCCAAAGCCCAAGGCCAAATGGGCCAAGGGGGGGTCGGCCGACCTGCTATAGTGAGGTCGGCCGACCTGCTACAGTGGCCCCTCTGGCCCATCTTTGGCCAGCTGGTCGCCACCGCCTTCCTGATGTCGGTTCTGCCTGCATTTAATGCCCAAAGGCGGTGGGTGAGGCGGTGGAGGCCCCAAACCGACCTACTCAAGCCTATAAATAGAGGGGTACCCCCTCCCACACAAAACACACAAGAAGGAGAGCCTCATTCCACTCCCAAGGGCCTAGAGCCCCTTGTATACTAGTAGAGTAGGGAGAGAGTAGGGTAGAGGAGAAGGGTAGTCCTTCCTTTGTGAGGACTTAGCCCCAATCTTGTATCTTTGAGAATACTTCTTTATAATAGTCATTGTTCGTCGTTCGTTCATCGATTGTTCGTCGTTCGTTCATCGTTCGTCGTTCATTCATCGTTCGTTCGTCGTTCATCGTTCGTTCATCTTCATCATAAGTAAGTATTCTTGATCTCCTATTGGATTGTGTACTTAGTGTTTAGATTAAGTTCTTTCTTTACTTGTTTACGGGATCATCGCTCCGCAAGGAGTGCTCTAGTCTTCCAAATTGGTACCAGGCCGGGGCTAGAGTAGTGATCGATAGCATAGACGTGGTGTCTAGGCTGGAGGTCGCCTTTGACCGTTGTGTGCTCCACGGTTTGTAGAGGTAGGTGGCAGGAAGTGACAGCCCTGTCCATCCAAAGGAACCCTCCACGTTCGGGTACATAGTAGAGCCATTAGCCGGAGTGGCTTGGCAGACCAAAGCCTAAGCCGGTGCTCGAAGTAAGCAATTAGAGACAGGATTTATCTTTTGCTAAGAAACTCATCCATAGGAATCCTCTCTACCCAAATCTACCGGTCTTCTTCGTGTCCTTGGACTAATTAGACCAGAAGATAATCACACACCGTTCCTTTGGGAAAATATAAATAACGATACCCTTGAATACTCACGGGTGAAGTGCTACAACGGTATTCCGTGCGCTTGCGGATTTGTCTGTGACGTAAGAAATACCAACAAGCATTTCTGGCGCCGTTGCCGGGGAACGGTTTTCGTTTTTGTCTTCGAACCTAGTTGGTCCTCGTATTGTATCTTTTTATTTATCATTTCTTCTTTTATTGCTTTTCCTTTATCAATCATCACATTTCACCATCTATCCTATCATCATCATTTCCCACTTATGTTGGCGTCTCTTACGGTCACGCGGGAAACACGCGATCGCGGGGAGACGCCGGGGGTTATGGAATTGTTCACTTGCACTATTTAACCAAATAATCCACAACTAGTAACAAGTACTAGATATGAATTATAAGGTTTGTCATGTTAAATAGAATATCCGCAAGCGGACGGATAACCCGTTGTAGCATTTCACCCGAGAGTATTCCAGGGTATCGTATTTATATTTTCCCAAAGGAAGACATGGTTGACAAGAGTACTTATGTTCATGGTGTTACAAACGATAGGTGATATAACCACATTCCAATGCAGGGGTAAGGTTTAATAATAATAGGGATAGTGTGACACACACGAAGGCATTCCACTCTCTCTAATAAAAGGCGAGAGACAATCCTAAGCAATGCTAAGTTAGACTAGCGAGCTACTACTCCAAAGGTACAACATTCATATAGCGTGCACAACCTCTACCTATCATCTAGCGTCATGCAAGCACAAGCAAGCGTCTAATGCCTAGGCAACATCGGGAGATCCGGCATACGCAAGGTCTGCCTCGCGACTCCGGCCTATTTACGTACTCCTATGCCGTGCCCGAACGTGGAGGGTTCCTTTGGATGGACAGGGCTGTCACTTCCTGCCACCTACCTCTACAAACCGTGGGACACGCACATACCCAAGGGTGGATAGACTACCCCGGCACCATGCCGGCTTTACTAACCACGACTCTAGATCCCTCGAGGCACCCCCAACCCTTCGGATCGACGGGGTGATAAATCTAGAGCACCTTTGCAGGACAATGAGCCCGATGCCTAAACATGAGAACATCTAGCCTAACTAGCATAAACTAGATAAAAGGGATCAAAGCTAGCACTAAGTCATGCATAAGCGTTCGTCGCTCAAGAACGAGCGACGAACGATGAACGATTAAGCAAGTTCAAGAATAATCGATGATCGAGTATGAACGAACGAAGAACGAACGATGAACGAGCATGAACGAACAACGAACGATCATACAAGATCATGATAGAACTAGCAAGCTCATAACAACTATATGAATACTTGTATTCCATAGATTAAATAACAAGTCTTACAAAGAGAGAGAAAGGATACAAGAGCGCTACCCAATTCTCCACAAGACTTTGGGAGCAATAGGGCAACCCACTACTCAGCCTAGCACTACCTAGAATTGCCTCTAGCTCTAGTGTGAGGAGGAGGGAATGATCCTTGTGTATTGTGTGTCTTGGAAGGAGGGGGGGTACCCCTCCTTATATATCCTTGAAGGTCGGCAACTTTGAGGCGGTTCCCGAGGTCGGTGGCATTTAATGCAGGGGGAACCGACCTCCAGAGGTCGGTTACAAACCGCCATAGAAAGATGGGCCCAGGGGGCCACCCTGCCAGGTCGGCCGACCTGGCCAGGGGGGGTCGGCCGACCTGTGCCTGGCCCCTCCTGGGCTGGGCTTTGGCAGGTGGCTCCCCCTCTGGGTCCACTTCTCTGGTCCAGGTGCATTTGGCCTTAGTTGTGTTGGACTTTGACGAGATTTGGCCTTTTGTCTTGGAATTGTATTCCCGCGGCGAACGTTGTTTTGTAGAAGTGTTGATTCGTCGCCTTGGGGCATGATTTCACCTGGATTTCTCCCTTATTCCACCTGCACAGTAAAATCTAGAGGTACATGTGGAAATAGGTTATTCTTAAATAAAGTGCGTGTAAAGAATGTTCAATCCTTCTTGTTTATTGAGCTAGTTGACGGTCGAAATTGGTCCGTAACGACCGTCAACAACTCCCCCAAGCTTACCCCTTGCTCGTCCCGAGCAAGAAGTAGGGCTTTAGGTTGTTGATCAGGAGTTGCTACAATGCCTACTTCTCAAAGGTACCAAGTGTATAACAAAGATACTCATCCTTGAGTTGAATAAGTTGGCCAAGGTAACTCACCCTTTTCCCTTAGTCCTTATGGGGCTTTTGCTTTATACTTCACCTTGGGCGGTTGAGAGAGAGAACGGTGTACGAGCATTTGTTTTCTCATTCCTTGTCTTGCTTTTATTCTCCGGAGGTTTTCAAAAAGATTTTCAAAAATAAAACCAAGTTCCTCAAGTGATACTCTCGAATCGCTTAAGTGGTGTTTTCATTCCTCACCAAGGCATGTGTGTTGCCTCATCCTACATCTAATAGGCTTTTGTGGAGCTCAAGGTAGGATATGAAGAGAGGCATACTTGCATTCATATTTTGCAAAACCAAAAGAGTGGATCCACGGAGATAGCAAGCCATACAATCAAAGATCAAGATGTGCAAGTGTGTATATGTGGATGGTGGTGTCAGTGACTACTCCTCTTTTTGTTCACCTCTCTTTATTTTATATTTTGGGGCATGGCTATCTTTTCTTCTTTCTTTTTCCATGCTCAAAATGAGAGCAGATAAATTTTTTTTTCTTTTCATGCTCATCTTCTGTGAGCTTTATTTTCTTTCTTTCTTTTGCATAGCCATGCCTAATTTTGATATTTCAAGAGAGGTGATAAATTGTGAGGAGTGTCTTTATTTTGGTGGATGGTATGACATGTTGCTAACTTCCGGTGTAGAAGTTTAGCATATGAGGTGGAATGTGTACGTGATCTTGATCATGAGAGTATAGAGAGCATCTCACTAGGGTCACACAATTTTGATAAAGCTCAATGAAATGACAAGCAGCATATGTAAGGTTTTTCATTAAGTACCACATATGGCTTTGGTAGGAATTTATCATCACTGAGGAACTTATAAATTTTCATGATTTTCGAAAACAAAAAGCTCCGGAGTTTTCAAGCTTAACTTGGAACAAGATTGAGTAGCTCTTTTTACCATATCATCTCTCACAACAACTTAGGTTTAGTGCAAGCGTATGCTACCCACAAGTTTCAGGTTCTAAGCAAGTATTTTTCAGCCAACAAACTCAAAACTTGGAGAGTACTAAGTTATAAACTAGGCACAAGAGAGAAATACGGCAGAGCAACTATTCATCATCTCAACATAGAAGGAAAAGAAACATTTTTACAGCACATAAAAAGAAACTACACTAATTATTTTTGTTCTTTTTAGTTTTGTTATTTTTATTTTGTTTTTCATATGAGAAGCAGGAACAAGCAAAAAAGAAAGGAAAAGGATACAAGTTGCGATACATGATACCTTAGCGGGGGGCATGGTGTCTCCCCCCCAAGCTTGTTCTTGCTCATGGGTTTGGTGGATTGAACTCCATGTGGCGAAAGTAAGCCGAAAGATCGGCTTGTCCCCGCTCCGTCATGTTATTGAGGTTGGTGAGCTGGGTGTCGGTGCGTTCTTGCCACTGATGGGTTTGTAGGATGTGTTGATTCAGCGCGTATTGAGTGTCTTCCGCCGTGGTCTCGAGCCTTCCCATTTGCTCAGAGAGGTTGTTCATTGCTTGCTCAAGGTGGAAACCTTGAGTCGCACCAGAGTCAGAGGAGTGTTCCTCCCATTGTTATTGCGGAGTGAACATCCTTGGATCATGCCCCGAGGTTTGCCACGCCGAGCCCCCGGCCATGTGCGGTGGCGGGGCTGAGTACGCTCCGGGAAAATACCCGGTGTGACCATACCCCGGGCCGCCATGAGCCATGAGCTGCGGTGTGGGTGCCTCGGAACTTAATGGCTGCTCCGACCTGCGCGTCCTCCTGCGAGAAGAAATACTCCTGCGCGCACTCTCCATTTCTTAATCAAAATCAAAATAGAGGTAACAATTTTCCTGGTTTTTACAATAATCAGCCCTCTTTGAAAGATTTGGTTCTTGGCCAAGCTAAAATTAATGAATCAATCAACAAAAAGCTTGCTACCAACGATAAAGTTTTAGAAAATATAAATTCACAGCTAGAAGGTTTTTTTTCCGCTTTCAAAAATCAGCTGAGTTTTAACAAAATGATAGAAACCCAACTTGCTCAGCTTGCTGCTCTTGTTCCTACCTCTAATTCTGGGAAGATCCCGGGGCAACCCGAGTCTTCTTTAGAAAATGTTAATGCGGTTACCACGAGGGGAGGAAAATCCACTCGGGACCCGCCATATCCTAACCATGCAGGTAACAAGGACAGGGTTGAAAAAGAAGAGGAAGACCCTTCTATCATCCAGAAAAAGAATGATGAACCAAAGGCAACCACTGGGAAATAGGCACTAGAGTTCCAAGACACTAGTTTCATGCCATTCCCACACAGAAATAAGAAGCCGAAGGTGGATGAACAATTTGATCGTTTTGTGGAAGTCATCCAAAAGATTCATGTCAACGTGCCTTTGATGGACATGGTACAAGTACCCACATATGCACGTTACCTCAAAGACATCCTCAATAACAAGCGACCACTGCCCAAGACAGAGATGGTCAAGCTCACCGAAGAGTGTAGCGCGGCTATACTCAATCGGCTTCCAGAAAAGAAGAAGGACCCTGGTTGCCCCACCATATCATGCTCCATTGGGGCACATCACTTCGAACACGCCTTATGCGATCTTGGGGCAAGCGTCAGCGTTATGCCCAAAGAAGTCTTCGATCGATTGAGCTACACGGAGTTAACTCCTACACCAATGAGGCTACAACTAGCGGACTCATCAGTCCGCTACCCCGCGGGAATAGCCGAAGACATTCCGGTGAAAATCCGTGGTAACTTCATTCCGGTGGACTTCGTGATGCTGGAAATGGACATTGATAAAGAGACGCCCCTCATCTTGGGACGTCCCTTCCTTAGCACCACGAAGGCTCAAATTGATGTTGGGGCCGGAGAAATCCGTTTCTACATCAATGAGAAGGAGGAAAAGTTCGAGTTTCAACCCCGAAAAGAACAATGCTCGATGATCAAGATCAAGTATGGGCCAAACCCCTCAAACATCAAAGAAGTTGAAGTGACCCCGAGAAAGACGGATAGTCTCATTGCTCTTTGGAAGCAAATTGACAAACGTGAGAACCCGTCATGGTACCAACCCAAGAAGCCCGCAACAACAAGGCCGGGGTTATGGGTTAAGAAATCGACCCCTCAAATTGAGAAGCCACCAACACAACCCAAGATCAAACAAATGTGGCAAGTAAAGAAAGTGCAGCCATCTTCATCCTCTTCTCCAAGGACGGGACCGGCACCTCAAGAATGAAACGCATGGAGAAGTCCTTGCTCGCCGGACGTAAAACGGCGAAGCCCTGGCCGACAGGATAATCGGCATTATCGTTTCTTTTTTATTCCTTTTTGATTTTTCAAACCCACCACTTGCATTTAAAAACTTTAAAATCACCCTGCATATTTTATTTCACCACAAGAAATTCTTATTTCAATCATTTGAATTTTTCCGCCAGCATATTTGAATTTTCATCTCGCCATGCATACAAAAATTAATCTCCAAAAATATTTGGTTCTTCAAAACTTTTTCACTCTTTTGTGCAAGGTTTTGTAGTACCTCTGTACCACTACAACAAATTTTTCACATGTTGGGATTTTTCCGACACTTTCTCTCTTCTATTTTCAATTTTTCCGAAAACCGTTTGAATTTCGAGGCATGATTTTATTTGGAAATCTTTCTGAGCAATATTTCCGAGGATTTACTGGACATAGCAGCCAAGGTCATAAACCATATGACCGTTGGAGGCTGTGGGCCAAGAGGGGGAGCAAGTGGGCCCCACAGGGGGTCGGCCGACCCCCATTTTGCAGGTCGGCCGACCTGTGGCAGCCACTGCTGCACCCCATCTTTTCCCCAACGGTCATATTCCCCCTCCAACGTTCAAAAACGGCTACATTTCGTGCTATAAGTTGGAGTGACCGGCCAGAGGCTCTCTCCCCCTCACACACACTCATTTCATTCCTCATTCACTTCACTCTCTTGCTCACAAGGTTCTCCTGACTTTGTGCTAGCCTCAAAATTCAGCATAAAAAACTCCTCTCCCTCTGTTCTTTCAGTTTGTGCTTTGATTTGTTTTTGTTTGTTTTCGAGTTGCGATTTTCTTGCTCACAAGAACAACCGACGGTTTCGCCGATTCATTTTTCCCTAACATAACCCGTTCGGAGTTTTTTTTTTTTCTTGTGTTCTTGCTCTCCTCGCTGCAGCCATGTCGGGAGCGAAGCGGCTGTACGGATCGCTGAAGAAGTCCCTAAGCTCAAGCTCAAGTCCAAGCTCTTCACGCCGAAGCACGCGCGCGCACCCCGTGGTCGAACCACCGTCAAGTCCACCACATGCAGCCGAAGAAGAGGGCAACAACGAGCATCATCTCCTCGCCGACACCAACCTCGACTTGGTGGGCGAGCAAGAGACAAATGCCTACGCACTTCTTCAAAACCGTATCTTTGCTCCTACGCGAGCATTTGACACGGAGCCGCTGCAACAAACAGGTATGGATGCTGAATTTTCTCGAGTATTCAAAGCTATAGGGTGGAAAGATTTTGCTAGTGTACATGAGCCGGGTTCCCGCTTGCTTACACTTCAGTTTTTATGCACCCTACGAGTAGTAGATGAAGGTATTACTTTTCGGTTTTTCCGGGAAGAGTACCGTTTGAAATGGAAGGACCTTAGCATGATACTCGGCTTTAATACTCGCTGCAATGTTGATATTGATAATGCCCTTCCTGATTTTTCAAAGCTTGCATTTTGGGAAAGGATTACGGGTTTTTCAACTTGTGTGCAGCCTAGAACTAATCACATCCATCACCCTACTTTGCGCTTTTTGCACATGTGGATTGGCATCACTCTTTTTCCTAGGAGTGATATTAGAGTTGTGCGCGAGGATGAAATGAAAATTCTTTATGCTATGGTTGAGAAAATTAAGATTTCTCCTGTGCAATACATGATTCACCAATGGCTAGATAATTTTGGGATGATAGGACCTATCGAGTGCACTTCGTTGATTACACGTATCGCTGCAGGAGTAGGTGCTTTGCATGATGCTATTGTTGAATATATTGATACTCCTCGCATGCTCATAAACAAAGATTATCTTATTCGCGGTCATACACTTAAGCGTGGTCCAAATGATTCCCTCATATTTTATTTTGTCGGGTATACAAACGAGTTTCGGTTACCTAACCCGGATCTTCGCTTGTATACTTGCAAAAATCTAACCATTGAGCTCCAAGAAATAGAGAGTGCGCGCAGGAGTATTTCTTCTCGCAGGAGGACGCGCAGGTCGGAGCAGCCATCAAGTTCCGAGGCGCCCACACCGCAGCCCATGGCTCATGGCGGCCCGGGGTATGGTCACACCGGGTATTTCCCGGTGTATACTCAGCCCCGCCACCGCACATGGCCGGGGGCTCGGCGTGGCAAACCTCGGGACATGACCCAAGGATGTTCACTCCGCAACAACAATGGGAGGAACACTCCTCCGACTCTGGTGCAACTCAAGGTTTCCACCTTGAGCAAGCAATGAACAACCTCTCCGAGCAAATGGGAAGGCTCGAGACCACGGCGGAAGACACTCAAACTTAAGAAAAAGATTTTCCCTTTTCTTCTTTTTGATTTTATTTTGCTTTCTTTAGTTGCGAAAAAAAAAAGAGCTTTGCGAGAGCAACCGACAAATGGTCCACATTGCTTAAACTAACGTAACCCATTCTCGAGTTTGCTCTTGTGTTCTTGCTCTTGTGTACAGCCATGAAAAGAGCCGACAAGCGGCTCATCAATGTGTTGAAGAAGGCGACAAGCTCAAACCCAAGTCACTCTCGATGTGGCACATATCCATACCCCTCCATTGAGCTCATGACTAACTTGAGAAAATTGGCATAAAGAGCTTCAAAAGGATCACATGGAGAGGTAGACCACAATGAAAATGACACATCGAGACTCCTCTTCGACACCAATCCCATCTTGGTGTGTGTTGACGGTCGTTACGGACCAATTTTGACCGTCAACTAGCTCAATAAACAAGAAGGATTGGACACTCTTTACATGCACTTTATTTAAGAATAACCTAGTTCCACATGTACCTCTAGATTTCAGTGTGCAGGTGGAATAAGGGAGAAATCCAGGTGAACTCATGCCCCAAGGCGACGAATCAACACTTCTACACAACAACGTTCGCCGCGGGAATACAATTCCAAGACAAAAGGCCAAATCTCGTCAAAGTCCAACACAACTAAGGCCAAATGCACCTGGACCAGAGAAGTGGACCCAGAGGGGGAGCCACCTGCCAAAGCCCAGCCCAGGAGGGGCCAAGCACAGGTCGGCCGACCCCCCCTGGCCAGGTCGGCCGACCTGGCAGGGTGGCCCCCTGGGCCCATCTTTCTATGGCGGTTTGTAACCGACCTCTGGAGGTCGGTTCCCCCTGCATTAAATGCCACCGACCTCGGGAACCGCCTCAAAGTTGCCGACCTTCAAGGACTATATAAGGAGGGGTACCCCCCTCCTTCCAAGACACACAATACACAAGGATCATTCCCTCCTCCTCACACTAGAGTTAGAGGCAATTCTAGGTAGTGCTAGGCTGAGTAGTGGGCTGCCCTATTGCTCCCAAAGTCTTGTGGAGAATTGGGTAGCGCTCTTGTATCCTTTTCTCTCTTTGTAAGACTTGTTATTTAATCTATGGAATACAAGTATTCATATAGTTGTTATGAGCTTGCTTGTTCTATCATGATCTTGTATGATCGTTCGTTGTTCGTTCGTGCTCGTTCATCGTTCGTTCTTTGTTCATTCATACTTGATCATCGATTATTCTTGAACTTGCTTAATCGTTCATCGTTCGTCGCTCGTTCTTGAGCGACGAACGCTTATGCATGACTTAGTGCTAGCTTTGATTCCTTTTATCTAGTTTGTGCTAGTTAGGCTAGATGTTCTCATGTTTAGGCATCGGGCTCATTGTCCTGCAAAGGTGCTCTAGATTTATCACCCCGTCGATCCGAAGGGTTGGGGGTGCCTCGAGGGATCTAGAGTCGTGGTTAGTAACGCCGGCATGGTGTCGGGGTAGTCTATCCACCCTTGGGTATGTGCGTGTCCCACGGTTTGTAGAGGTAGGTGGCAGGAAGTGACAGCCCTGTCCATCCAAAGGAACCCTTCACGTTCGGGCATGGCATAGGAGTACGTAAATAGGCCGGAGTCACGAGGCAGACCTTGCGTATGCCGGATCTCCCGATGTTGCCTAGGCATTAGACGCTTGCTTGTGCTTGCATGACGCTAGATGATAGGTAGAGGTTGTGCACGCTATATGAATGTTGTACCTTTGGAGTAGTAGCTCGCTAGTCTAACTTAGCATTGCTTAGGATTGTCTCTCGCCTTTTATTAGAGAGAGTGGAATGCCTTCGTGTGTGTCACACTATCCTCTTTATTATTAAACCTTACCCCTGCATTGGAATGTGGTTATATCACTTATCGTTTGTAACACCATGAACATAAGTACTCTTGTCAACCATGTCTTCCTTTGGGAAAATATAAATACGATACCCTGGAATCCTCTCGGGTGAAATGCTACAACGGGTTATCCGTCCGCTTGCGGATATTCTATTTAACATGACAAACCTTATAATTCATATCTAGTACTTGTTACTAGTTGTGGATTATTTGGTTAAATAGTGCAAGTGAACAATTCCATAACCCCCGGCGCCTCCCCGCGGTCGCGTGTTTCCCGCGTGACCGTAAGAGACGCCAACAGTGTGCGAGAAGGAGAAGCAAGCCTACAACACTCATGAAACCGTGTCTATGCTCACCCATGAGCACATGACCCGGAATTGCTGCACAAGGAAGGTATGAATGCCAACTTTGCCCATGATTAGAAGCCATAGGGTGGGATGATTTTGCTTGTGTGGTAAGATCCCTCCTACTTGCCATACAGTTTTATGCACCCTGCTAGTATCAGACAATGGTTTTACTTTGGTTCTTCCAGAATAAGTATTACCTGCTTTCATGGAACAATCTTAGTCTACTACTAGGCTCTCATAAGCATTGCTTGCAAGGCTTGTTTCTACAACTCCTGATCTTCACAAGCATGCTCTTTGGCAAAATATCACATCCTACCTTGTGCCTGATGCATGAATGGCTTGCTATGACTTGTGTTCCTCAAGGCAATCTTAGACCTATCTATGAGGATGAGCATTGTATTCTTATGCCATGGTTTACAATATCAAAATCTCTCCTATGCAATGCATGATGGAGAAATGGTTAGAACTTTTCAAGTGGTTAGAACATGTTGAGTGCACCTCGTTCATTGCTCACACCGCTTTAAGAAGTTGTATCGCAACTTGTATCTTTTTGCTTTCTCCTTGCATGATAAAATAAAAAGTTGAAAATAATTTAAAATCGAATAAAGAAATTAAATAATGAAAAGTACACGAATAAACTAGGCGTTTTTATTTCCCTTTCAAACATATCATGCGCCTTGAGTTATTGTGCTGAATTCAATAAATTTAGGCTCCCCGGTCTTTAACCCCGGTAGAGTCCTTTTTGCTTCCACATTCTTTTTGTTTGTTTTGAATAAATAAGCCAGGTACAAGAACAAGTGTGGGGGAGATCTCTCGAGTTCTTCATCACGCACACATTCGAGATCTCCCCACCAACACGATGCACAAGCTCGCACTGATCGACACATACAATGGTGGAGCCATCGGGCACAAGAAAACAAAGTTCGGTCGAACCTTTGGTTCAATCAAATAGCCCATGATCCCTCTTGGTCTCCACTTCATCCAAGGCGATGGTTTGCGCATCCTATCCTACTACTCTATCTCCCTAGTTCATGAGTTAAAATGTTCTTTTGGGTCAATCACTAAAATTTAACTCAATGATAAAACAAATCTTGTGTTATCCTCTCAACAAACATACTTCTATCTGGTTGGCCTGCATACTCTTTATTCCTCGCATCATACACCTGTTGCTTGTGAACACCAATCTCATAGGAACCCATGCTTATCTAAGTTGTTGGCGAATGAGATATGGTTGGACGAAATAAATCATGCTTCTTCTGCATAGAGTGCTTGGGAATTTATCTTGCAAAATTTTAAATCCATAGCTTTGCACTCCTCAATGATCTTATATTCCCACCAGAGCTAAATAAGAATCACTTAGAAAACCTCTACAAATGCTACTTGTTATTGCTTTGAGCTTTGTCAAATTGTGCGACCCTTGTGAGATGCTTGTCATACTTTCTTGATCAAGATTTCGTGCACATACACCATTATCACAAAACATGCTAACCTTCTACACTGGAAGTTAGCAACACCATTTCCATCCATCCACCCAACAAATAAATACTCCATCTCTTGTTGTTGATGTCTCTCTCCAAACATTCTTGCAAAAAGAGACATGGCTATCGAAAAAAAAAAAGAATGCTCATTTGCATGAGCATGAATAAAGAAAGACATGCTCAAACATGTTGAGCACGATTGAAAAAAAAAGAGAGAAAGAAAAAAAAAAAAGAGAAGAGAAGAGAAAAGAAAAGAAGTGATAGCCATGTTCTCAAAATAAAAGTCAATCAAGAGAGAAACATCATAGCATCAAGGAGTATCCATCTCACTCCACCCCATTCCATTCACCATACACATATCCACACACATGCACATTCTTGATCAGATTGTATGACTTGTTTTCTCTTTGGATCCACCCTTTGACTTTGCAATATAAGTGATACAAGTATGCCCCTTTTCATCCCTACCAAGCTCCATAAAAAGCCTTTTGTAGAAGTAGGATGAAAAAAGGTAAATACATTGCCTTGGTGAGGAATCAAACACATTGAGCTATCTGAGAGTTATCATTTGAGGAGTACAAGCTATGTTTTTATTTTGAAAATTCTATCAAAAACCCAAGTTACTCAACAGAGGGGTATTGATGACTTGAATCAAGACCGTTCCATTCCTCAACCGCCCAAGATAGCATGTTAGCCACTTCAAAGTTCACAGGTGCAGTTATGGCTTGGAATAACTTGTATGCTAGCATCATACCATAGGAAGTCATGCTTTATCTTAATCTTCCACCTTCACTCGAGGACGAGCAAAGGCTCAAGTGTGGGGGTCTTGTTGACGGTCGTTACGGCACGATTTTGACCATCAAATACCTGCACAAATGGAATCAAAGTAAACACTAAACATAGTGTTAGGGCTTAAAACTAACAAATTTCACAAGTCTTGGTGAGATTTTGAGTGCAGTTGCATTTCATATCAAAAGGAGGGAATTCACATCAAGAAGGCCACAACACATCACTCCGAGAAAATCAGCACAGGCAGCCCAACAAGATATGGATCAAAAGTCATACAAAACCCAACCAACTTGGGCCAATGCACGAAGATCATTGAACAAGACATCAAGGAGGACCCCTCGGCCAAAGCCCAAGGCCAAATTGGCCAAGGGGGGGTCGGCCGACCTGCTACAGTAAGGTCGGCCGACCTGCTACAGTGGCCCCTCTGGCCCATCTTTGGCCAGCTGGTCGCCACCGCCTTCCTGATGTCGGATCTGCCTGCATTTAATGCCCAAAGGCGGTGGGTGAGGCGGTGGAGGCCCCAAACCGACCTACTCAAGCCTATAAATAGAGGGGTACCCCCTCCCACACAAAACACACAAGAAGGAGAGCCTCATTCCACTCCCAAGGGCCTAGAGCCCCTTGTATACTAGTAGAGTAGGGAGAGAGTAGGGTAGAGGAGAAGGGTAGTCCTTCCTTTGTGAGGACTTAGCCCCAATCTTGTATCTTTGAGAATACTTCTTTATAATAGTCATTGTTCGTCGTTCGTTCATCGATTGTTCGTCGTTCGTTCATCGTTCGTCGTTCGTTCATCGTTCGTTCGTCGTTCATCGTTCGTTCATCTTCATCATAAGTAAGTATTCTTGATCTCCTATTGGATTGTGTACTTAGTGTTTAGATTAAGTTCTTTCTTTACTTGTTTACGGGATCATCGCTCCGCAAGGAGTGCTCTAGTCTTCCAAATTGGTACCAGGCCGGGGCTAGAGTAGTGATCGATAGCATAGACGTGGTGTCTAGGCTGGAGGTCGCCTTTGACCGCTGTGTGCTCCACGGTTTGTAGAGGTAGGTGGCAGGAAGTGACAACCCTATCCATCCAAAGGAACCCTCCACGTTCGGGTACATAGTAGAGCCATTAGCCGGAGTGGCTTGGCAGACCAAAGCCTAAGCTGGTGCTCGAAGTAAGCAATTAGAGACAGGATTTATCTTTTGCTAAGAAACTCATCCATAGGAATCCTCTCTACCCAAATCTACCGCTCTTCTTTGTGTCCTTGGACTAATTAGACCAGAAGATAATCACACACCGTTCCTTTGGGAAAATATAAATAACGATACCCCTGAATACTCACGGGTGAAGTGCTACAACAGTATTCCGTGCGCTTGCGGATTTGTCTGTGACGTAAGAAATACCAACACTTAATTACTTAGCTTAATCCTAATTATTTCCTATGTTGCAAACTTGAAAAATCTATATCATTTTCGTCTTAGCTCCGATTCGGGTGATTCTTTCACCAAAATTCGTCCAAAATCATGAACTATTCGTTGTTACCAAAGCCCTCTGTTGTTGGTCGCTTTTTGGTCTTCGTTTGATTTACTTGCTTTCTAGTTCAATTGTCTGATCGGTAGTTTAATTCGATCGTTGTTTGCAATCAACAGAGGAGCAAGTCTTCGAGGAAGGAGCGGAGGATCCGGATTACGAGGACTTAGAAGAAGAAGACTTTGGTGAAGGCAAGTTCTAACTCCTTTGATCATGTTGTTCCTATATTTTGCAAATATCCGACTTAGAGCCCAGTTTAGAAATAAAATGTGCATGATGTTTAAGTGTGATTTAAATGCCTAGTATGATCCTAAGTACTGTTGATTGCCATGCCTTGACTTTGCTTACCCTGATTCCTTGTTAGACCTAGGATTCACTATCATTAAATTCTTTAATGATACGCTGGAATAATATGCTGCTTAGGACTTATTACATGTGTACTTAATTAATCTTGCTATACATACTTTTGGTGTAAAATGGTGTGTGTTTGGAGGAGTGTGTGTGAATATGAAATGTGGGATGGTAATATGTACTAGTGATACTTGTGCAACTCATAGTGGGAATATTCCGGGCGGGAGCAGGCGAGGTAGTCCTCAGTGGGGAGGCCTATCTCTGGGATGCGATTCCTCCTTGAGGATAGCTATTGAAGATGCTTGCTTCAGTCGTATAAGGACCGGTTCATGTGCCTCCTTGCCTAACACCTTTCGTACAATCACATGCCTTGAATGGGAAAGGTTTGGAACCACACCCTACTATAGTGTTCACCCGGTACCCACCTGGAGGGCAGGAGTTGCGGCGGAAGCCAGGAGAAGACTCGACATGGCAGGTGTCGGGATCCGGCATATGGTGCTTATTCAGGCCTTCTACATGATAATGACGATATTGTGAAGCCCCTGGTTGCAGTATTTCCGTGGTGGTGCCGTGGTGACACCAAGTAGGTACGGGACCAATAGTATGCCTGTCCAATCCATGACGATGGGAAGGGCTGGCATGCCTTGTGGGGAATTGTGTACAACCTCTGCAGAGTTACAAATCTATCATGATAGCCGTGTTCCACGGTAATGGGCAACACGAAAGCTTGTGCCACACAATGATTAGTATAACGGTGTGAGTAACTTTCTTGGTGTGTTTTTGGAATACTCCGGTGTGGAACCGTGTGCTGGTTTCCTGCCAAGCATTAAAATGTGGGAACTGACGGGATGGACTTTGTCTCCCCCAGGGCCAAACAACCCCATAAATCCTCAATGATAATCTTGATTAGTAGTTTGCGAACTGCTTTGTTTTACAAACAACCCCCTACATAAAACTGGCCTTCCGCCCAAATACTAAACCCTCGGCCTATCCTTTGATAATATCCTTGCATGCTTATACCCCTTGCCGTTAGGACTTGCTGAGTACCTTATGTACTCACCCTTGCTTTAATCATTCAGATGAGGAACCTGAGTATCAGGAGGATGGTGATGAAGAGTAGGGTTCCGTCTACACTCAAGATGCCTGTGCTAGTGCCGCTTCCGACTTCCGCTGTAGTAGTATTTAAGTAGTTCTGCTGTTGCAGCCCACCAGCTTGATGCTTGATGTAATAAAGGGGCCTTTGGCCGTTTGTTGTAAGACCTTTTATGTATGAAGGCTTGTATGAGACTCGGTAATATTTATGTAAGTGATGACTCTATGATATCAGTCTGTATAAAGTGTTCGTATCAGCGTCTAATCCAGGGACTGGTACGGTAAGCACTAGTGCTCCAGAAATGGGGTACGACAGATATTGACGACCTCATCATTCTTCATTTGTGTCTTTTTTTCTTAATACGAGTTAGGGTTCATCATTACTAAAGCCATCAACCGCCACAAATCGTAATCCCGTCAGACTCCCACCCTACTGCCTCCTTCGGTTCCAACGAGTGCCGCTGATGTTTATCAAAAAATAAAACGAGTGCCGCTGATGGATCGGGTCATCAACAAGCTGCTTGAGAAGGCCGGCCTACCGGCGGTGGTGAGCAACTCCGCCTCCGATCCCGCTCCCATCCGGCCAACATGGGACGACCTGAGTACCGCTGACGTCGGGGAAAATTGAAGCCCAAATTGATGCGCCTATGGCTGATCCATTTACCACGGCAAAAATCTTGCCGATGCACGATGCGTCAAATCAGATTCAGAGGAACCAATCGACGGACATGTTACCAGTGAAACTAATAAATTATTCCATAATAAAATAATCAAAACTAATTGTTTCGTTCACACATAAAGGATTTCTCATAAGATCAAGGGAACAATTGTTCCATCGAAAGGAAAAAAATTGTTCGAAGAAAGGAGTTGCCTGGGTGAGAAAAAAATTCAAATCTATTAGTTCCATATTCTTGAAATTTCTTGCCCGAAAAAGAAGAGAAGTCCTCAACTTTAATGATCTTAGCACACGCACAGTTGTTATTATATGAGGTAAACATTTTTTGTGTCAATGCATGTGGTGATCTCCTACATTCTGGTACCTTTTGGACTTTGCATAACTTTTGTCGCCATAACAACGCAATGGCATTGTAATAGCACTAGTATAAAACAAGTATCCCAAAGAATAATAAAAGGACTGTGTACATGCTTTTTTCATGTACTATGTACCTGTAAAAAAAGTCCGGGGGAGAGCGTATGTGCCTTTTAATTTTCATGATAGTATTGTATATGTGGATAGTGTTACATGTTTATGAGGTTGTAGAAAGAGATGGACAAATGAACAACAAATCCGTAGATATGGCAACATATCTCTATCAACACACGGAAGCCGGCAAGACCAGAGCTCAGCGTCTACGTGACACCCGGCCGCATGGAGACAGTGTACCAAAGACAGAGGGAGTATGTTGAAACCATAACATGCACGAAGAGTGGACAAGTCAAGCTTCACTAGCTTTAATCTCCATCAATAGCCAATTCTTTCTCAAACTCATTGGGATATTCAAAAGAGATTTGAAACGGCGACCATTGTCGTGGCTAAGAATACTGATCACCTTTAGCATATCACCATGAACCAAACCATAGCAGGGTATCTCTTGAAGTACCTTTAAGATCTCGGATACCTGAATAGGAGGATCCTCAGGCGTCTTGCAAAATGATTGTCCAGACCTTTCATCAGTGTTTGCCCGCATTTTTTTGGCCGGTGGTGCTACAAAGTTTAGATGGCTTCTACTCACCGATGATGAACCATTGCTACTAGGATACATGTTGAAGTAGTCTGAGATCCCAGTAATGATCATATATCTATCTATAGAGCGCCCATACCCTCTGTTGCGGTTGGGGCAGCGGCAGGAGGACAGTAGGGACTTGCTTCTCAAGTCAAGCATGATGAGCCACAATGTTGGGTCCCCTTTCTTTTTAGTGTACTCCTCGCAAAGCTCAAAGCAGATGATGTGGGGGTCGTCTAGGCTCACGACAGGGCATTCCAGAGGGACGCGAGGGAGGTCCTTGTATGCATCGAGGGCCCAAATCTCGGTGGAGTCGACCAAGGCATCTATCACCCACACCATGTCGTCCATCCTCAGCATCCATGTTTTGACGGTGTAGGCGTGACGAGAACGACGACACTTGGTGGCGCCCTTGCCACCGCAGCAGCAGCGGGGGGAGATGTCGACACACTTCACCGTGCTCCCGCCTCCGGTGACACACACATCGCCGCACTTCACGGGTAGCGGCACGTAACGAAGCTCGGGGGTCTCATCAAACACGTTGCAGAAGAGGAGCCCCGATATAATATTGACCCAGCATAGTAACCCATCGCGGAGAGCAAGGACGTTGTCGGCTTTAAAGTAGTCCTTTTTTCGCTTATTCCGGCCGTGGCTGATGATCCTCGGCCGTTCGACCCTCCACTCGCCGGAACGGAGCCGAAGGAGCACGCCCGATGGGTTATCATCCTCGTCGCTCAAATACACATGCTGGAGCTCCGCCACCACGAACTCGTCCTCGCCGCGGCGCGCGAGGCCGGTAGCATTAGGATCTAGGCTTCGACGAACGGGTTGTGTTGGTCGACGGTTCGGATAGTAACCTCTCGCCACCTCCTTCTCCGTGAGGTAATACGGCGGGAGCAGCGACAGCGTCGGCGGCCGCGGGTTGGGGCTGGCGGCGACACCGGCGTTGTACACGAACTGGTCGTCCGTTTGTTCCCCTACGGAGATCTGGAAGAGCACGGAGTCTCCGTGCGCCGCCATGACCTCGGGCCAGACGTGCTTCTCCTCTGGTACGCCCGGGAAGCCGACGACCAAGAACGACACCTCCGGTGGCGCCGCGAAGCAGAAGGAGACGCGGATCGGGTCGCCGGCGGTGGCGCGCGCCGCCGCCATCGTTTTCGCCTCGGCGGCGGCGGCGGAGTCGTCCTCGTGGCAGCCGGAGAAGTCGAGCACCACCGAAGGAGGGTAGGAGGCAGTCGCCGCGCGCCGTTCGTGGTTGGACCTTTTCCGTCGAGAGGGTGGATTCGTCATGGTTGCACTGAGATGGCGGCGCGGTGTTCTCTTCTCTCGATAGTACAATAATGACTTGGGCAAATTAATCAGGGTTTAACGTAGTTTGGCTGCCCCGATATATGGTATTCTTTTATTTTCTTTTTTCTTTTGTTTTGCATCTTTTGGCCAGAACGTGTGCCTCTAGGTTTTTTTGGCACATCGCGATGCCGCGCAAGCACGCGCCGGCGTTCACGCCGGAGGCGGCATCCGCCTCCGCGTCAACCCAGCACAACCTCCCGGCGCTGCAGGCGAAGATGAAGCGCGATCCAGAGGGCTACACGGAGGAGCTTCGCCAGCTCCACCGCCACTTCAAGTCCTCCGTGTTCCTCTTCCGGCAGCAGGCGGCGCTGTCCACCACCAACACCGGCGGCGAGGTCGCGAAGGAGCTAGGCGACCTCGCAATGTTCCTCGCGAACGTGGCGCCATTCTACCGGGAAGACATCGCTGATTTGCCGGGCCAGATTGCGGGTTTGCTCGACGCCAATGCGCGCAGGCTGCCGCAGGGACTCCGTGAGCACCTCGTCAAGGCGCTGATACTAATGATGAATCGAAAGGTAAAAGACGTTTACTTGTGTGTGTTTTGGTATAATAAGGTTTATTTCCCTACAAAATCTGATAGCATTGGCTGTTTGAGCCCCTTTTGTTTGGCTAACGGATACGCAGGGAGTTCTTAGAGCATCCGCAACAGCCTAGCCAAAACAATATTTAAATTTCCTGATTTTATCGATTCTGTAAAATAAAATGCCTCCAAAAAACAGCGTGAGATCCAACAGCCTCGCCAAAAATCTGTGAATGGCTATATTCGAATTGGACACGTCAGATCGTGAATTTCCTTTTTTTTTTCTCTCCAAGCACCGATCCACTCCATTCCAGCGTCGTACGTCGTCCCCACGCTCTGCCTCAACGCCGTTGTTGCCGCGCTCGCCGGCGCAGGCGTGGCTCCGCTGGACCCGCGGCAGCAGCTGCCACTGGTGCTGGTCCGCCAATGCAAGTGTAGCCATCACAGTCGTCACGTCGATGCTCCTGTGCAGCTTCTCCGCACACATCAGCTTGAGCCTGTCCAGCACGTACCGATCCGCCGTGACGAGCAAATGCTGCATCGTCGAGGCGCAGGTGCCACCGGGCAACGAATCCGTGTAGACTAAATTGAGGAGCATCTCGAAGACAGTCGGCTCCACGTCCACCATTTCGATGGCGCGACGCGGGTCGTTCTCCGCCATGGCGCCGTAGAGCTCGGAGCGGAACACTGGCGACCGCGCAGCGAGTATACCCGGTGCGCGCAGAACTCCGCCCTGCCATGGCGAACGTGACGTCGGCGCCCGTCCCGTCAGCAAGCAAGTCCCGGAAGTGCTCGACCACGGGGGGCGCTGCGCGGCGGCAGAACCCTGCGTCGACATGGGGATTGTGCTGAGCATGCTTGGACGACAATCAGGACTGGACATGGCAATTTCGTCAGCAGCTCGACCAGCGATCATCGAGACGTCGATTTGAGCATACGACGGATTACATGGCGTCGCAATTTGGAACGGATTTGGGCGGAAGACGAAGCAGATGGCAGCGGGATGTTGAACTGATTTGTGCAACCGGAGGCTAGAAATTGGCTCGGACACGCGGGAACAAGGTGCCATGCGCGGGAATGCGGCCCTGGACGCGCGGGAGGGGTCGATGGCGAGCGAAGTTGCCTCGCCAATACTGGCGACCGAGGAATGCGGGATGGCGACGAAGCCATTTTGCAGATGCGGTTGGCGAGGCTGTTGGACAGGCGATTTCACTAATAATAGCCAAATTTAGCTAAATAGAATGATTTAGCTACCCTGTTGAGTGAAATTAGATGTAGCTAGCTTAATTGAAGCATGCCAGCAATAAGGCACACGGGCATCGCAATAACTATGTACAGAATGACAACTTGGCACAAAGTTCGGCATCTTAATGAATTATTGTCCACATGTTTTTCGTTTGTGAAAATTCCACATCAATAGAGTGAAGGTTCTGAAAAAGGTCTGATGCAACTGTTGCTAGACTTACATAGTATTAATTACTCTCATGCTAATTACTCTCATGCAACTAAGAAGTGGGAATATATATAGGTATCATGAATCAGAAACTGTAAAATTGGCCATTAACAGGTTAAACTTTTTTTTATTTTGCCTTCTATTTCACATTGTGTGTCCCATTGAAATCTGATTCTGTTTTATGCCCGCCTGCCCCTCTCTCTGACAAAAAACAATGTTTAGACCGTTGATCTTGAGGACACAACATGTCAGTTTTCTGAAGCCGCAGACAGCTGCAAGGAGCTCGAACGATCAAGCCTAATGCAGTTATTCATGGAGCTGCAAGTTATTGGAGACCGAACTGTCAAGAAACATGCATTTTCGCATATTGTTCACAGTATCAGGAGGATGAATCAGAAGAGCAAGAACGAATCAAAGAATCGTAAACTGCAAAACATCCTTTGCAATCACTTAAAGGTTTGCAACATTTTCCTTCTATAATTATCAGTACTATCAGGTTTAGCATTTTGTAGTCGTTTTTCTTTCACCTCATTTGATTATGCCCACTGTTTCTCAGGCTGAAGAAGAATCACGAGCTAAGAGGGCATTCACTATTCTGTATGATCTCCACCGTCGGAGGGTTTGGTTTGATGAGAACACAACAAATGCAATATGCGATGCTTGTTTCTGTTGGAAATATGCAAATTATTCTAAATCCAGATTTTAGTTTGAGGCAGATTTCATAGACATTCAAAAACAAGATGCAAACTAACTCTAGCAGCAGGTTGTATAACACTAAACACAGAAGGGGAGACATCGACTCACGTTAGGTTGGTCGGTGCTAAAATTAGCACAAATTGTAGACGAAGCACACCGTCGATGTAGTCGATCGTCAACGAGGCAGCGAACGAGTGGTCGCGCAGTTGCGCTGCCCAGAAACCTTATTGCCGCCCCTCGTGCGGGCTTCACAGTGACAACGGTTCCGAGATACCGCTCACCCTTCTCCTCATGCACGTCAAGGAAAAGGGCCAGCGAGATAGAAACAGCTCAACACCACAGCACAACTCTCCAAAAGGAAGGAAGAAGGTGTATGGAAGGGAATTTCGTGGGTTAAGGAAACCTGGACGTCTCCAGGGCATAATATAGGCGCGGCTGCCTTCAAGGAGCCGTTCCCTTACAAATGACGCCCACTAATTGGCAGTCATACCTGGCTGGCCAATTGATCCTGATTAAAGCATTAAACCGTGTATTGATCCTCTCTGATTAATACAAAACGGTCAGAATATGGAGGATTTAAAGTGGCAAAAATACACATGACTTGTAGCCACGCCACGACATGGTCGCGCGTCGCAAGTCACAAGTCACGCGAAGAAACGCGGATACGCGCGCGCGTGCGTGCGTGTGTGTACACTTAGCATAGATCACTTTCTCTCACACATTGCTTACTTTATTCAGCCATGGTCACATGAACTAGTATTTGAGTTGGTGTGCTTCTCCTTGTCCCAGCAGTATGGGACTAAGCTACCAGCCACTTGCTTGCTCTTTGGAATTCTACTTATTAGGCTTCTCAAAACAGCCCAAATTCCAACAATCCCCCACCAATTCCAAAACAAGGAATGAGGGTCAAAGGATCACTGTGTTGTAGTATTGTTAGTATACCAGTCTTTCGGTGTGAGTCCCGTACGGGTTGAACTTACACCTAGAATAACAAGATTCATCTTTCCACAGCTGGAGAATGGACTATGCCTTGAATTCTCAGCCATATGTGGGCAGACTTCACTTGAAATCGAACTGATACTAGGCTGCCAAATAACCTCGCCTAACCGGAGCGTTAATGATCGGCTCCCTTATCTGCTCATGAGCCTTTATGAGAATGCCCTATTCTCACGAACTGCGACCTACAGTTGAGCTCAAGTAGGTGTTCTCCTTCAAGATATCCTGCAGGCTGATATCTTCACAACGGAAAACATTAAGGCTTTATGCCAACCTTCCATACAGTAAAGAGTACGTATGTGTCATTTGAACATGGGTACATTTATTTATTTACAATCTACTCTTTGGTTACATCAATCAACTTGTTTTTCCTATTACCTAATCACGGGATCTCCGATCAATAGGATAGGTTACTATTGTGATGTAACTTCAGATGAGCCTCATACCCATGTTCTTAGACATCACGGAAATCGCTATCCGTGATAATCCCTTTGTAAAAGGGTCTGCAAGATTATTTTCACTTCTTACATAGCTCACAGCCATAACTCCGGAGTTCTTCATTTTTCTGACAGATTTCAGTCTACGCTTGATATGTTTATTGGACTTTGAATTATCCTTTGTATTCATAACCTGAACTAGCATTGATTGGTTATTGCAATACATCAGGATAGGCGGTATCGGCTTTTCAATGAAAGGCAAGTCCATTAATAGCTCTCTTAGCCATTCAGCCTCACTCGTAGCTGTTTCTAGTGCTACTAATTCAGCCTCCGTGGTAGACTTTGTCAATACGGTCTGTTTACAAGACCTCCATGAAACTGCAGCACCAGCAAGCGTAAACACATAGCCACTCGTGGCTTTGGTCTCATCCGCATCAGAGATCCAATTGGAATCACTATATCCTTCCAACGCTGAAGGAAATCCCGAGTAGTGAATTCCAAGTGAGGTTGTGCCTCTCAAATAGCGCAACACTTGCTCAAGTGCCTTCCAATGATCATCTCCTGGGTTTGAAGTAAACCGACTAAGCTTGCTTACAGCATAGGAGATATCAGGTCTGGTGGCACCAGCTAAATACATAAGGGACCCAATTATTTGAGAATATCTCAGTTGATCTTTTCCCTCTCCTTCGAATTTACGAAGTTTGATGCTCGCATCGTAGGGAGTGGGAGAGACTTTACAGTCCTCAAAGCCAAATTGGCTAAGAATCTTCTCCGCATAATGAGATTGATTCAAAGTAATCCCGCTCTCACTCTTGATCAACTTAATATTCAGAATTACATCTGCTGGTCCCAAGTCTTTCATGTCAAAACACTTAGACAAGAAAGATTTGATCTCATCAATTACTCTTGTGCTTGTTCCAAAAATTAATATGTCATCGACATACAAGCACAATATTACTCCTTCACCCCCACCATAACGGTAGTACACACACTTGTCTGCCTCATTCACGCTGAATCCAGCAGTTGTTAAAGTGGTGTCAAACTTTTCATGCCATTGTTTGGGTGCTTGTTTAAGACCATATAGGGACTTTACAAGTCTGCACACTTTGTTCTCTTGCCCAGGAATTTTATAACCATCTGGCTGCTCCATATATATTTCTTCCTCTAACTCTCCATATAGGAAAGCCGTCTTTACATCCATTTGATAGACATGTAGACCATAGGAAGAAGCAAGTGCAAGGAGCACTCTAATGGTGATAATTCGGGCAACAGGAGAGTATGTATCAAAGAAATCCTCTCCTTCTCTTTGTGTGAATCCCTTGGCCACAAGCCTAGCCTTGTACTTCTCAATTGTACCATCAGGCCTTAATTTCTTTTTAAAGATCCACTTACATCCAATTGGTTTACACCCACTTGGACAATCAGTGATCTCCCAAGTCCCATTTGACATGATCGAGTCCATCTCACTACGGACTGCCTCTTTCCAATACTCTGCATCCGGAGATGCATAAGCCTCTGAGAGAGTATTTGGCACATCATCTACAAGATAAACCATAAAGTCGTCACCAAAGGATTTCGCAATCTTTGGTCTCTTGCTCCTGCGAGGAGCATCATTGACTAAATCATTTTCTTCTTCGGATGGTGTATATGTTTCATCATCTAATTCAGGTGGAGTATAATTCTCAGGAGCATGCACATGAGTATTCTCACTCTGAGAAGTGCTACCGGCTGCTCTCATTGGAAATAAATTCTCAAAGAATGAAGCGTCTCTCGACTCCATGATAGTATTCACATTTTTGTCAGGAGTATCAGATTTTACTACTAAAAATCTGTAGGCCGTGCTGTTGTGTGCATATCCCAAAAATGCACAATCAACTATTTTGGGTCCAAGCTTTCTCTTTTTCGGTTCAGGTAAATTAACCTTCGCCAAACAGCCCCAAGTCCTCAGAAAATTGACATTGGGTTTTCTCCCATTCCATCCCTCATAGGGAGTGACTTCTCTGTTTTTAGTCACAACCCTATTTAGGACGAAATTTGCTGTTAAGATAGCTTCCCCCCACCATTCGTAAGGCATACCAGCGCTCTCTAACATGGCATTCACCAAATCTGTTAGAGTTCGGTTTTTCCTTTCAGCCACCCCATTTGATTGAGGCGAATATGGTGGTGTCACTTCATGGATAATACCATGTTCAGCACAAAATTGAGAGAAATCATTGGAGGTATACTCTCCTCCACGATCATCGCGTAATCGTTTAATTTTCCTCTCAAGTTGGTTCTCAACCTCGGCCTTGTATATTTTAAAGTAGTGTAAAGCTTCATCTTTAGTTTTCAGCAAGTAAATATAGCAAAAAGCGAGTAGCATCATCTATTAAAGTCATGAAATATCTCTTGCCTCCTCTTGTCAACAATCCATTCATTTCACATAAATCTGAATGAATAAGATCTAATGGTGCCAAATTTCTCTTTTCCTCTAAACTTTTAAATGGTTTTTGAGGTTGTTTAGCTTGCACACAAGATTGGCACTTTGATCCTTTGATAATATTAAACTTAGGAAGTATTTCTAATCTGGACATTCAAGCAATTGTGTCAAACCCAATATGACAAAAACATGAGTGCCACACATCAGCCTCACAAGCTTTATTAATCATGGATGCAAAATTCAAACTATAGTATGAATCAAAAGTACTCAAGCGGAACAAGCCTCCGCTTAGATAGCCTTTACCAACAAAGTTACCAAACTTGGTCATTACAACTTTATTGGACTCAAATACTAACTTATAACCATCCCGACACAATAAGGAAACGCTAAGCAAATTCCTGTTTATTGTTGGAGCATGCTGCACGTTCTTCAATGGAACGGTCTTGCCCGAAGAGAGCTTCATGTCGACCATACCAACACCATGAACCGAAGCAACAGATCTGTTTCCCATTAGGATGGAGGAGGATCGCGTCCCCTGGTAAGAAGAAAACAAGGACAAATCAGAACACACATGAACATTAGCACCCGTATCAACCCACCAATCCGAAGATTGAATAGCTGAAAAAACAAATGGTAAGTTACCATACCCGGAGGGGTCGGCCTCATCGCCGTTGTTCTTGCCAATGGTCACATTGACAGCCTTCTTTTGCTGTCCTTCATCTTTGTTCTTGCGGTAGCGGCAATTCTTGGTGATATGCCCATCTTTGCCACACACATAGCAGCCTCTGTCCTCTTTCTCAGATTTCTTCTTCTTAAAGTTAGTGGTTTTCTTAGGCTTCCTACCGGCATGCATCTTGCCCTTGTTTTTGTTGAAGTATGATTTCTTTTCAACAATGTTTGCACTAGAACTATTCTCTGCAGCAGCAGATGTGCTTGGAGCGTCCTTAGCTCTTGCCTTTTCTTCCACATCGAGGGCTATGATCAGATCCTTTGTTGAGATCTCTTCCCTCTTGTGTTTCTGGTTAGTGGCAAAATCCCACCATGAAGCAGGGAGTTTGGCAATAATGCCCGCTGCCACAAACCTGTCAGGCAAAGCGCATCCCAAACTGGCAATCTCGCCGGCCAGCAGCTGCATCTCATGAGCTTGTCCTACAATCGACTTTGCACCGTCAATGGTGAAGTCATAGAACTGCTCGCAGCTATACAAGAGGCGGCCAGCCTCAGAGATCGCATATTTGCGCTCAAGTGCATCCCACAGCTCTGTGGGGCTTTTCACCTCCATGTAAATGTCATAGAGATTGTCAGCCAATAGGGTCAGAATGCATCCAAGTGCAGAATCACAGGCGGTTGCAAAGGTATTGGCCTGCTCAACCGTGAGTGGCATCGCTGGGTGGATTACCCACCACAGCCCCAACGACATCAGCCAAAACTTGACTTTTGTCTGCCATCTACGGAAGTTTTGCCCACCGCAAAACCTCTCAGGTTTCATTGCATCCGAAGCACCAGCCATTGCTAGAATAGAATAAACGCATAGATAAGGTTTCTGAAATGTTGGAAATATGCGAATTATTCTAAATCCAGATTTTAGTTTGAGGCAGATTTCATAGACATTCAAAAACAAGATGCAAACTAACTCTAGTAGCAGGTTGTATAACACTAAACACATAAGGGGAGACATCGACTCACGTTAGGATGGTCGGTGCTAAAATTAGCACAAATTGTAGACGAAGCACACCGTCGATGTAGTCGATCGTCAACGAGGCAGCGAACGAGCGGTCGCGCAGTTGCGCTGCCCAGAAACCTTATTGCCGCCCCTCGTGCGGGCTTCACAGTGACAACGGTTCCGAGATACCGCTCACCCTTCTCCTCATGCACGTCAAGGAAAAGGGCCAGCGAGATAGAAACAGCTCAACACCACAGCACAACTCTCCAAAAGGAAGGAAGAAGGTGTATGGAAGGGAATTTCGTGGGTTAAGGAAACCTGGACGTCTCCAGGGCCTAATATAGGCGCGGCTGCCCTCAAGGAGCCGTTTCCTTACTAATGACGCCCACTAATTGGCAGTCATACCTGGCTGGCCAATTGATCCTAATTAAGGCATTAAACCGTGTATTGATCCTCTCTGATTAATACAAAACGGTCAGAATATGGAGGATTTAAAGTGGCAAAAATACACACGACTTGTAGCCACGCCCCGACACGGTCGCACGTCGCAAGTCACAAGTCACGCGAAAGAAAACGCGAAGAAACGCGGATACGCGCGCGCATGCTTGCGTGTGTGTACACTTAACATAGATCACTTTCTCTCACACATTGCTTACTTTATTCAGCATGGTCACGTGAACTAGTATTTGAGTTGGTGTGCTTCTCCTTGTCCCAGCAGTATGGGACTAAGCTACCAGCCACTTGCTTGCTCTTTGGAATTCTACTGATTGGGCTTCTCAAAACAGCCCAAATTCCTAACAGTTTCCACCCTTCCTCTAGGTACTTGCTGTCAGGACCACATCCTAAGCTTTTGATACTGTCTGCACCCCCAACTGAATAATTAACGTCTACATGCAGGATTATGATAGCTGCTATTTCATACCTTCTTCGGTATGAAAATGCACAACACGATGATGACACTGATGCATCCAGCAGTGAAGATGAAGCAACTCAAAACCCACAAATTATTCTTAGTAAAGAGGATGTTTACAAGGTTATTGAAAAGTTTTATTATGTTTCTACCAAAAAGATTGAATCGATTGTCAACATAATCACCCCGTCTGATGCATTCAATTCTCAGGCAAAACACAAGCACTATGTAAGAAATGGTCTTCAGAGACGCTTCTCAGAGCTAATAGCAGACGAAATTTTTTTTCGTCTCCAAAATTTAGTCTGCGATGTGAAAAATCGGAGACGCGGAAATCCGCGTCTCCAAATACCCATCCATCGGAGACGCGTTTTATCAAAACGCGTCTTCAAATGTCCTTCAATCGGAGACGCGTTTTACCAATACGCGTCTCCAAAGACCCGTCATCAGCGACGCGTTTTGCTAAGACGCGTCTGCTATGAGATGCTCAATGGCGACGCGTTTTACCAAAACGCGTCTCCAATGATAAATTGGGAAAGCAAAAAAAATATACACTCGTTTTATCCATTTTGTACATATAATTACACATGCTTTATCCATTAAATATACACAATTTGTATTACAAATGCTTTATCTATCAAATATACACAACTATCCACACAAACATAGATACATGCTGACAATACATTCTGACAGTGATTACATACATGCTGCCTGGACACTTTGCATTAGGACATTCCTCAATTCTACTCTACCTTAGTTGATTCTCAAGCAAGACAAACCACCTTCTACTGATAGTACTAATATCTAAGCTTACCTCCCATGTTAAGTTCCTAGATTCTAGAACATCAATGGTTTGCTTCCTGGATTGCCAACTTCAAGCCTGAGAATAATAGACATGAGAAATATCAGCAAGTTCGGTTCAACAGAAAAATTCAGAGCATGAGTTTAAACATTCCACTAGGAGAAAACAGTATCTGACATTTATTTACATAAGCCATAGGCTGGAAATGGAGAAAGATACATTATATGGCAGACAAAATCAATCCTCATTTGCATTGGTACTTGTTCATAAGCAAGTGATATTCATTGCAAACACGGCTTAGATTCAAATGGAGGAATGCTCTCACTTACAGAATACACCGATCTTCTACAATATAAAGGCAAATGTGAAGTATTGTCAAGATCCAGGAAAGCACTTATACCTCATTGATCTTATTTTTGGAGTTGGTCCCGCTGGCTTCATGTAGTCAACTTCATGTCTGAAAGTATAAAACATGGGAAACATCAGATTATTCATGATACTCTAACCCTTTACTCTATCAAAGTGAGAAACGTCAGAAATTCCAGGGAAATCGCGCCCTTTACTCTATCAAGGTGAACGAAATACTAATGCATGTCAATGCCTTCAGTAAGCTTGCTTACAGAGGCTATATTGCTTAAAGCAAAGTCATTGGTCGGCCTTGGAGACACGTATGAACAATACAATGACTGATTATACAAATCTGAGTAACATGACTTATGATTATACTAATCAAATAAGCACCGTAATGGAGCACCGACCACAAGCATTGTTATTTGTATCAATCACAGGACACTAAGTATGTAAAGCATAGTGCAGGCATGGCAGTATGGCATAGTCAGTAACAAAGCACCCATTGGTGGCCAACACACAACATCACAGTAATTTGACTAGTAATGTTAATTAACCCAATCTCAAAAAGAAGAAAGCAAACTATTGTAACCCAATCTCATCAACCATCCTGTACACCTTGCATTGGCTGTAGGAGCTTATTCATATAATAGGCCACGCTGCTAACATCAAATCTGATAATGCAGTTCAATATGAACATTACCTGTGAATGTGTGATGGTGCAGAACGGTTGTTGACTTTATTGATGAATGGTAGTTCTCCAAAAGTAAGCAGACAAATCTGAAACTTAAAAGAAAAATGCTTTGAGATGCTCTTCTTGCTTTATTTCTTCAGAAGAAATAGGTAGACTTCTATTTCTTCAGAGATACTGAATTTTGAGTTTACACAAATATAATCAATACAAATAGCTACCAAAAGAAATCATCTGAATGTTGCAACACATGTTATGTTTACCCACTTATCTGTATGTCAGGATCTATATTAAATGATTTTTTCAGATGTTTGGTGCATGAATAAAATGCATTGAAATTATTAGTGTCCTGTGATTGATACATGTAACAATGCTTGTGGTCAACGTGAATTTAAGTCAAAGTAAGATTCAGCATTGTATAAAGTTAACAAGCAGTTACCTCTGTGGCTCTGTGGATTGTAAAATGTGGTAACTTCAGTCTAGTTCAGCTACTCACATTTTTGCAAAATGGCTTGAAAAGTCCTGTTAAGGTAAACCATAGACTATAGTCAGGAAAAAAAGATGGGATCAGGTAAATAGACAACGCTGCTAGCTTGCAATCCATTTGTATTACAGATAAAAGCATCAGTCTGCAAGCACTTACATAATTCCAATACCATCACGGAAGACAAAATTATGTTGTTCTAGTATAGAACAGGTAAAATTGTTTGAATGTGTATGCCAATATAGGTATCTTTAAGCTCAAATTTCAAGAGGAAAAACAATTTCAGTTACAAGGAACACAAGCTTCTATATTTTTTATTAATGCAGAACAGATTTACATTCAGATATTTATACATTTTTAACATGCAGAACTTGCAGACCAGAACACCAGATCCTTGGAAATGATAGAGATCCTAACACAAGTCACGCAGATCCTAGACAAACAACTAGAACAATATTGGTACAAAGCAAACGAGGGAAGAAATTCCGGCGTAGCAGCTGGAGCAAAAATTGGGATAGCAGATCTGGGGTTCGGGACCATGGTGAGGTGAACGGCCTGCAGGAGCAGGAGCAGAGCTGGTGCAGATTCATGGCAGAGGAGTGGCGCACAGCCTGCAGCGGGAGGGGCGCGTCGCCCGCAGCGAGCAGTGGCGTACGGCCAGAGCGGCGCGGCGCACAAGAGGAAGGAGGAGGGAAGCGGGGAGTACCTCAGGGGAGGAAAGCAAGCATTCCGGCGGTGGAGAAGGGCATCCGATAGAGGAGGCGGCGTCTTCCTAGATCTGGCCGGCAGAGGCGGTGGCGTCTTCCCAGATCTGGCGTCGTCCAGGACTCGACGGAAGGCGAGGAGGGGACCGGTGTCCGTGAAGAAGATGGGCGCCTGCACCTCCAATGGTCGGTAGAAGAACCAAACCGGCTATGTCAGGCAATTCATCGAACACCTGATGTGCGAGCATAGCCATAGAAATTTAGAGGAGCAAGGGAGGGAACTCACAGAGTAGCAATTGGCTCACCCGGGCGGCGACCATGGCCAGCGGAGATGGGGGCCGGGAGGTCGCACCACTGCCTACTGAACGGAGAGGGAGAAAGGGCCGCACCACAGATCCCGCCACCAGCTGCCGCTGCCCGGGCCGAGCGTTGAAGAAGACGTTGTCAGACTTGACGTCGTAGTGCACGACGCCGTGGTGGTGGCAGCCCGCGAGTGCATCGGCGAGTTGGGCGAGGAGGTCGGACGCCTCAGGCTCCGGGAACGGGGCGCGGGCCAAGACGAAAGGTCCCCGCCCGCGCAGAGGTCGATGACGAGGTGGACGGTGTCGGCATCCTCGAAGAAGGTGCGGAGCGCGACGAGGTGGTGGAGGCACTGCTTCGGGGTCGGCATCGGCGGCGAGGAGCGGTGTAGAGGCGCTGCTCCGTGAACGCCACTGCCCGTCAGCCCGGGCCAGCCGCGCCGCCGCTGCCGGATCTGAGAGTGGAGAGGAGAGAGGGGACAGGAGCTACTCGAGGAGAAAGGGATAAGGCTGGAAGCAGAGGGGCATGGGAGAGAGGGGGCCTGGACGTGGGTGCGTTGTGTGCCGAATACAAGAAAAAATTGGGGTCCGACCGGCCTCTCTCGGTGACGCGGCTCTGGAAAACGCGTCTGCTATAGATGTGCGGGCGAGTAGCAGACGCGTTTTGTGCAAACGAGTCTGCTACATTGGTACATAGCAGACGCGTTTTGTACCGACGAGTCTGCAAGTTGGGCCATATAAATATGTTGGAGACGTGCTTTGTCAACCCGCGTCTGGAATATGGGTTTGGAGACGCGTTTTAAAAACGGGTCTGCAAGTGAGGTGTCTTATTTGTGCTATTCTTACATAGTGAAGGGCACAACTGCTAGTAAGAAAAAAAAAGAAAGCTAAATTACAGCGTGTCATCCGTAGTTTGAAAAGGCAACAGCGCAAATCTGCTGAGGCAACCAGTCCCAGTTGCTATTCACCTCTGACATATTTAAAGGATCCGCAGGTGTGATGATGCAATAATTATTTATGTGTTTCACTTTAGTTTTCTATCAACAGAATGTACCCTTCTGTTATGTTAAAAGGTCTGAAAATATGTTTTCTTTCTGACTCACAGGCTTTTGCTGAGAAGGTTTTCTCTCAGCTGCAGAAATGCAATGAGCGATTTGAGGTCATCTGCATTCTTTCTACATTTATTCATAGCTAATGCTTTCGTTCACCTTATCTGTGAGGAACATTTAGCATTATGCAAGCTTAAGAAAAAGATATGTTGCCTTGTAGGTAAGGATGATGATGTTAAAAGTCATCTCGAGGACCATTGGGCTGCATCACTTGGTTTTATTGAACTTCTATCCATATCTTCAAAGATATGTTCAAGTATGTATCTTAATAAATTATTCTGGCATTAATCTTCTAAACTTCATCCAGTTTGGTTATGCCTCCTCATTTTATAATCTCGTACCTGTTCATGCAGCCTCATCAACGAGATGTAACGACTATACTTGCTGCAGCAGTGCAGGCTTGCCATGATATGGTTAAATATATTCACTTTATTCTTTTAAACTATTTTCCATGTATATTTCTTTTCTGCAAATAATAATATGTTTGAATTTTAGGTGCCTCCGGATGCTGTCAAACCACTGTTCAAACAGATAGTAAAACAGTTTGTTCATGACAGATCTCGCCCAGAGGTTTGCATGACACTTTTTAAGCATGTGCATGTAAAATATTGTACTTTTTCCAGCTAACATGTTTACATGACCATCTGTTCAACCTCACACCTTGTAGGCTATTGCTGTTGGCTTGAATGTTGTTAGAGAGATCTGCATGCGAATGCCTCTGGTAGGCGGCACCTCAATATGTTTTATACCTCAAACACTCTTGGCTGTAATGCTAAAGCACGAACATCCAACAACTGAACGGCATACTTTAAGCTCTAGTCCGTTTGCCAGTTGTGTTTCATAATTGACACATTCCCTGTGCCCTGTTGCACTAAAACATGCATTGAACCATTTGATAGTTTCTTCTTGATTTTTGGCTTCTTGACTGATAGAGTAGAAAGATTATAAAAGTTTTGCTTTCTAGAATCTAAGCATGTGATCAAATAAAGAGGAAACTTGTGAACTGCATTTGTCATTTCGAGCTGAAAAGTTCTCTGTAGGTGCATTTGCTACTTGTTATAGACATATGCAACTCAGAGTTTCTCGTGTGATCTAGAACATCAGCGATGTATGCTTGTTTTTTTCAAGGATTTCTCTAGCTAATGACCGCCACTCTTCCGTGGTACCTGCAGATGATGAACGAAGATCTGCTCCAAGACCTTGTTTTATACAAAAGGTCCCATGAGAAAGCTGTTTCCATTGCTGCTCGTTCACTGGTCACATTGTTCAGAGAGGTCAAGGCCTCCTTTCAAATTCTGTAATATCTACCTCTATGCTGCAGTTCCATGTAGTTAAGCCTCTTTTATTTGAAATTCAGATCTGGCCTTCATTGTTAGTCAAGAAAGACCGTGGCCGTCCTGTTGATCCTGCTCGACCAAAGGCATTTGGAGAAGTCACTGTTGCTAGCGATGTGCCTAGTACCGAGTTGTTAAATGAAAATATTTCGTCAGAAAGGGAAGGCTCAGACGATGAGTCTGATGCTTCTGATTCTGATGATGAGGGAGATTTGCCACCATCACCTGTAACTAAAGAAATTATAGACGGTTCTTTTGATGCATATAATCTTGATGCTCCAGAAGGTACTGAGGAGGAAGATGATAAAGATGAGGGCCATGGTACCTCCTACCTAGATAGCAGTGAATATGATGATGCGCTAGAAGATTATTCCAATTCTTATTTGGATGGTGATGCTGATAGATCTGATGAGGATATTGATCATGATGAAGAAATGAGTGAAAGCATTAATGATTCCGAAGATGAAGGTTCAGACCAGGATGAAGACAGTGATGAGGAAGACAAGTCAAAAGGCAACGGCAACGTCCCAAAAAGGAAGCTAAATGATTATATTGGACAACTTAATGCTGCTGATGCAAGTCTCCCAGCTCCAAAGAGGTTAGCAGGAGCAAAGAAAGCTGAAGTTTCATCTGGTTAAACTGATAAAATTTTGTCTGATGAGGACTTTAAGCGAATCAAAGAGCTTAAGGTATGTGAATATCTGATGCCTAACAGATCTCCAATACTTTGTTTCTCGACATTTACTTTAATTTATTGTGAAAACTTGCAAAGTACGGCATGCCGATGGAAAAAGAGACTTTACATGTATAAATTTAAGATTGAATAATTCTACTATTAGATATTAGAGGAAATTTTGAATTTCAGGCAAAGAAAGATGCAAAGCTGGCTTTGGCTCAACATGGATTAAGGAAGGCTGGTAGGCTGGTGGCACAAGGTCTGCAACCTTTAAAGTTCCATCTTCTGATGAGCTCAGTATGAAACGGGTGTATCCAGCTTAGTTAGAGGTGCTCTCCCTCCCTCTCTTATGGCGACACATACATATGGAGACACTTGTTTAACATGCATATATATTCTGATACAGGCTCACGTCAAAGTAAAGCTTTCGAAATTAGAAAGAGTAGCACATATTAAAGCTGGAAGAGTGGATAGAGAGCCATATGTGGCAAAGTCTTTTACAAAAAAGAAAAAGGTAAACTTGTAGACATTGTTTTTGTGCCATTATGGCAAATGCATCCTTATGATCTATTACTGTTCTCTTATACTTCTGTCTGATTGATTAATTCATACTGTCTTCTAGACTGGTGGCCTGAGCAATAAGCAGAAACAACACAAGAAGATGATGCCTCTGGCTGCAACTAGAGCAAAAGCAGCACGTTCAAGACTGGAGAAGAAGCAGCGGCACAAGCGCACCGGAAATCAGTTCAGAGGCCGGAAGGCGTGGAAATGAGAGCCATAGTTGCTTCTGTGTTGTTCATTTACTATCCTAATGGCTGAAATTATGACTCTTCCAGTTATTATTACATTTATTAGACAATGTTTTCATAGAATGTATAATTTTGCACCTAGATTAATCATAGTACGAAAAGGTCATGAGTTTGTCATTTCAACAGTTTGTTGAGCGAGGATTTGCACTGGTTCCCTCGTAGGTATTTTCAACCATCATTGTTTCATACTTTTTGTCAACTATATATTTGTAAGGACCCAGCACTTTTTTCCCATGCCTGAACTTGTGCGTTTCTATCACATGCCTCACACTCAAATGAATCTTTGTGTCTTTCTTTTTTTCTTTGTTCTTTTTTTAAAAAAAAACATGGCAGGTGTTCTGCCTTTTCAGTAAAGCATGATAAAAAATAGAATACAAATAAAAGGTGAAGGTCCAGTCCAAAAGAGATTTGACCCAAAAGCTTTCTCAACATGGCTGGTTGTAGCGAGGGAGTAGCCCCACACATTGCTGAGCAAGGTAGAGCATGACCAACTTGAAAACCCAAGCCGAAAATCCAGTAGCAAATGAATTAACTCTTTTGCACGAAGTGAGGATGAAATGAAAGCATAAGAGTTAGAGGTCACACCGGTCTGGAGCCGTATTTTGGGCCTGGGATGTTACAATGGCCTCCCTAAGATGATCATAATTGAATTTGTAAAGTACAGTATTTGTTTGTAGCAAGCAAATTATGATATTTGTTTTTCTCTTTTTGTTTCGAGTTATTTTTTTACTGTCCTGCTAAGGCAGCAGTTGATTTGCAATACACACCATCATAACACCTTGACTTGTTCTAGAGCAGACCGATTATTTTACTTTGCTTTTATCGGTTACAATTTTTTATTATCATTGATTGGATTCGATAGTCGAATTGTTGAACATAATGCAAGGTTGGGATCAGTCTGATTTGTGTGTGAGCTATGGGCAAACCACGAGAAGTCTCATCCAATTTTCCCTCATGCGCGAAGCAACGTGCAGGGAGATCGACTAGTTAATACAGTAACTATGACGACTGTATACAATTTTTTCTGTGTGTGTGTGATCCCTGCTTGCAATTGGCAAATACAGAAGAAAAAGGACTATCCATTTTTCTTATCATGCATTGATACAACACGTCCTACGTACGCGACGCATGGAAAGCTCAATGTGACCACGTGTGTAGCGTTTATGCTTGGAGAGGTATATTAAGACTGAGATGGTGGTGTCAAGTGGTGAAAGAGCAAAAAAAAAAAAAAATCCCAGTGTGATCCTTGCCCAAACTCATGCAGCTACTGTAACATAAAGTACAGTACACATTGTTGGGGGAAAAACCATTCACAAGAAAAAGGGAAAAAAATAGTATTGAAATATGGTTCTTACGGATACTGAAATAACAAAACATATATAAAGAAACAAAAATAATACTGCTGACAGGCTTCATATTCACTAATAATAGCTATCACATAAATTTAGTTTACAAACCTAGAAATAAGTTAGTTTCACGTGCAAAAAGATAACTAATCACAAACTCTCGCTTCGCTAGCCTTAATCTCCATCAACAGCCAATCCTTCCTCAAACTCTTCGGGAGCTTCAATAAAGTTTTGAAACGTCGGCCATTGTCATGGCTAAGAATACTATACGCTTTTAAAGTATCATCATGAGCCAAGCCATAGCTAGGTATCTCTTGAAATACCATCAAGACCTCAGACACCTGCATAGCAGGATCGACAAACATCTTGCAAGAAGATTGCAATGGACTTACCTCACTATTTACCCGTGACTTCTTGTTTGGTGGTGTTATACTGCTTACATGGCTTTCGATCATTGACGATAAACCTTTGCTAATACTGCTATGAGGATAAGGATTGAAGTAGTCCGAGATCCCAGTACAAATGACAATTCCTTGAAAATTGTACTCATACCCTCCATCGCGCCTGTGGCAGGCCGAGAGTAGCGTCTTGCTTCTCAAGTCAAGCGTGATGAGCCAATCTGTCTTATCACCTCTCTTCACAAAGTCCCTCACACAAACCTCAAAGCAGATGACATGGGCGTCATCACCGCTCACGACAGGGTTGAACATGGGGACGCGAGGAAGTCCCTTGTATGCATCGAGCGCCCAAATCTCGGTGGAGTCGACCATGCTGTCCATCACCCACGCCATGTCGTCGTCCACCCTCAGCATCCATGTCTGGATGGTGAAGGCATGACGAGAAAGAAGACAGTCGGTAGCACCCTTGTCGCCACAACAGCAGTGTCGAAAGATGTTGACATACTTCACCGTGCTGCCACCGGCGGTGACGCACACGTTGCTGCAATAGTCAGGCTTCACGGGTAAGGGCACGTACCGCAGCCCGGGGCGCTCATCGAACACGTCAGAGAAGAGGAGCCCGCGATAGACATCGACCCAGCACAGCAATTCATCGCGGAGAAGGAAGACCTTACTGGTTTCCCACTTGGACAGTCGTAGCTTCCTCCTGCCGCCATCTTGGCTGGTGACTTTCGGCCGACGGACGCTCCACTTGCCGTAGCGGAGCAGGAGGAGCTCCGGCACCTTCTTGTCGACGTCGTCGTTCAGATCCACCACCATCTTGAGCTCCGCCACCACGAACTCGTCCTCGCCGCGGCGCACGAGGCCGGTGGCGTCAGCGTCCAGGCTCCGATGCACAGGGCCTCGTCGATGACGAAGACTGTAACATTTCTTCACCACCTCATCGGAGAGACAATATGGCGGGAGCAGCGACAGCGCCGGCGGCTGCGGGTTTGTGACACCCTGTGTCACTGATGCCCAGTTAGTGCACACCCAAATGGACAGAACCTGCAAATTCAAACCAAATTCAAAATTCGAATTCAATAATTCAAACAATTATTAAATCCAAGGTTCTGAAGAAACTCAAACTTTTGCATAACAACTTGAGCAACCAAAAATACAAGTAGGTAGACCTTCTGAAATCAGAATTTTGGAGATTTTTCCATGATTTTTGAAATTCGTCGGATGCCTCAAATAAATCCACAAAGCTTAGAAAGTACTCTACTTTGACCAGCTGCCATTTGAAATTCCTTTGGAGTTCAGATGTGCATGTTGGCCTGTTGATAGATCTTTTCAAGATCTTTCCAATGGTACCAAACTTGCGAATTTTGGAGCTCATTTGCTACTCCAATTTGAGTACCAAAATTTTGGGGGAAATCTGAGTTTGAATAATTCAGGGAAAAAGAAAGATGCGCCCGGACCCACTCGTCAGCCTCCTCTCTCTCACTGCGCATGCGCGGAAGAACGACGCCACGTCGCCGACGGCGTACGGCAACGCCGCGCGGCGCCGGGCCCGCGTCCTCGACGCTCCTCGGCGTCAAAACAGCGTTCCGCTCCCTTTCCCCGGTCTCTCCCTCGCCATTTCCCTCGCCGCGAGCTCCCCAAACCCTAGCTCCGCCCTCCATTGCTGGCCGCAGCTTGAGCTCCAGCACATCTCGCCGCCGACGAGCCTCCGTCAGCAGAGCTGCCTCGCCAGAAGCCACGCTGGGACCCCACCACCTCACCATGAGCGCCGTTGCTCCTTCTCCGGGCTGAGGAGCTCAAATCGAGCTCGTCATCCTCGGGCCCGGCCGGGTGAGCTCCGCCGCCTCGGCTTCGATTCGCCACACCACAGTTAGCCTCGTCGTTGATTCGTTTCACCTTGGGGTCCTGCACTCGGTTGCGCCACCCCCTCGCTCATTTCCTTCCCATCCTTGCAGCTCCTCTCGCCGGAATCGACGTTTTCCTCACCGCCGGTTTTCTTTCCGCACCACCCTCCTCGGTGCGCACCGCCCTCCGCTACGCCTCCACGTCAACACGTTGGTCGTCAAGCTTCCCCACGCCACCGTGGAGCCGTGGAGACGAAGCGTGCACCTTCCCGTCGACCACCGCGAGCCCGCAACCTCACCGGAGTCCGCCACCAACAGCCGCTCGACGCCGACCCCACTCCAGCCACCCCCGCAAGCTTCCGCTCGTCGAGGTGAAACCCCCACTTCCAGAGCTTCCCCTCCGTGCCCTCGGCCAGCCCCGCGAGCCACCGGAGCTCACTCCGGTGAGCTGCGCCGCACTCCGGCGTGACGCCGGCAAGCGCACCGTGAACCACACGGTCTTGATTCCGTGTGGCTACACGGGATATCGTGTGGCCAACCTTGTAGCCGTTCATGTGTTTTTGCATCTGAATGGCTGGATCTGGTGTGGCCAGCCCAGATCCGGTGCGGCCCTGATCTTGTGGCCCCTCGTGTGGCCCAGATCTGATTGGTCCATTCCATTTCATTTCCTTTTTCGTATTAGCTAATTCTACAGAAAATCACAGAAGCTTGTAAAATCGATAGAAAAATAAATACTCATCAGAAAAATGTGAATCCAATTTTTATGGACTCCTTGTAGCATCCTCTGTCGAGCAAAAATACCAAAACACCCTTTTCCAGATTGTGTATTTTCTGAAAAATACATCTGTCCAGATCTTGTTTAATTCCTTATAAATTCTCTGTTGCTCCATAAATCTTGAACTCCTGCATGCTTGTAGAGAAACTGTTAACACACGTGCAGAACATTTTTCTTCTGTCATATCCTGTTTAATTATTTACTTATGATTTAAATCGTTCTCTGCCTTGTTTAAATTATTGTAAATAATTCATATTACAATAAATCGTCAAACTTTACCATAAATCACTTCCAGTGGTGACTTTCACCAGAAAAATGCCACTAGACATAAAATAATTTCGAAACTAAATTATTTATTAAATCAACTTAGGTTGATTAAATGGTTAGCTTAATTAAAAAGACAATGAAGGAAATACTCCAGACGAAATTAAGTCACAAAGTTAATCATTGCACTTACAGTGTAAATGACTGTCCTATAAAGTAATTAAATTATTAATTGCATCATATTCTTGCATCTAACTTTGCATTGTTCCTTGTCATGACGTGTAGTGACAGAGACGACTCCGGAGCCGCTCGACTTCCAGCTGCCGGAGGAGCAGGCCCAGGAGGTGCAGGAGGAGCAGCCGCAGCAGGACACTGACCCAGCTAACCCAGTTAGCTACACCCCTGAGCCAGGCAAGCCCCGGTGCATGCCTCCCTATTTAGGATTTTATTTTCGCACTTGATTGGGGCTAGTATTTGATTGTGCATTAGGTTTATTAGGAATTGCTGTGAAACCTTAGAACTGCACTAGGACTACCCTTCCATATCCTACCTTGTGTCCTATTTTTGTAGATGTGATCTAGGTTACGTTAGAACTTGCTATGCTTAGGGACTAGCGAACGGTAGAAGTCGAGTGGTAGATCACACTCGCATGATAGGAATCACCCTGGATTATACTAGATGGATTTAGGATTGTTGAGACCGGACGGGGAATTGTTTGTATAGGATGGTTGGAGAAGGATGGGCCTTCACGGTGGTAGCCCCGTCTGTGTCGATTGAGGACCGTTCGTTGTTGGCCCTGTTGAGCAAGTTCGAACGTACTGATCATATGCTAGTGTTTTTATAGGCCTAGTAAACTTAGTAGCTTGGGTTGCCCTGGTGTGCGGCAGAAGCCTGCTCTTTCTATCATGGTATTCAGGAGAGAAATGATGCTTTCCAATCGGGGCGTACGTCTGGGACGGGAACCGTGCGGGAAGGCCTTTCTCGGGAGGGGTTGGACCCAGCCTAGCTTCAGGGGGATCCTTGCAAACAGTTGCCACATGCGACTTTACGCGTGTGCGGCGTATGGTCAGGTTTTCTCCTGCAAGATGTACATCGATGCCGCCGCTCTCGGTCAAGAGCAACCTTGCTCACTAAGTCACCTCGTAGTGTGATATGATTGATGATGATGACTAGTACTTATATTTATTGTATCTCATTACTGCTATATTGATGATCTGATGTATTATTACTTATATCTGTTTTAGCTATCTGCACACTGCTTTTCTGGATAAGTAATTAACTTGAAAATAAAACTTGAAAGTAAGGATCAAGTAATTAGTGCGGTTTTATGCTTGTGCGTCAGCCTACCCTTGTAGCCTTTGCATATTAGGAGTCGGCTGTAGTTAGCCTTTTGACGGGTAAGTCTTGCTGAGTATTAGTTGCTCAGGGTTTGGCTCTTTACGTTTTATTGCAGGTAGCACCTTTATCCCTGACTCTACGGGTGGAGGTGGACAGTGGGATGGTCAGCTTCCCTTTGGTTGGACAGCCCACTGGGAGACCGAGGAGTGATCTCCTCTTGAGTTCGCATCTTCACGGCTTTGGATGCGGATTCTTATGTATCGTGAGCGCGTGCGCTTCCTGTATCTTTATTTCTGTTGAACTTGTATCGTGAAACTTCCGCTGTACGACTCTATGTTTTAATTGGACTAATGTAATAACTTAAAGACTTAATTTGTGTTTTTTATATGTTGTACTGTTGCGTCTGTTCATCAGCGCATACCGACTCGATCCTACAAAAAGCGGAAACGCTTCAGGGTTGGGGCCGGCGGAGACGCCGGCGTTGTAGACGAAGTGGTCGATCGTCAAGTCCTGGTACCCTTCCTCGAAGCAAATCTGGAAGAGAACGCAGTCGCGGTGCGCCGCTATGACGAAGGGGTCGGTCTTTTTCGCTCCGTCCGGGAAGCGGACGAGTAGGCGCGACGCCTCCGGCGACGCCGCGAAGCGGAAGAAGACCTGGATGGGGTGGCCAGCGGTGGTGCGCGCCGCCGCTATTGTCTTCGCCTCGGCTGAGGAGAAGGAGAAGGCCTCGTCGTCATCGTGCTCGCCGTAGATGTGGAGCAGCACCGATGGAGGGTAGGAGGCGTCGACAGCGGCCGCCGCTTGCCGTTCGTGGTTGGACCTTTTCCGTCGAGAGGATTGATTCGTCATGGTTGCAGTCGGCGGAAGGTTTCCCTGATGGCGGCGCGATGGGCTCCGATGGTTTAACTGCTTCCGGTAGGCAAATTACGGATCGAAGCTCAGACTTCCCCGACAGATAATGTACCATGGACGTGTCACGTGTTGACTTGATATACGGAATCTAGCGGTGCTGCGAAGTTAGTACGAATTGAGATGGAATCAATTTATCATGATCAATTAATTCATTGATTTGGTGGACTCATGAACTTCGTGCGTTGCTACAGGCTACCTTATTTTTTCTACGTTTTTATGTGAGGTAGTGACTTAATTTTTTGTTTATTTTTGGCTATTCATCAAATGTAGCAAGGGTAATTGCGTTTTTCTCGAACTTGGTCTATTATCCTGTGTTCTTGTAGGCGTACTTAAGGGGGTGTTCGTTTCTTTGGCAAAAATTTTAGGCCTGTCAAATCAAAGAGAATCTTGCCATTTAGAGGTATTAAATAAAGTCTAATTACAAAACTAATTGCAGAACCTCTGGGCTAATTCACGAGACGAATCTAATGAGGATAATTAAGCTATGATTAGAATATGATTATTGTTGTAAAATATAGATTAATTAGGCTCATTAGATTCTTCTCGTAAATTAACACTCATGTGTTAAAAAAAGTTTTATAATTAGACTTTATTTAATACTCCTAAATGGTAAGATTCTTTTTTATGTGACTGGGCTAAAATTTTTGCCACCTGAAACGAACACCCCCAAAGTATCATGCATCTTCTCATCCTCAACACTATGGAGATAGGTTTGCGTTGTGCCATTGTTAAATTTATAAGGTCGCCCATTTTTCAAGTTATATATTCGTATTTCTCCATAGATAAAAAAAGTTGTAATAAGTTTAAAATCAATTTGTATTAATAGTTCATTTAAATTTGATGGGTGAATTTCACCATTATTCTATTGGTGCCGAACTTCTCTATGGTTCTACCCCAGCCTTCTCCCCCAACACACCTACCTCCAAAAGACCATATTCTAACAACGCTGCATTGCGTTGTGACAAGAATTTCCCTTGTCCTCCGGGAGCATAGAAAACGGCGTTGCGGGAGGCATGTACGTTAGCGGAGAATGTTAACACTGAGGAGTGGTGGCAACTGGTTAGTGTGGAGGATTGTTTGTGTGAGCGTGAATGATGCGTCGGGATTTCATCACAGACAGGCAAAGGCCAGCGGTCTAGCGGTAATTTTTTTGACATATAATCAGTAATTCTAAATTGCATACCATAAATAGTTAGTATTTATTTAATCTATTTCACTAAATAAATAGAAATATTTTCATTCTTTTTTAAATTTCATGTTATCCAAAATGTGATTTCTACAATATGGATTTTTTTTTCTTTATTGTGACTTTCTCTCTGTCTCCATTCTGAGGCCGGCAGGCTAGGTCAACTCAAGCTAATCTACTCACATGATCAGCATGATGTGCTTATGTCTATGTCACATTTTTCTTTCGACCTCTGCTTATGTCTATGTCAACTGCATCTAGACCGCTGAGAAACATCTGATTGATGCATAGAAGGACAAACTTACATATTGATCCAACCCAGAACTGAAATCAGCCCAACCTAGATAGACTCAGTCCATGGGGGGTTTCTATGAAATTCAGGTGTGCACTTTTTTATGCTTCCATATGGATGTATGTTCAAATTGTGATAGAGCACCAAACACTTTCCATCCAATTCTACATGTTTTTCCATTCAAAATGGTGCAACATATGTACTATTGCACATTCTGGAAAGAAACCACAATTAGAAATAAAAACAAGAAAACCACATAATCACAATGGGTACTTCTGATGTAGAATTATATTGACAAAAGATGTATTGAGCATCGAAACAATTAGTTAAATGCAATCCAATATGGCAACCCTCATTTTATAAACCTACAATATCTATCCTAAAAATTTGTTAGAATTTAATAACCTAGTTTCATGTGTGAAAAAAAACTAATCACATAAGTTGGAAATTTGACATGCACAATGAGAAGTCAGGTCAAGTTTTGCTAGCTTTAATCTCCATCAACAGCCAATCCTTCCTCAAACTCATCGGGAGCTTCAAAAGAGTTTTGAAACGGCGGCCCTTGTCGTGGCTAAGAGTACTAATCACTTTTAGCACATCATCAGGAGCCAAGCCATAGGTAGGTATCTCTTGAAATACTGTCAAGACCTCAGACACTTGCATGTCAGGATCGACAGACGCCTTGCAAAAAGATCGCATAGGACTCACCTCATTATTTAGCCGTGACTTCTTTGCTGGTGGTGCTACAATGCTTGCATGACTTTGGATCATCAACGATGAACCCTTGCTACTACTTGGATAGAGATTGAAGTAGTCCGAGATCCCGGTACAAGTGACAATTGCTACTTGGCTGCGGTTGCAGCAGGCCGAGAGTAGTGTCTTGCTTCTCAAGTCAAGTGTAATGAGCCACACTGTCATATCACCTCTCGTCACAAATTTCCTCTCACAAACCTCGAAGCTGATGACATGGGGGTCATCCAGTCACACAACAGGGCAAACCAGTGGGACACGAGGGAGGCCCTTGTATGCATCGAGTGCCCAGATCTCAGAGGAGTCGACCATGCCGTCCATCACCCATACCATGTCTTCTATTCGGAGGGTCCAGGTGTGGATGGTGTAGGCATGAAGTGAACGACTACAGTCGGTGGTACCTTTGCCACCGCAACAACAACGGCGAATGATGTTGATAAACTTCACAGCACTTCCACCATCGATGACACGCACGTTTCCGTCACTCGGCTCCACAGGGAGCGGCATGTACCGCAGATCGGGGTTCTCATCGAACACATTGCAGAAGAGGAGCCCAGCAGACTCGTCTAGCCAGCACAGCAACCCATCACTGAGTGGAAGGACGGTGCTGGTGTCCCACTTGGACAGTAGTTGCCTATTCTGGCTGTGGCTGATGACCGTCAGCCGGTCGACGCTCCACTCGCCGGAACGGAGCCGGAGGAGCTCGGCCCCCACCTTACCGTCATTCACGTGCACAATCTTGAGCTCGGCCACCACGAACTCGTCCTGGCCGCGGTGCAGGAGGCCGGTAGCATCAGCGTCTAGGCTTCAATGCACGCGGCCTCGTGGACGATGACTGTAAATTTCGTCCACTTCTTCATCGTAGAGATAATACGGCGGGAGCAGTGACAGGGTCGGCGGCCATGGGTCAGGACCGGCGGCGGCGCCGCCGTTGTAGACGAAGTGATCGTTCGTAATAAAGTCATCGTCCTCTACCTTGAAGCGGATCTGGAAGAGAACGGAATCGCCGTGCGCTGCAATGATCAAGGTGTTGGTCCTGTTCTCTGCAACCGGGAAGCGGACGCGTAAGATCGACACCTCCGGGGGCGGCGCGAAGCGGAAGTAGACCTGGATTGAGTGGCCGGTGGTGGTGCGCGCCGCCGCCATCGTCTTCGCTTCGGTGGCGGAGCAGGAGCAGGCCTCGTCCTCGTCCTCGTGTTCGCCGTAGAAGTAGAGCTGCACCGAAGGAGGGTAGGAGGAGGCGATGGCGGCCGCGGCTTGCCGTTCGTCCTTGGACCTTTTCCGTCCAGACTCCAGAGGATGAACTCGTCATGGTTGCAGTCGGCGGAAGATTTCCGTGGATCGATGGCGGCGCGGTGGGCTCTGATGGTTTAACGATCTTGACTTGGTTTCGGTAGGCATATTAGGGAACGAGACTGGTATTGTACTTTTCTTTTCTTTTTTTTCTATTGTGTTTTTTATCTGTATAGGACAGAGCGTGTGCGTGTACAACTTTATGTGTCAACTTATGTTATCGTACCATGGAAGTAACACATGTCAACTTGACATGCCTACATCCTGAATTCCTAATGATCACAGAACATCAAGATAAATCAGATCATAATCATCAATACTAGACACAGTATGCGCATTATGTCTTATATTCTGAAGAAGTTTCATACTGCAGAAAATCTAGCAAATACCTGTGCCTAATATTGCATTTACTTCATTCCAACTTAGTAGTACGAACCGAAAATCTAGTAATAGTACTGATTGGAAAAACAAATGTCATGCATATTGCACGACTTTGGTGCATGCTGAGCAGTTGACAAGTTCAGATAGATTCTGAAGAAGCATCATACTGCAGTCAAATACCTGTGCAATCTAACAATGCTTTTACTCTTCATTCTAAAATACTAACTAGTAAAAATGCACGTGCGCCACGCACGTGTCTAAAAAGGTAAAAACAATATTTATAATAGAGCAGGTAACAAAGTATAAGTTAATTACAAAAAAAATGTTACATGCATTCCAGTTATTTACAAAACATGCATTCCATGTCGGTAGGCATGTTTTCATTCTAAACGTCATATTTCATATGTACCTGATAACAAATATCACCGAGTTATACCAGAGAGAGATGTCAAACTTCTCGATCCATTACTTTATGAGCTCTTTATTTTAGGCTCATACAACTGTTGTAGCTCTCGACACCACATGGCACATATCAGGCAAGAAAGATTACAGTGATTACAGGAGAAAGACAAGTCACAATGCTAAGACAAATCGGACGACCAGAACTGCAAGCATAAGAAATTCGTCCATGCCTCCATGACATACCTTCTTCTGACAAGCTTCCATGCCTGAAAAATAAAATTCATGAAGCAGCAACAACCACCATTGCCAAGGCCACGATCCTACAAGCAGCATCTGTGAGCAGGTCCATCCATGTTGTGCAGCTGAAAATAGAAAAAATGATCAAGAGTATTAGAAGAAAGAAAATAGCTACATAAAGTCAGGTTCTTTCCACCTACTCAACAAGCATTTTGCTATCAAGAAGCATCTGTTACCGGTCATAAATCGCATAGGAGTACCTTTTAGCACACACATACAGCTCCATCTGCCTCTATGTGGAAGCAAATACTAAGGTAATACAATAATTTATTTGTAGCATCTAACATATGGCGTGAAGGACAAAAATAAGATGTATATAATGTTAGAACTACTATCAAGGGTATGAACAATTCATCATCCATATGAGGCTTCTGCAATCCAGTCACTGGATATGACTATGTTAACAAATCCTGCCCAGAAACAAAGGTGGATTCAATGATGTCAGGAGACAGGTTGTTCACAATTTTCTCGAGATACAAAGCTGTGGTTTAAAGGGGGAAAAAACAAGCATGGCAACTATGTAATGACTAATGAGGAAACATCAATATCTCAGGCCTTAGAATAAAACTCAAAATAAGCTCATTGCAAATAACACCTGTCCAACTGCTCTAGGATTTTGGTAGGTTGTGACTATCCCTCTTATTCGTTTCCATAAAACTCATTTCATTCTTACCAAAGTACCGTCAATTATACTCAAATTAAAGGGATGATGATCTATAAACCACAATTAACCAAAGACAGGTACCGAACCCTGGTTTTGAGATCTCAAGCATCAGCTCCACATCCACAACAGACGATGCAACCAATCTGCAGGGTTGTTGCTTTTACCCTCTACACTCCATGTTCAGCCTAGAAATGCAGTAAAATAAATTTCAGCTCCTCAAAGCATGCATACAAACGTATTTAAACGAGTAAAGAAAACCAGACGGTAGTCATAGGATGCTTGATCATGAGACAAGCTTTTGGTCCAAGATATCTTGAGATAAGGTACGGCCGAACACTTCTCAGTCCCCAACTACAAACAATTCAGTTTTCCCCATGAATGAAATCTTACATAGCAACACATATCGATCTTTCTCCTAAAGCGCAACACGGATAAATGCTGAATTAAGCTAAATGCAACTACAGCACGCATGATCACGAAGCAGGTCGATCGTAATAAGAAACAAAGCTCAATATCCCCTGCACGTGAGACTCACAGCTGCGGGAGCCAGATCCTGCGTTTGGGGGTCTGAAGGATCAGGAAGTGGACGTGGCGTCCTCGCACATGGCCGTAGCTAGCATCGAGCGTATAGAATACACCTGCCCAGCCAGATCAGCAATCTAGTATGAAATGATTTCTCCCATATAACTGAAACTATGAAGTTACAATTATATTGGAGAAAAATCTAAAATTCCAAGGAAAACAAATTGAACTCCAGAATTGACAAAATGGTGAAGAAAAGAATACTGAAATGTAAATATTTGATGGTACCTGAATATATTGTTAGTGTTTAACAATTAGATAAAAAAAAGTTAATGAAGATAAGGTGGTTGAATACCCTATTGTGCTCACCATATCAAATGTTCTTTAGTTCCTAAATGGAGGAAATGCTGATCACTGTTTATTGCTAAATAAAAGTATTTTCTATTGATAGAACACTGGCTAATGAACTGTTTCTTTTATTGCTTGATGGCATATGCTAGAATTGTTGGCTTTTTGCTCTGCCACTTAGGAAATGAAAAAAAAAAGAAGAGTACTCGACAAGATCACTAAAGCCAGATATAACTTAGAAAGCAAAATTAGCTAACCTCTTGAGGATGGTCGATTCAAGCATGCTATAGAAGGCCAACTGAGCATAGCAAGATAACATATTAATATAGCTTTGCCATATCCGCATCCAAGTGCAGAGTAAGTAAATCCAAAATTCTTGTTCGATCTTCCTTCAAAGTTATTTGATTGATGCATCAACAATCATTTTCATCTGAAACAAAAACACGATACATATCACCAAATCAGGGGAAAAAATAATAGGTTGCCAACTTACATGCACATATAGGAGATACAGCTTGCACATCTACGACCTGTATAGACAGATATGTTTTCTTTTCCCAGCAACAAAAGAGAGTATGGTGCCAAGGAACTGCAAGGAAAAAAGAAAAAGAAAATAGTATAGATATAAACAATGAAGGAAATAACTTGTTTCGAGCTTGAGAAACTGGGCTAAATATAACCTAATTGAGATCATAAAGATGACATACCATCTTATCATAGAGAAAAAAAGGTCACTCAAGAAGTGTTGGACTACGACCTGCTGGAATTGACAATTTGACATTGGTGACCGGATGTCTGTGGAACATATAAACACTGTTTCTACCTCCTGTAAAAGGAAAAAGGATTTAGATATAGACAATCATTTATTAAATACCTATTTTTCATGAAGCACTTCCAATAAAATCAGCTTCAATGATTATCTCATTTCCACCATTGCACGCCATCTCCCTTGCATCCAAGCAGTGAGTAATGCACTGATCTAGATAAAAATGCAATCAACGTCAGAAAAAAAAATTTAACATCAGAGCCAATCAGTCCCAGACTAAAATGATATCAGTGGGCATGAAGTTCACAGACTAACACTACTACAATTTAATCCTTTAATGATGGCAAAAACAACCTGTAGTGATGGGCATATGGTCCGCCACTACAAGGTGGCTGGCAGGCACGCTAACGTCAGGGTGTCCGCCATTGGAAAGAGCTCAGCAGTGACGGGCAGCGACCACCACTGCAACCAGCACCAGCCCTCCACTACAACAATTTAATAAAAATAGAAAAAAAAAAGCCTGGGCTCGACCAAATGTGCGTCACACCAAATCTTCAGAAGCCTGCTAATGACCAAAATGCTCACCGTACTGCAGGCAGAACAATAATCACTACACCTACGGAAAAATAAACTGAAGCAGTTTACAATCGGAATGAAATGGGAGTGCTTGAGATGCATTCATACTGTTAAGCTAGTCACTGCATCAAACATCTCAATCGCCTGTTCTATCAACCGATTGGGGCAACATGAACAGATGAACAAGAAATCGAGTGCTCCATCAATCGAAGCAAACAATCTGAACTCTGAAGCTCCAACATCATTCATAAAAAAAAAAGGCAAAAGGAAATACCAACATATTCCACTGCAAATCTCACCCGTGAGGATGACCACAGGCCGCGCCACATCACTTCTCGTGAGGCACGCGCAGGACTCGCCGCCGCCGGCTACGCGCAACTCGTGGTCGTTGCCCTCCGCGCGCCTTGCTGCCGTGGATTGTTTCCCTCCGCACCTGCGAGAGCCTCTCCGCCGTCGTTCACAAGCTCGCATTATTTGCTAATCGGCGGGGCTGCAACGGGAGCAACTCCACTGGATCTGGATCAGGGAGTGGGGAAAATGGCAGGAGCTGCGGGCGCGATCACGCGTGAAAAAGGAGAACAATAGTCACTCACTTCACCACCCTGAAACTTATCGTATCTGAATCTCTGAACTCACCACTGCCAAAGCGAAGCGGGGGATCAGATTGTCCTAGTCGAACAGCGCCAGCATCTTTCCAGTGATGCTGATGGCCTGCTCGTATGGTTCGGTGTGTCACCGATCGGATCAAGCAAATAAGTATCAGATCAAATTGGAGGAATATTTTCCTACTTTCCTCATGGCATCCAGGACAAAGTCGCACATGTCCGGAAAAAAATGCAAGCTCGTCAACAAGCTTATCACGCAAGGCACACCATAGTACACAAACACAAAAATAAAATTTGGCCCCGACACTGGCTTCAATTCAGCACAATATAGAGCCGTAAGAGGCCAAAAACAAAACGCAACTCCTGGTTCTAGAATGTGAAGATTGGCATGTAAATGCCTCACGAACTGCAAAAGGAGGGAAACGAATCCTCACCCGCAAAAAAAAAAAGAATCCTCACCACTGGAATCTTGGTACCACCGGAATCCTCACCAGTTACCGATAATTTCCTTGTCAGGCTCAATTGCCATGGAATTTTTTAGGATTGCAACGACGGGGAACAGGAAGGGGATACAGGAGCGCACCAGATTTTCGAAGATGCTCCCACGAAAGCGGACGACGCCTCCCGTCGAAATCCCCGCGAATCGACGCCTCCTGCAGCCTCCGGTGATGCTCCGCCTCACCCTACCGCAGTCAAGCGTCGCAGCCCTGGGACGAAGCCGCCGTTGAGGATTCGGGTGCGCCGCGAAGCAACCAACGCAACTGTGATCCACGCCTCCGCGCCGCCTCCACTCCACGCCTCGCTGGACGACCCTCCGCACTGCACCCGTTGGCCGCCATTGATCCCGCACCTCCGCCGCTGGCCGCCATTACTTTCCCTCCGCTCGCCGCCATTACTTTCCCTCAATTCTGCCAATTAATTCCAGTAATTGAGGGAAAGTAATTGAGGGAAAGTAATTGATGGAAAGTAACTGCGATGGTCCTCTACCTCACGACGTCACCAGATGGAAGGCCACGATGGCTACAAAAATCTTTCCAAAACCATGGGATACGGGGTGTCCTCGCGGGTGACAAAAATATTTTGTTGGTGCGTCACTGTAACGCAACAAATAGGAGTTTCAACGTAACGTGAAGGGGAGAGGAGGGGGGTGTGACGCTGGGGGATTCCCGGAACGATTCGGTGCGTTGGATTTTGGGCCCACAATATGGCAGGACGGTTCAGATGACAGGGTAGATAGGACGGCAGGGTAGAACTGATTTTTCTCCTAACTGGTTCTTTAAGGGATTAGATACGAATTGAATGTCTAACAAATATATCTGACAAGATGATTCATTAATTGTTAAAGTTATTGGACTAATTGGAGAAACAGTCTCATGCATGTTGCACGTATTTGGTACATGCTGAGCAAGTAGAGCAAGCTTCACTAGCTTTAACCTCTATCAGCAACCAATCCTTCCTCAAATTCTTGGGAAGCTCCAAAAGAGATCTGAACCTACGGCCACTGTCATAAATAAGAATACTGAAAGCTTTCAGCATGTCATCACGAGCCAAGTCAGGTATATCTTCAAGCACCATCAAGACCTTCTTCTCGAGAGAAATCTCCTCAGATACGTGGTGCATAGGCTCAAGAGACAAATTGGAAAAAGATTGCACTGAACTATTGATGGCAGCATCGTTTGTTGTTGGCTCGTTGACGATGATAGGCGGTGCTTCAGACGTAGAATCCACATCAATTTTGCTCGGAGATGACATCCCACCATTACCTTGACATGGATAAGAAGGATTCAGGTAGCTAGAGACCCTGCTGGGAATCAGATTAAAATGGAAGTACTGTCGTTCTCTGGGGTAGCGGAAGACCGACGATGTTGTCTTTGTCCTAGTGTCGACCATGAGAAGGCGCACCGTGCTGTCGCCACCATGTCACATGGTGGTCTTCACACAATGCGAATGTGATGCTATTGGGGTCATCCAAGCTCACGACGGGGTCGTCTAGCCCGACACGGGGGAAGCCCTTGTAGGCGTCAAGGGCCCAAATCTCGGTGGAGTCGACCATGCCATCCATTACCCAGGCCATGTCTTCCATCCTCAGCATCCAGGTTTTGATGGTGTAGGCGTGGAGGGAACGTGGGCACTTGCTAGCCCCCACGTCGCCACAGCAGCAGCGGGGGTACATAGGAGCTCCGGCGCCGCCTCCTTGTCTGCCCGCTCCATCCGGAGCTGCGCCACCAGGAGCTCGTCGTCCTCGCCGCGTAGCAGGAGGCCGGTGTCATCTCTATACAGAAACCGTTGCTGGCTCTGGCGTAAGTAGTTGTTCTCGATCTGTTCCTCGGTGAGAGGTAAAGGAGGGAGCAGCAACAGCGACGGAGGCCGTGGGGGATCGGCGGCCGCGTCGCCGGCGCTGTAGATGAAGTAGTCTTCCTTCTCACCCTTCCATTCTTCCTTGGTGGTGACATCGATCAGCATGGAGTCACCATGGGCTGCCAGGATGGTACAATGTTGCAACTTTACGCCACCGGAAAGTTGGACTTGGACGCACACGCGCGACGACTCCGGCGGTGCTGCGGCGCTGAGAGCGACGGAGATAGGGCTGCCGGCGGCGGTGTGGCCAGCCGCTCGTGTCTTGGTGTCGGCGACAGAGGAAGAGGAGCCATGGATCTCCTCGGTACAGTAGCGCTCAAGCAGTACCCGTGGAGGGTAAGCCACCGACGCCGCCGCCGCCGCGCGCTGCTTGGCCTTCTTCCGTCGAGAGGATCCAGATCGCTTCGTCATTGTGTGGCTGCGGGCTCCCACGATTTTCTGTTGATTTCCATTCGATCGGAAGGAATCCTCTGACCTGTTGCACATCACGGATCACGGCCGTTGTTTTTCCACGGCTAGGAATTATGGGCCTTTTCTCTTGTTGTTACAGTTTGAGTCCTTTCCGGCCCCATTAGTGAATTATATTCTCATCGGGAATCCTATGCTGCACTCGATGCACAAGATTTCAGAGAATTCCTATAAATAGCGGGCGCTACTCCTAGCTTAGGGGTAGCGTGCTTTAAGATTTGTGCAAAATAATAAACCAATGGCCGACGAAGCCCACGCGAATTAACCCGAAGCGCTGCGTCTCCTCTGCGTGCGGAGCGGGCCCCAGAGACAAGTGTCGCTGCACTGGAAGAGGCGGCATCTTTTCGAATACAAATTTTCAAAACGATTTTTCTCTTCAACCGTAACTCCGTTTTCAAATCCATTTGAACCATTGTGTTCTAAAGAATTAATGCAACAAAACAAGATCCCACATAAATATATTTTTTGAATTTTTAAAAATCAACATTTTGTTTTACAATTTTTTTTACTATTACAACATTGTTCTAGCCTTCTGAATCAAATGTTCTAAGAAGAGAAATCGATTATTCCAACAATTATTACCAATCGTTCTAGCCTTCTAAACCAAATGTTTTAAGTAAAGAAATCGATTGTTCCAACGATTACAACCAATTGTTCTAGCCCTCTGAACCAAATGTTCCAAGAAGAGAAACTAATTGTCCCAGCAATTACAACCAATTATTCCAGCCTTCTTAACTATATATTGCAAAAAGAGAAAACAAATGTTTCATGAAAAGAAATCTTTCAAACCTCCGACGCTTGCATGGCAGCATCGTCAGCCATCTTGCTGGATTGACAGATACTTACGTCATTGTTCCCTCGCAGCTTTTCGACTGGTGGTGCTACCATGTCTATCTGGTTTTCGCTCTTCAATGATGAAAAACAATTGCTACTACCGTTACTAGGACAAGGGTTGAAGTAGTCTGATATCCTACTAGGAAATATATTTTTCCCATAACCGTACCCGTACCCTCCCTTATTGCTCCTGCGGCAGGCGGAGAGTATCGTCTTGCTTCTCAAGTCGAGCATGACGAACCATTCTGTTCGGTCCCCTTCGTCTACAAAGTACCTCTCGCTCACTAAGAAGCAGACGATGTGGGGTTCGTCGATGTGAGGTTCGTCCACGCTCACAAAAGGGCAGACCAGTCAGGGCCGTCCCGCCAAAATCGGAGGCCCTGTGTGAAACTATAAACGGGGCCCAGGCTCCACCCCTCTGCAATGGACCTCGGCTGCCATCCGCTCCTCTCCGGGGACCTCTGCGGTTGTACCTCCGCAACCATGGCTCGTCGCACCTCGCCGTTGTCCAAAACCTAGGGCCGGTGCAGAGATATGCAGGGAGGAAACAGAGGAGCCATAACAGGGCCATCTCTAAGTGCAGGCTTAGATCTTAAGCGCTAAGCAATAACACATAGCTAGCCTTACCAAGAGTAAAAAAAGAGAGCCCTGCTGATGCTGGATTAAAACACGAAAAGAACATGACTACTTGCCTGCTTGCCTTGCCAATTGCTTCAGCCCTCACGCATGAGCTGCAAGCCCATGCAACACGCTGCTCTGCTGATGTGAATGAGCGTGCATATGTCTCATGAAGTCGGCCGTCCGGGAATTGGGAAGGAGCAATCCTGCTACAATTTGGGGCTTGAGCGATCTGGGGATAGAAGGAAGAAGCTAGACATGCAGCGCCGGGTGGCTTCGGCTCGTCGATTGATAATGCTAGCCTAAATTGCCTTTCGCTTCACCGAACAAGTATGCTTTAGGTTTTTCTTGACTTTTGAGCTGGATTTGTCCCTTTTTCCTAGCAGTCCTATATCTACTGAGTTGCAAATTGGAGGCCCCAAAAATTTGGAGGCCCTGGCCGGTTGGCCACCTTGTCCCTGCCAGGGGACGGGCCTGGACCAGTTGGACACGAGGGAGGCCCTTGTAGCCATCTAGCGCCCATATCTCGGTGGAGTCCACGATGCCGTCCATCTCCCAGCTTGCCATATCTTGTATTCTCAGGATCCAGGTGTGGATGGTGTAGGCATGGATACAACGATCACACATTGTGGCGCCCGAGCCACCGCAACAGCAGCGGAGAAAGATGTTTACAAACTTCACCGCGCCACCGTCGGCGGTGATGCTCACGTTTCTGTTCTAGTGAACGGGAACCTCAGGAAGTCGCATGAACCGCAGCGTGGGGATCTCATCGAACGCGTTGCAGAAGAGAAGCCCGCAAGAGATGTCGAGCCAGCACAGCAACCCATCACGGAAAGGAAGGACAGACCGGGTTTCCCACTTGGATAGTAGGTCCTCCACGTCAACGTTGCCGCCGTCACTGGCCATCATCGTCGGCCGGTGGCGGGTCCACTCGCCGGAGCGGAACATGAGGAGCTCGGCCACCTTTTTCTCCGGCTCTTCCTCGCTAATCACCACCATCTTGAGCTCCGCCACTACAAACTCGTCCTCGCCGCGGCGCAAGAAGCCGGTGGCGACATCGTTTAGGTTTTGATTCACAGGGCCTCGTAGACGACGGTGGCTATATCTGTAAAGTTTCTCCAGCTCGTCCCTCGTGAGATAATTGGGCGGGAGCAGTGACACCGTCGGCGGCCGTGAGCTAGGGCTGCCAGCGTTGTAGATGAAGTGGTCGGTCGTGCAGTCCGCGAAATACATCTTGAAGAGCACGGAGTCGCCGTGCGCCGCCAGGACGACGGGGCAGCCGTGCTTCTTGTCTCCGTCGTCTGGGAAGCCAGCGATCATGAGCGACACCGCCGGCGGCGGTGCGAAGTGGAAGGAGACGCGGAACGGGTGGCCCGTCGTGCTGCGCGCCGCCGCTGTCGTCTTCGCGTCGGCTGCGGGGCAAGAGTCGACATTGTCGTCGCGTTCGCCGTAGAAGTAGACCAGCGCCGAACGAGGGTAGGATGGGACCGCAGCTCGCCGATGTTCGTTCGCCCTTCTCCGTCGAGCAGATCTATTCGTAATGGGAAAGGTTTCGGTGGATTGCGGTACGGGTCGGTTCCGATGATTTTGGAGACTCGGATGACGCTGACTTGGTTTCGGAGCAGAATTTGCATGGACGGTGGACCACGTGAGTCCACGACATAAATAGAACTGTATATTTTGTTTTCTTTCGATTTATACATGTAAATTGTTTTTTGACCGAACCCTGTACATGTAATTGATAAACATTAGAACAAAAAGGATTGTTCTTTATTTTTGTGAATTAAAAAAGGAATGTTCATGCATGCTACTTATCAATAACTCCTATCATGCACTCTATACGGCACATCCTACATCACGAACTTTTCCTAGTCTGAATCTTAAAGAGAGGAAGAGAGCAGTGTATGATCAATTGTGTTGTGACAGAGCATCAAACTTTTCCTAGTCTGATTCTTTGATCCAATTCTTGAAATACAGCGACGTATTTCCCTTGCACAACCTTGAAAGTAACAGTTCAAAAAATAAGAAACAGTTAGTTAATTGCAATCCAAAATGTCAACCCACATGTAAGACAGGCACTCTCATAGAAGCAGTAGTTCCCAATTGTTGAACCGGCGGTTCCTATTTGCAAAATATAAAAAATTCGATGGGGAATCAGAACCTGATTGCTGTCGCCAGTACTAATACCTCTCCAATCAATCTATTTCAGGGGAATGGATGGGAAATCGAAACTACACCTCAGCAATCAAGCAATTTCAGGGTAATCGAAACTACTAATACCTCTCCAATTAAGCAATTTTAGGGGAATCAAAACTTCCGCAGCTGCTAGCATGAGCAAACAAATAAGATACGAATCGTACCATGGATTTTGGGGACTGCTTCCTTGGTGTGGTCGGAAATCTGAGCCGCCGTAGCCTCGAAAACCCGGCCATGGACTGGCGACTTGCTGTGGTGCTGGCGGCGTCGGTGTCCGCCGGGTTGAGTCGCCGCGGACGTTCCCTCCACCACCAGAGCCTCGCCGCCCAGAACTCACATCACCCGTCGGAGCTGCACCCTGGAGAGATCCGTCCATTGGATTCACCGAGTCCATGAGGGAGTAGCGGGTTGGGAGGCCACTCAAATAAGGTGGGCGGGGCGCGCAAGATTGAAAGAGGCAGGAGCATCGCGCGGGAGCGGGAAAAGATAGCCGGGAGCGCGGGAGAAGATAGGGAGGCGCGCGGGAGTGGGAGCGGGAGCGGGAAGAGAGCACGGCGCGCCGCGCGCGGCGCACAGGATCGGCGGTGCGGTGGGGATGAAAGGGAAGAGCGCTCAGTCGTCTTTCATTTCGCTTTCATCGGCTTGGAAAGGGTGCCGCGTTCCTTTCAGTAGGATGAAAGGAAGGTCCTCTCTCTCTTCTTTAATTTCTTGCCATATCAGCAATTTAGATGATGTGGTACCTAATTTATTACAAATGAAAGGCCTATTGAGACTGGCCTAATAGCTAACACAAAAAAGATCAGATTTTAATAAGCTAGTTCCTGGTGTGAAACATAACTAATCACATCTGTTGCAAGCATTATATGCACAAAGAGAAGACAGGTCAAGCTTCGCTAGCCTTAATCTCCATCAACAACCAATCCCTCCTCAAACTTATCGGGAGTTCCAAAAGAGCTTTGATGCGGCGACCCTGGCCGTGGCTAAGAATATTAATCGCCTTGAGCACATCATGATAGTTGGGTATCTCTTGAAATGTTGCCAAGATCTCTGATAATTGCATAGCAGCATCGACAGCCGACTCCGTGGATTCACGAATACTTCCGTCATTGTTTCCTCGCGACTCTTCGACTGGTGGTGCTACCATGTCTCCATGGTTTTCGGTCTTCGATGATGCACAACAAGTGCTATTAGTAGTCCTACTACTAGGAAGAGGATTGAAGCAGTCTGATATCCTGCTAGGAAAAATATTTTTCCCATAATGGTGCCCGTAACATCGATTGCGGCAGCGGCAGGCCGAGAGTATCCTCTTTCTTCTCAAGTCGAGCATGACAAGCCATTCTTTGGTGTCCCCTCCGTTTACAACGTAGATCTCGCAGACCACGAAGCAGATGATATGTGGTTCGTCCAAGCTTGCGTAGGGACAGAACGGATGGACACGAGGGATGCCCTTGTAGGCGTCGAGGGCCCAGATCTCGGTGGAGTCGACCATACCGTCCATCTCCCATGCCATGTCTTGTATTCTCAAGATCCATGTGTGGATGGTGTAGGCATGGCGAGAACGATCACACCGGGTGGCGCCCTTGCCACCACAACAGCAGCGGGGACAGATGTTTACTAACTTCAACGCACCACCGCCTGCGGTGACGCTCACGTTGCTGCAGTAGGGATTCACCGGAAGCGGCACGTACCGCAGCTCGGGGACCTCATCGAGCACATTGCAGAAGAGGAGCCCATCGGAGACGTCGTACCAGCACAGCAACCCGTCGGCGAGAGGGAGGACGCACCGAGTTTTCCACGAGGACAGTAGCTCCTCCATGTCTGTTTCGTCGGCGGCATGGTTGACAACCATTGGCCGCTGGACGCTCCACTCGCCGGAGCGGAGAAGGAGGAGCTCGGGCACCTTTTTCTTCGGCGTGTCCGTGCTAACCACCACCATCTTGAGCTCCGCCACCACGAACTCATCCTCGCGGTGGCGCAGGAGGCCGGTGGCGTCAGCGTCCAGGCTTCGATGCACGGGACCTTCGCAACGACAATAACTGGTATACTTGAAATGTTTCTCCAGCTCCTCTCCGGTGAGATAATAAGGCGGGAGCAGAGACACGGTCGGCGGCCGCGTGCTCGGGCCGCCGGCGTTGTAGACGAAGTGATCGACCAAGCAGTCCGTGAAATACATCCGAAAGAGCACGGAGTCACCGTGCGCCGCCAGGACGACGGGCTTGCCGTGCTTCTCCGCCCCGTCCGGGAAGCCGGCGATGATCAGAGACACCTCGGGTGGCGGCGCGAAGTTGAAGGAGACGCGGAAGGGGTGGCCCATCGTGCTGCGCGCCGCCGCCGTCGTTCTCGGGTCGGCTAGGGCGCGGCAGGAGGCGGTCTCGTTGTCGGCCTCTGGTTCGCTGTAGAAGTGGAGCAGCACCGAACGAGGATAGTTTGACGAAACGGTGGGTGAGGGGGCCGCCGCCGCTCGCCGGCGTTGGTTCGCCCTTCTCCGGCGAGCAGATCGATTCGCCATGCGGAAAGGTTTCCGTGAGTTGCAGTGCCGGTTGGCTCCGATGATTTTGAAGACCTGGGTTACGATGTTGACTCGGTTTCGGAGGAGTAGTTTTGTTTAATAATTTCCTTTAGTTATTTTTTCTTTTTTTTTCTTGGGTGGGAGCGTGTGCTTGTACAACTCTTGGCCTCTCTAATCTGCATTATCACAGCGCATCGAATTTTTCTTCCTACACTTGGGTATGATCCAATTAATTCTACGTGTTTTCCCATTCCATTTGCTGTGACGTAGTATATACCACTGCACAATCGCAAAAAAAAAAAAGTATGTACCACTGCACATTCTTGGAGAAAAAAACAAGAGTTCAAAATTTAAAATAATAATAATAAATGAGTGGGTACTCCAGATGTAGCATTAACTAAAGGATACACACATTGTCGCTATTGTTTCAAAAATGCCTGTTTTTTAGATGATAGGAAGATTGTATTACTTCTGGTCATGACTTTCAAAGAAGCTGCAGCCCAATTGCCTGTTATGAGAGGATGCTATCTTAAATATATGGTCTTTCAAAGAACATATTCTTGAATAAATGATAGGTATGACGGAAAGAAGATAAGAAAATTCCAATAGTTGAATCTTAAGGTAACATGCTAAATCAATGTACCGGTAGATAAAAAGAAGTTTTTTGTACTGCAAAATTATGAGTGCCTCCACGTGGGCATCCTCTCCAAGCTTGGTGGATCTTCAGTCGTCATCGGCAAGTTTGGCAACAATGAGTGCCTCCACATCTCGATGGACATCATGTAGCAACACAGGATCCGTGCCAGCTTGGTCAAATGTTTGCTGCATTCTTCAAGGAACCCCTTCCCTGTACCGGACATCATAAGATTCTAGAGTTGTATTCTATCAGGCAATCGACCGAGCAAGCACAACAGCTCGAGGACGAGCTGTCTTGGAGGGGTGGTGTAGTGTTGTGGCATGGGCCGTGGGCCAGTTCAAGGCACGCGAGGCAAAAAGATTAGTATTAGTTAGTTTGTTAGATAAGATCGTGTGGTTTAATCTGTTAGCTAGTTTGTTAGGCAGCTGGCTATATAAAGCCAGGCAGTTCACGTTAAGAGTTAAGCAAGAAGAAACCAAAGAAAGCAGTCAGAGCCTCTGCAAGGAGGGTGACTAGCCGGTTTCCTCTTGCTAATCCCTGTATCACTAGCCATTCCATAACAGAGGACCTGAGCTACATAATGGAATTAGCTGGTGAACAAAAAAGGTACTAGATCAGTCATGTAATAAAAGGGGGGAGGCAAAAAAAAAAATCACTGTATTATTAGAGTATATAGTGTTTATCTAATTTATTTTGTATTACATTACTACCTCATTGCACGAATTCCTCAAGATATTTGATAGGCCGACAGCTAAGCAGCACATGAAACACTGTCACGTAGGGCACGATGCCTTAGAGACGTACGCCAGAAAATATTTACAAGTCTGCTAGGTAATTTAGAACAACCCAACATGCACTTTGTATGTGACACAAATGTATTAGAGATTTGGTGGACATGGGAGTAAGAAATCTTTGATGAGAGAGTGTGAGGGGAGACATCTGAAAGATGAACAGGGGTAGTATTCCTGTCGGACTCCGAATAGCGAATGGAAAATGAAAAGACATTGCATCACCATCCCCATGAACCTAGGCAAAAAAAGAAACTAAGTCAGAGAGGGTTCAATCAATTGGGCAGAAAAGAAAATGACATTGATAGAACACTGCATGCCGCTCTTCCTTGCCTGCACGTCGACGTCTTATTCGTCACCCTCTCTTCGCTCGCCCAAGCAGCGCATGGCGTCGTTCCCCGTCGTCCGTACCGCGAGCTCCGCCACATCCGACGACCCGCGTGTAGCCGTGCCGCCTTCTGGGTCCCCTGCAAAACCATGGTCGAATTTTCCTCTCGTCACTCTGCTCTTTATCCTCATCCAGAGCTCGCGCAATTGCCGTAAAGGCGAAGCCCAAGCTCAGTTCGATTTGCAGTTCACGGTGAGCTCGTTTTATCCCCAACCCCAAACCGATGTGTCTGTCTGTTCATAAAAAATTCAGGGCAATCGCTGATCTGCTTCAGGAATTGATTGCTCCATGCTTTTCCTGCGCACACTCACGACTTCATAGCTGCTACGGTTTGCTAGCTTGCCGTTGAAATCGACAGGAATTGCAGCTGCATCCGCGCTACTCTGCTTTGCCGCTGCCAGCTATGTCCCGGTCAAATCTTCCGCAGCCCAGAACCAAAAGGAGTTCTGTGCAGGCCACAGAACCTCTCACCTGCCTCACTCGCTGCCGTAGTAGCCGGCGCCCCACTTCCCCGCCGCCGCTGGTCTCCCGCTGCGCCTGAACAGAATGCACCCCCGCCTGCTCTGTTCTGACCGTCATGTCCTGTGTTAACACCACATGCCTAACCTCAAATTCAAATAGAGATGGGCACAAAAACAGTAGTACGTACGACCTGTATAGAAATCCTAGCCAGATCATTCGAGCCTCACTTTCAACAGTCCATTGGTATGTACGATTTGAAAATAGGAATAACCAGACTTGGTGTACCTTGAAATACTAGAGCATGGTGATTCAGCTTGGCATCTTTCTTTATCCATTTACTTATATAAGACCAGTTCAGAGTACATTGCAAACGTAGAGACTGCTATGCAGTTAGAAAACCAATTCCAATGATTAAGCAAACTATTTATTCCTATGCTCTAGTGAGCATTACAGTACCCATCCGCACTCCCATTTAGGCTCTGTTTGTTTGAGCTGGACCTTTTGAGTTTTTAGAAAAGTTGGCTGTTTGAGTAGTTGAAAAGCTGTCTGTTAGATTTATAATGTTGGCTTTTATAATATATATTAAGCTTTTCAGCATGTCAAAAGTCAGAAAAGCAACTCTCAGCAAACTTTTCAGCTTTTAGTTCATTTCATCAGAAGTCAGCTTTTCAGCACTCCAAAAATCAGATCAGAAATTTACTGTTTGTTTCAACTTTTCAGCTGGTTTCAGCTGGTTAAGCTAAAACAAACAGGGCCTTAGCTAGTAGCCAATGTTCCTGATATCAATAGCCATTTCTGAGTTCAAATCAAACATAGCGTTAATCTTCTCGTTGGATTCCTCTAGAAGCTGCTACGTGGCGAGCCCCGCGTGCTTTCCCCTGTCCCAAGTCAAAAAGCAGCAGGTAGCGCCAACCACTCTCGCTCTGGCGCAAGCACGCACACCACGCGCGCAAGCCATACCCTTCCCCCCTCGCGACAACGCTGAGCCGTGCCCCTTGCACGCCCGCTCGCTACGTGGCAAGCATCCGCCACGGGCCACGGCGCCATGGCACGGACGCCTATGATGGCCGCTGCGTGCCCCTGTACCCGCGCCGAACCCTAGCCCCGCGCCCTTATAAGCCGTGCTCCGCCACCCACCATCTCCTGTTTCCTCCTTCCACCGCCACCAAATTCTAGGCGGAAATTCTCCGCTCCTTTCCACACCGCGCCGCCGTTCGCCGCCCTTAGCGGCCGCCGCCATCTCGTCTGCGTTCCGGAAACCTCGGTGAGCTACACGCCTGCCGGGACTCCGTTTCCTTCTTCCTGTCGAACACCTAGACGTCTCGCCGAGTCTCTAATCCTCTCTTCGTTTGTTTCGCCGTGAACACCGGTGGCCACCTTCGTGTCCGATCACGACGTCACCGACAAGCCGCAAGACATAGGCGTTCGCTGCTCCAGCGCCGCCCTCTTGTTCCGTGGGACGCCGCGGAGCCACTCGACCACGTCTACTTCATCTCCGTCTAGTTTGACCACGGCAGCTGCGTCGTGAACCGGGATCGCATCGAGTTCAAGCCTGAGGACGTGGTCACCGCCATGGACGCGCACACCGGGGAGCTGCTCGGCCACCTCGTCTTCCCCGTCCTGGATCACCCTTCTTCGTCGTCGTCCACGCGGTGAGCACACGACCCTCCCCGCCGGCCCCTTTCTCAGGATCGTTCTACTTGGTGCCCTATGGCCGTTCGACGAAATGCCGTGTCGCGTCTGCTCTTGTTTCCATGCTCGGTTTGCCAAGCTCTTCCCATGGTAATAGGTTCTTAGTTGTTCTGATCTCCGTGGACCCTGAAGGTTGTGCCTGCCTATGCCTCTGCGCGTTGATCCTGCCCTTTTGCTCCTGTCAAGAATCTTCTCCGCTCGCCCTCAACCTGTTCGATGATTTGCCTCTTAGCTGCATGCCGCTCTGCTTTGCTGGTCATGTTCCAATCGCAGTAGCTCTCCTATGGGGCCGCGTTCTGATCATTGTTGTTCTTTTGCCGTGTTCAGTTCTGAGTTTAGATCACCAAAGCACCACCCTTGCCGATCTTCTAGTCAAGCCTTCGCATCAACTCGTCGTTGATGAATTTCCCCTGAAACTTTGCCCCGTCCTTGCATTGTTAGCTTCAGAAGCTTCTGCGCACCATTTCTTGCATAGGATCGTTAGTGTTTCGTGGAGCTTTCACCGTGAGCTAAGTGTGATCTGCCATGGATGGATGCTCACGGTGAATTTCTGGAAATCTTTGTTAGACGCGCAACGAGTACAGTTTCTCTTGTTTCCCGTGAGCAGGAGCCGCCGCCTCCTGGTGTTCAAGTCGTCGTCTTGACCAGCTCCGGCAAGTTCGTGTTTGAGCTGTTCCAAGCTGCAGCTTTAAAGAATAGCCTCCTGTGTTTGCCTTCATCTCTGTTTATCTTGTCTACCTACCACACATCGGCTTCTTGTAATCCTTGACGTGGAGTTCGTGGATGGATGGCTGTTGGACTTCAGGCGGCAGCTACGAGACCCATCGATATAATCTGTTCTGTTTTCCAGAAATCACTTCTTGCTACCGAAATTTGTATCTTATTCGTCTTAGCTCCTAGAACTGTGAATCCAGTTGCTATAGTTTCATCTTCTCGATCTCCACAGCTCTGTGCAGTTAGATTTCCTTGGCTGGTTTGAATTCAAATTCTATCTTCGTCTTGCTCTATTTCGTAGTTAATTTGTCCGATCTCCGTTTGACGCGTTCCCCGTCTTGTTAGTTTCGTCTCGACGAATACTTTTGTTATAGAACACCTGAATACACATGACGCAAATTCGTCCAAGGGGGAGTGTTGTGAAACTAGCAAATGTCAATTGGTGTGAAAGACACTTGCAAGGTGTGGACGAATTCAAACCTGATAAGCATGAGGCTAGAATGTGAATGGGAGATAAAAGAAAACACACTTTGTAGTATGAGCATGCTGACCATTCATCAGCAAGGGGTGAAAAGGACGGCAAGCAAGCATTCGAGCCTCCCACTCTACCGTAATCTACAGCAAGAAAAGAATAATACAAAGGCCTCCAATTGCTCTCTATTTTCCTGTGTGCTATGCTTGTACTCTGTCTGTGAGGAAGTGATTGATACACCGATTTCTCCCCTTTAGGGGCTTCAACCCGGGCTTTGACCATGTCTCCCGAACAATTTCAGTACATATGGCGCAAGACGATTCCACATATATATCGAGGTCGGAATGGGATCGGGTGTTTTCACGTCTCACCGTAGTGCCCGGTTTGTCTTGAACAGTTTTTTGTCCTCTATGGTCTATTCCCTTGTCCGGTGGTATATATACGTAGCTTATTCAATAGACATGACACTAGGCTGCCATTGATACTACTACAGACCAATTGGTTACATTATATGACTTGACTTTTGTGCTTTAGCAGAGCAAAAATCGCCAATTCCATCTGTCAAGGTGCTTGTGATTCCCTTGTCGTCACGTACCCTCAGCACAGACACATTTGAGAAACCTCCACGTCTCACAAATCCCTATCTCAAGTTCAGTTTCTATTCATGCATGCACGTGGGGAGACCGGGAGACTCTCAAACTTTTACATGAGGAAGAAAAAGATACTAATTCGAGTAGGATTACATCAGCTTTCTGGTTCGTTGGTCTGTTACCACAAAAATTGGGTCTTTATATGACGCTGCAGTCTTACTATACTAATAATGAAAAAGTCAACTTTATTCCCCCAAACAATTCATTTTGTCCATTTCACCCCGTGAACAAAATCCTGGATCAATTTACTCCTCCTAACTAATTCACTTTAAGCCCATATCCGACCAATCCTTCTTTTGGTCAGATTAATTTTAAGACGCATAGCTCCTGATTGATGTCTTTCGTTTGTATCTCTCCTGACATAATGAACTTTGAGGAGTCTTGGTTGATGATCGTTTTTTCTTTCACACCAAGGTTTTCCGTGTGAAATTGGTGTCTATTTTGTTCTTATGTTTTTTTTAAATAAAGGTTTTGTTCTTATGTTCATGACCTGCTTTGTTATGCCTATCAATATCTACCATAATTAGTCAAATTGAGATTTTCAGTACACTTTGTAACCAAAAGAGTTCTCATACAGTAAAGTTGCATTTTCTTTCATACATTTAGTCAGTTCTGCTGTCTCTGATGCAAGTTGGTATACATTGTTATTTCCGAACAGAGCAAATATTGTGTGCTTGAATCTCGATGGCAGAGATGGTCATTTCTGTGGTTGCCCAGGAGGCAGTTAGCCGAATCATATCTTGCCTCTTTCAAGACGAAGGGAAAGTGGAATCAAATGCCAACGAAAACTTGGAGAGGTTGGAGATGGCCCACATCAGGCTGGGGGCAGTTCTTGAGACATCTGAAAGGTGGCAGGTCTTTGATCCATCCTTGTTGCGCTGGCGTAGGAAGTTGAAGCATGCTGCTCAAGAGTGTGATGACATGTTGCACAAATGCAAGCGGAGAAGCCTTGAAGACGAACAAAAGAAACTAGAGTTAAGGAATTCCTCCCTTCCTAACTGGATTGCAACTGCTACCAAGTCATTTGTTTCCTCTATCTTTAACTGCGACAACAATGAGTTGAGCGAATCCATTGTTAGAAGATTTGAATGGTATGCAGATGGTGCTAGTGAATTTCTGAGATTCATAGAGATTGGTGGCACACCACGCTGTCACAGGCCCTTTGACTCCCTTCTCAAGAACCTCTTTGAAGGCAAGCAACTACATCATACAATCTCGAAGGGAAACAAGCACCCTTTGTTTCAACTATGGTTGGTTCCTTACACTATTTCAGAGCATGGAACAGAGACTATCCTGATAATTATACAGGAAGACAGTACTGCACCGGAGGGTAATATCTACTTTAGTATAATTCTACAGCTCTCTGAGAGTACAGACATAATTGGAATTGCAATTAAATGCTTGCATTTGTTTGTCCCTCATTTCAAGTCTCCAGTTCAAAATATTAAGAGAGAACTTGCTCAACTCCCTGCTCAAGACTTGTCATGGGTGCCATCTGTGGATCAATTCAAGAAAGAACATTGGGACAATCTTCACAACCTTGGGACTCAATGGTTTCGTCCAAACCCATTATGTTGCAAGCAACATGATCGACATGCTCAATGTGAGCTTCAACATGACCTTGACATGGCAGGAGTATCAGATGTTTCAATAGAACCAGTAATTGAAGTGAATTTTCAATGTCAAGTCTCACTATCAGTGCAGAAGAAACAGCTGATGACCTCACTGCCTGAAGATAAAATTTCTACGCAAGCTTCTCCACATCTGAAAGCTGGAATTTCGTTTCACCCTCATGGCTCTTCAGGAGCCATGTTGCCTGTTACTAAAAGTTCTGCAATAACGTCGATCGTGGACAAGGAGCAAGATTGCATGCACACAGATATTACTCTGGAACAGCTGAAAGATGTCATACTGCCAAGGGCAATAGATTACTTCCGCGAGAATTCTGATGCGACACTATACCAGATGATTTGGAAGTCTAAACATGGTTGCGCATTCATTCAGTTTGAGAAGGCAAGCATCAGCAGCACACGGAGAACAAGCATGCAAACACGGGGAAGTAATGGGGGAGCAAGGAAAAGAAAGGTGCTTCTAGGAGAGTATGAGGAGCTCAGGAGACGGACACGTATGATCGCTCACTTGATCCAATTGTGGGGCGCACATGCGCCTCCCCGGGTGCGAAGGATGCTCGCGGCCTGGGTGGAGAAAGAGAAGGAAATTCAGTTAGAAGCACCGCAGCTACAGCTGAAATTCTGAATTATGTAAGGCAGGCAGGGGAGGAATACAAGAATTGTTGAATAAGGGGGTGTTCGTTTCATGTGGGTCTAAAATTTAGAGGGGTCTAAAAAAAAGAATCTTATCATTTAAGAGTATTAAATAAAGTTTAATTACAAAACTAACTGCAGAACCCCTGGTCTAATTCGCGAGACGAATCTAATGAGGGTAAGCAATCCGTGGTTAGTGTTGGGATTCTTCGTGAAGAAAACCCAGCACCGGGTGAAGCACGGAGAGAAAGTGTGAGAGAGAGAGAAGTGGCTTCGCGTGCTTCGAAGGGACTCTGCGCAACGCGAAGCCTAGGCTATTGCATTCATAATCGTGTTACATTACAAAGAGTCGACCCCCTCTCCATTGCACGGGAGGGGGTATTTATACCGTGATCAGGAATTACAAATCGATGCCTAAACTACCCCTGATCACGGAGAATAAAGTACAGGATATTCGGTACAAAAATGTCCGGAGGGCACAATAGACTTTTGCCATCTTCCCGTCGAGGGCACACCAGAAACCCTAGCTGCTGACGCACTTGTCCTCCGGGCCCACCCGTAGGTCTTCGGGTGTACACGAGGCACCCAGCCGAGCCTCGTCCGAAGTCCATAGCCTTGGCGCGGCAGCGACCCTTCGGACGACGGATCCGCCCTTCGTGCCCTGCAGCAGGTCCCGCGGATCTTCGGGCATGTGCGAGGCGCCCCTCCGAGCCTCGTCCGAAGTCTTGAGCCTTCGGACGCCGGAGACCCTTCGGGCGCTCGGTACGCCGTTCGCGCCCAGCATCAATCCCTGCGGAAGGAAATACAAACGACACACGGAAGGTAACTTGGTTAGCCTGGTTAAACCCTTCGGGCACAAAGAGTGGGCTGTCCGGGATCGAGTCCTGCTCCGCGGATCCCCAACAGTAGCCCCTCGTGGGCGAGGTTCAACGCCGATGAGCCGAACCCTCGAAGAACGATCGGATGTGGCCGGAGCCGATCCCGGAAAAACTTCCCTCGCTCATTGGGGTTGATGCTGGCTGTATAGTCCGAAGATGATTTCGTATTGTCCGGAGGTCGAGAACGCGGTAAAAACGTTGATCTTATCCGCACTTGCGGTTTTCGAGGGCGCATTAACTGCTCGGTTTTTACCCCCCTATATAAGGAGGGGAGGGGGCCGGTCATTTTCCGCGCTCACCTCATTTCCTTTGTGATCTTCGGGTTTTCGCTGTTGTTTTCGCGGCTTCGATTTTCGACGCTACTTCCTTCCAGTCTTTGCGATCTTCTTAAGGTTTGTGGCTGGTCGCTCTTCGGGTTTTCGGATGGGTGCGCGATGATTCTCGTTGTAAAATTTTTCTTCGCACAACTTTCAGGTGCTTCTGATGGCTAGAACGAAGCAGACCGCTGCTCTCATCGACGAAGAGCCGGCGATGTCTGGCGAAGAGGCGACTTTCAGCCAGGAGGGGGCGATGTCCATTGATGGTGACGGTTCAGAGGAGCTGCTGGACTCGTTGCCCCAGGGCGAGATTGGTGCTCGTGATCCGGAGGATGTCTCCGGTAGGCGCAAGCCCGAAGTCCCGGAAGCTGTCGTTGGTGGCGGGTCCGGAGGCCATAAAGCTCCGGAAGACGTTCCGGTTGAAAAGCCCTCGGCAGACGACGCGGAGGCTTCGGTTCCGGTTAAAGGTAAGAATTTTGAGGCTAATAGGGATTATGAGATTTATATCGAGAGCGCTTATGCTGGGGACTTCGGGAGAAAACGCTTTAAGGCCGGCGTTGACGCTGGATCTTCGGCTGCAGAGGGGGAGGGTACTTCCGGTTATGGTCATTCTTCGAAGGTTTCTGACGCCCGGATTCGGACACCTGCAGTTATTGACAAGACCTATCACTTGAACCGCTCCCGGGTTGGCGAAGCCGAGCTGGCTATGTATGTTGAGAGGGGATACTTCGAGGCTGGAAGGGCACGCTGTCCAGGCGACGAGGAAATTCCGCAGCCCAAGGCTAATGAGGCGGTTGTGTTTCGGGATTATTTCGAGGCCGGGCTTCGGCTTCCTGCCCTCTTCATCCTCCAGCGAGTGCTTACGGCGTACGGCATTCAGATACATCACTTGACGCCCAATGCCTTCGTGCAACTGTCGAAGTTCATCTGGGCCGTGAGAACATTCAATGCGAAGGTGAATTACGAAGCCTTTTTGCGCTTCTTCAGTTGTCACTTGCAGAACAAGAAGGTGTACTACGACAACGATGTCCTGCTTCTTCAGTATGGGGTCTGCACTTTCCAACCGCGAAGCTTCAGTAAGAAGTCGAAGCTTGAGAAGGTTGCTTTGATTACCGCTTCAAGGAATCGCTGGGACAATGATTGGGTTGACTACTGGTTCTACGCTGAGGTGCCCGAAGGGGAGAATGATGATGGGTCTTCGTGCTACCCACTAGCCAGTTCGCTGGTTCCTGCGGAGCCCATTTTCTCTCCTGCTTTCACCGGCCGCGGCAAGACCTTCCAGCCTTGTTGTGATGCTTTAAAGAAAGCCTGCAAGGTCATCAGTGGCCGTACTGTTGTGGAGGAGTTTATTGCTGCTGGCATTTGGCCTGTGGAGGGTGGCTGGAAACCGGATGGCACCGAGAAAATCAAGCTCGAGGAGCGCAAGTTCACTTACCGCCGCCCGAAGTTTAATGGGCTGAAAAGGCCCGAAGGTCTTCGGCCATTACAGTTTGTTGAGATGGTCGAGGAGTGCGCTAATCTGCTCCGCGATCCGTTCAGTGCTGCCGAAGCGTATGACGTGGAAAACGGTCTGATCCCGAAGCGCCGTATCAATCGGATCTTCGATTCGCTGAAGATCAGCTATGGTAACCACGCCGTGCCCTTAGGCAGAAAACGGCTCAAGAAAGGGGAGACGCCCGAGATTACGACGACATCTTATATCAAGATGAGGGGCTGGGAAAAGAAAGCCGAAGCTCCCGCCGGCGGCGCTGGGTCTTCGGGTTCGGGTGCTGGACGAGGTCGGGCTCGAGCGGCTTCTCGTCCGCAGAAGACAAGTGCTGTCGCTATGACGAGCACTGTGCTGGCCGAGCGCCGGAAGCACAAGAGGGTCGTGTCTCGAGGTTCGAAAAGCTCCGGAATCTCGGGTGAAGTTCGAGGCGGGTCGAGTTCCCGCTTGGCTTCGGGGCAAACGGAATTTGCTTCGGGTTCCCGAGGTGAAGATGAGTCTGTGGCTGGTGGTGCCAGGTTGATTGGTTCAGGGAATGCGCCTGTTTCTCCTGGCTTGGAGGCGCTTTCCGAAGGCCGGGACGGGGTTCCCGTGATTGAGTTGTCTGATACTGAAGAATTGTTGGATGGCGCCAGCAGTCTTCGTGTAGATGTTGAGGAGATGCAGGGCACGGAGCCGGGTCGGAGCGCCGTGGACATGATTGGGGACGATGTATTGGGCTCGACCGGCGTAGAACGGTCTGGAGATGCTGGGAGCTCCAGTGCTTCGGAGAGTTCTGATGGTTCGTCGTCTTCGGGCGACGATTCTGACTCAAGCTCCGACGCGGGGAGCTCGTACGGGACCACGAAGGATGCTAGCTCTCTCGGTGTTTCGCTGGCGGTGATGAGTGGCTTGAGGGAATACAATCCCGAAGGTCCTTAGACTTGTGGCCTTATTTTTCTTCGCTTTACTCTTATATATATATTTTTTGTTCTCACGCTTTAATTGTGTTGCGTAGAGCTTCGGGCCACGCTGGAGGCGAATTCCGCTCCTAACCTTGCCGACTTACTGCTCCGGCAAGGCCAAATGGTAATTGGGTTGGAGGGTTCCTCTTCGTTTGTATTGTTGACCTTTTGGTCTTTGTTAACACTTCGCTTCTTTGTCAGATTACGCAGGCGTCTCAGGTACTTCGGAAGAAGTTGGAGACTGAAGTGGGCTTCGGAGGTGTCCCCCCAGAGCTCGTCGCGCTTCGCGAGGAGAAAAGTTGCTGGGAGGCGAAGGAAGCTAGCTTCGAAGAGGAGATCGCTCGCTTGAAGAAGGATCTCCAAGAGAAAACTGACTCCTTCGCCGCCTATAAGAAGGATTCCGAAAGGAAACATGCGGCGGCGCTGGAGAAAGTGGAGGACCGAAAGGCCGCTCTGGAGGAGACTATGAGAGCGGAGACCGAAAGGCTAAGATCAAAGGCTTCGGCTTTGTTTCGGTCTTATTCGGAGCTACTTGCTCGCTATGGCCGCCAGCCTCGCCCTCTTCCCGCCGGAGATGATCTGACCCTCGATTCCTTTTTGACTTGGGTCGAGAAAGAGCTGCAGTCAGTTCCCAGCTTGGTGATGAACATGTGTGATCATGGGGCGAAGACCTGCCTCTATGCGCTTCTGGACATTCTGGCGAAGAGGAAGGTTGGCGATTTCCATGAACTTGGTTTCTCCACTTTCCCTTGCGAAGCTATAGAGGGTGCTGATCCTAATACCTCGGACAAGGGCGTTAGCATTGTTGCGAAGCGCTTTTGGAGGTTTTACTGGAACAAGCACGGCTCCGCGGCCGCCAGTGCTAGCGCTGTTTCTCGCGCGCAGGAGGTAAGGGCTTCGAACTTTTTTGATTTTTTCTTCCGGAGTTTTTATTGAGTTTAGTAACCATTGACCTTTCGCAGGCCAAGGAGAAGAAAAGGAAAGAGGTTGGAGGTCCCGCTTCGTCTTCAAATCCATCTTCGGCTGACGAGCAGGGAAAGGCGAAGAAGGCGAAGAGTGCTGCCGTTGCTGAAGCTTCTTCTGCTGCTCCTCGATCTGCTACCCCGTCGAAGCCTGTCGCGAAGGTTGCCGCAAGCGAAGATGCTTAGATCCTCGGGGTTACTGGGCTTTGCTTTTGTTTTGTAACTTTAAAGGTCTGTAATTTAAAGACGTAATACTGTGTGCAGGTCTCCGAAGAGGGGGCTGTCGTTGAACCTTTATGCTATCAGAACGGTAGGATTTGTGCTACGCGCGCTGCCCATCGTTTGGTTACGAAGATAGTTGGCAATGACGATCTTGGTCGCTTCTGGGGTTACGTTTTCAATGAGTATTTTGCCGCTCGGGCCAAGGTGACTCAGTTGTTTCAGAGAGGTAGGCGCCGGATGCTTCGGGGGCCCCCGCTGATCGTCCCGAAGGTCGAGACTGCGGAGTCTGAAGAGATTTATGACGTTCCGTGGGTGTATGACGATAGCCGTGGTGATGGGCTAGCTGGGATGTTTCTTGAACTCTGAATTTCTGTTTTCGCTTTCGAGCTTTAGGTTTGTTTGTTTTTAGCGATGATACAATTTCTGTATTTGTTGTGAACCTTCGGAAAAACTTCCCTCCCCCCTAGCAAACGAGGGCGAGGTTGCTAACGCGAAGCCTTTCGCTTCGGAAAAACTTCCCTCCCCCCTAGCAATCGAGGGCGAGGTTGCTAACGCGAAGCCTTTCGCTTCGGAAAAACTTCCCTCCCCCCTAGCAAACGAGGGCGAGGTTGCTAACGCGAAGCCTTTAGCTTCGGAAAAACTTCCCTCCCCCCTAGCAAACGAGGGCGAGGTTGCTAACGCGAAGCCTTTAGCTTCGGAAAAACTTCCCTCCCCCCTAGCAATCGAGGGCGAGGTTGCTAACGCGAAGCCTTTCGCTTCGGAAAAACTTCCCTCCCCCCTAGCAATCGAGGGCGAGGTTGATAGCGCGAAACCTTTCACTTCGGAAAAACTTCCCTCCCCCCTAGCAATTGAGGGCGAGGTTGCTAACGCGAAGCCTTTAGCTTCGGAAAAACTTCCCTTCCCCCTAGAAAACGAGGGCGAGGTTGCTAACGCGAAGCCTTTAGCTTTGGGAAAAACTTCCCTCCCCCCTAGCAATCGAGGGCGAGGTTGATAACGCGAAGCCTTTAGCTTCGGAAAAACTTCCCTCTTTTATTAATCTGGGGCGTTGATTGTTACAACCGTGGTTCGGCTTTGTTATACTTCGTCTCTGCGGGTGCGGCTCCTGGTCCTGCTTGCGACTCCGGCGTTTACTGGTTTCCAAGGTTACCTATTGTTTGGTAGGTACCTCTTTCTTGGGCGGCCTTGTTCTTCTTCGCCGGAAGAGATGCTGATGAACTCTGGTAACGCCCCTTCGTTTGGCGGCACGACCTCCAGCGGCTCCGGGTCTTGTTGGTATTGTTGAACTTCTAGCCTTTGCTCTAAGTTTTGGTTTTGCGGGTGCTGGTTTTGGCTTTGGTTTTGCTGCGAAGAGCTCTCAGATACCCTCAGGTTCTTCATTGCTTGTAGGTATTTTTCTATGTTCTTTCTGGTTGTACCTTCGTCGCTCATTTTGTGATGTTGCTGGTGCGCTTTGTTGATTTGCTCAAGGTGTGGTTTATATAGGGGTTGCCGTTGCTCTTCGCGGTGCCGAAGAGTCAGGTGGCTCTTACTGTGGGTACAGTCGGTAATGGTGGAACTGTGTGGCTTTAGTTGTAGGTAGCTATTTCTGATGAGCTAGATTCTTCGTACATGGTGGGTCACGGAGTCATGAGGCGCACTGCTGTGTGTCGATGATTTATTTTCCGCTTGGGCATTTCATTCTTCTCGAAGAATGTTCTCGCTTTACTGAGCGATTGCGGGTTTTCCTGCTTGAGGAATGACTCAGGATTTCTTTACCCTGATAAGCCGGAGAGATACGCGTTTCTGCGTAATAGCGTAGGTTTACGCTTCGGGCGTTTTTGCCCTTGAGATATGGCGAACTCTCGATGGAGTTTGCATCGAAGTTGTGATGCTTGAGAGACAGATAGGGGAAAAGAGCTGCGTTAATTTGCAGAGGTTACATTGGGTCTCACCTCGTTAAAAACCTCACCCCCTGGACGGGGTTCCCCTGTGAGGAAAAGAGTATGAGCCCTTAGTTGCAGAATTTAAATCTAGGCTACAGCGAAAAGCAGAAGGACTTCGCTTATATTTCCGCGAAGCCCTGATACATTTGTTATGCGAAATATCTCTTGAGGTTGTCCGCATTCCATGGATGCGGGAGTTCGTTTCCATCCTTATCACAGAGATGGTAGGCTCCGGGCCTGTTGCTCTTGATGATGATGTAAGGTCCTTGCCATTTTGGCTCTAGTTTTCCCTTGCCCTCCGTTTTTGGGCTCCGGAGGAGTACTAGATCTCCTGGTGAGAAGGATTTGTTAACCACCTTGCGGTCTCTCCATTTTTTTGTTTCGGCTTGATAGCTTTCTAAATTTTGGACAGCACTGACTCTGTCCATTTCCATCATGTCTTTCGATATTGCTATGTCTTCGGGGTTTATCTCATGAGCTTCGGCTCTTGCGCCTTTGTACTTGATTTCTTCAGGTGTCATAGCTTCGTCTCCGAAGAGTAGCTTGAAAGGGGAGAATTTTGTTGCCCTTGATTCTGAAGTGTTATGGGACCAGATTATCTTCGGCAGCTCATCTGCCCATTTTCCTTTCTTCTGATTGAGAAGGCATTTTTTGACTCCTGTGAAGATTTGCTTGTTCGCATTTTCGACAGCTCCATTTGACTCCGGGTGATACACAGAGGCGAAGTGTGCGGTTGTTCCGATACTTCGGCAGTATTCTTTGAACTCGTAGTTGTCGAACTGCTTGCCGTTGTCAACTGTTATCTCTTGAGGTACCCCAAAGCGGCACACTATGTTTTGCCAAAAGAATTTGCGTATGGTTGGCGCTGTGATGTTGACGATTGGTTTTGCTTCGATCCATTTTGTGAAATATTCCAGGGCGACTACCGCGAAGGTGTAGTTCCCCTGTGCAGCGGGTAGTGGCCCGACGATGTCGATACCCCATCTCTGGAGGGGCCATGTTGGTTGGATTACTTGTGTTGGCTGGGAAATACCGGAGAGTTTGCTTGCAAACTTTTGACAGGCTTCGCATTTTCTGACTAGGTCCTGGGCATCTGTGAAGGCGGTGGGCCAAAAGAATCCTTGGCGAAGGGCCTTGGCGCAGATGGATTTTGTTCCGGCATGGGCTCCGCAAATTCCTTCATGAATATCGCGGAGCACTTGGATCCCTTCTTCGCGGCTGATGCACTTTAACAGGGGTTTGCTGATGCTGGATCTGTATAGCTGATCATTGAGTATAACATAGTTTCTTGCTCTTGCTTTCATTCTTTTTTCTTCGGTTTCATCTAGAGCTTCGTAGTAATTCCGAAGGTAAGCCATTATAGGTGATCTCCAGTCTTCGCTTTGTATGATGTTTACGAGTTTGATTTCTTTCTCAGGCGTTTTGATCGAAGGTGATGTCAATGTTTCGAAGAAAACGTCTGGCGGCAGGGGTTCTTTTCTTGAAGCTGCTCTTGCTAAGGCATCTGCTTCATGATTATCGCTTCGTTCAAGGTGGACGCAAGAGAAACCTCTGAAATGCTTCTCGGTGCTTCGAATTAAGTCCAGGTACTTGATCAGCTCTGGGTCTCGGGCCGTGAAGGTTTTGTCAATGTGGCTCTGAATGACTTTGGAATCGGTGTAAATTACGAAGTTGAGGACGCCCAAAGCTCTTAGCTTTCTGAGTGCTAGCAATACTGCTTCGTATTCTGCGATGTTGTTTGTGCACTTGTCAGTTTCTTTGCTGAATTCAAGTCTAACTGCATATCTCAATTTGATGCCCGAAGGAGAGGTAAGGACAGCCGAAGCCCCAGCCCCTAAGTGACCCCATGCTCCGTCACATCTGATTTGCCATGGTTGCTCGAAGACTAGGCCCTCGGTGTAGGAGCTAGGCTCGGTCCAATCTGCTATGAAATCGGCAAGCACTTGTCCGTTGATGGCGCTTCTGCTTTCGAAGTCTACAACATGTTCAGATAGTTCCGCTGCCCATTTGGAGATTCTTCCCGATGCCTCTCTGTTGCCAAACATTTCTGACAGAGGTTGATTTGTAAGCACTTTTATTGTATGGGCTTCGAAATAGTGCCTCAGCTTTCTTGAAGCCATTACTACTGCATAGGCGATCTTTTCGAGCTCTGAATAGAACAATTTTGAGCCGGAGAGGGCTTCGGAGACATAATAAACTGGGACTTGAATTTTTACTTCGATTCCTTTGTTGTTTGTCTTTGCTTGTGATTGGACCAGGGCCGCGCTAACTGCTCTGTGGGATGCGGCGACATACAAGTACAGTGTTTCTTTTGCCTTCGGGCTGGCGAAGGCTGTCATCTCTTTGAGATACTTCTTCAGGTCAGCGAAGGCTTTTCTTTGAGTTTCTCCCCATTCGAATCTTCCGGAGCCTTTTAACACTTGAAAGAAAGGGAGGCTCCTTTCGGCTGATCTTGAAATGAACCTGTTGAGCGCTGCAATTCTTCCGGTCAGCTTTTGTACGTCCTTGATGGAAGCTGGCTCTTTCATGTTGAGGATGGCTTCTATCTTGTCGGGGTTGGCCTCTATACCCTTGATGGATACCAGGCAGCCGAGAACTTTGCCCTTGGAAACTCCGAAGACACATTTTTCTGGGTTAAGCTTGAGATTTGCTTGTCTGAACTTAGCGAAGGTCTGAGCTAGGTGAGATATATGATCACTTCGCTTATCGCTTTTTACGACGATGTCGTCGACATATACAAGTACTATTGTTCCTTCCATCTCTTGCAATACTTCGGTAGTCATTCTGCAGAATGTTGGCCCTGCATTCTTCAACCCTTCGGGCATTCTCACAAAACAAAAGGTTCCGAAGGGGGTGATGAAACTTGTTTTCTCTTCGTCTTCTTTTCTCATGAAGATTTGATGATAGCCGGAGAAACAGTCCAGAAGGGAAAGTAACTCGGCTTCCGCTGCGGCATCTACTATCTTGTCGATGCGAGGCAGAGGGAAGTCATCTTTTGGGCATGCCTTGTTTAAGTCGGTGAAATCTACGCACATTCTCCATTTTCCGTTCTTCTTCTTCACTGGGACTGTATTTGCTAGCCAGGTGGGGTACTTGACTTCTCTGATGACCCCAGCATCGAGGAGCCTTTGGACTTCGGCCTTTACGGCTGCGACTCTGTCGTCTGACATTTTTCTTAACTTTTGCTTCTTCGGTTTGATCTTTGGATCAATGTCCAGCTTATGCTCAATTGTTTGCCTGCTTACGCCTTGGAGGTCTTTTGATGACCATGCGAAGACGTCTTTGTTTTTGCGGAGCAGCTCAATGAGTTCTTCTTCTTCGTTCTTCGGGAGTTGATCGCTTATTATCACTGCTTGATCTAGGATGAGGTCGTCGAGCAGTACTCTTCTTGTTCCGTCCTTGTGGGTGATGCGAGGTTCTTCTTTGTCCAGCAACTTTTCTGGCACTAAGTGCTTGTGCCTTTCTTTTTTGTCTGGGTCTTCGCTTACGATATACACATTATTTTGGCCGGGGGTTATTCCCTTCTCGATATTCCTGGCTTCTTGCTGGTCCCCGAAGACTGTAATGACTCCCTTTGGCGAGGGCATTTTCATGACCAAGAATGAATTCCTGATGATAATATCGAAGGTGTTGATGACACCTCTGCCGAAGATGGCGTTGTATGGGTAATTCATTTCCACCACGTCGAAGGTTATGTGTTCGGTTCTGGGGTTTGACGTATCCCCGAAGGACACGGGCAGAGAGATTTTTCCCAGAGGGTTGATTCTTTTTCCTCCGAAGCCGTACAAAGGTGTGTCCATTGGTTCAAGGAGTTTCCTGTCCAGTTTTAGCCGGTCGAAGGTACTGGCGAAAAGGATGTCCGAAGAAGCCCCGTTGTCAACCAATATCTTGGTGACATCCCATCCGTAGATGTTTGTTTTGATGACCATGGCGTCATTGTGCGGGTGCTTCTTGAGTTCGCAACGTGATAGATCTTCTTCGGTAAAGGTGATTGGCACATGAGACCATTTTGTCTTTCTGATTGGAGCTGCGTTGAAAATTGTGTTTACTGCTCTGAAATAATCTCTTCGTTGTCTCTTTGACTCGAAGTCCGTCGAAGACCCTCCGGTGATTGGTAATATGGTGCCGAAGGATGGCAGTGGATCTGCAGGAGTCTGATGGATTGACTCAGTCTTCGGTGGAATTCTGGTGATGGGTGGTGGTGGTGGTAGCTCTTCTCGTGTTGTATAATTGTGCGAAGGTGATGGTAGCATCTTCGGGATGTGGTTTACTTGAGGTGCTGGCGAGAAGTTGTTTGGGTGGAAACTCGAGGGGTGAGGCATTGTGCCTTGATAGTGCTGATGGTAGACTGGAGTGATTTGCGGGTATGCAGGATTATATTGTGGTGATGGTTGCCAACTGTGATTTCCGGAGGTATTGTTGACAACTCGGGGTGGAGGAGCGGGTTGTTCCTTTGTTTTCATTCTTTCCAGGACTGTTTTGGTTTCGGGGCACTCTTTTGAGGTGTGTCCTTGGTCGGGTCCATGGAAAATGCAGTATGGTTTGCGAGGTTCTTGGTTTCTTCCTTTGCCTCGTCCCCTTCCTCTTCCGTTTCTTCCTCCTCTGTAACTGTTAGACTCCGGAGGTGTTTCCGTCTTTGTGCTGTCGATCTGGTTGATGTATTGGGCTTGCTGTTCGTCTTTGTTTCGCCTTCTCGAGGTGTTCCAGTCTGGTTGGCTTCGTTGGTTGTTTGGCTTCGCCATTTGCTTTTGACTGTTTTCAGTTGCTTTTCGTCTTCGATAGTCGGAATCAGCTTTGCTGTACCTTGCTAGCTCTGTGTATAGGTCTTCGATAGTCGCTGGAGTGTTCATTGTCAAATGCGTCGAACAAGGTCCGGCCCGAAGCCCCGCGATTGCTGCATCAATTGCTGAGCTATCTTCCACTTCTGGGGCCTGAGATCTTAGTTCTACAAATCTTCGGAAATAGTCTTGAAGGGGCTCCCGCTCTCCTTGTACGCAAGCCCGCAGCTCTTGAGCTGAGACGGTTTTGCGTAGGAAACCTTGAAAGTTTTGGGTCAACTTGTCCCTTAGATTTTCCCACGAGTATATTGTGCCTGGGCGAAGGGTTGAGTACCAATCCAACGCCGGACCCTCGAGTGCAGTGATGAGCTTTTTGGCTAGAACGATGTCGTTTCCGCCAGCGGAGGAGATTGCAGCTTCGTAGCTCATGAGAAATTGTCTTGGGTCGAAACGGCCATTGTATCTCGGGAGAGGTATTGGCTTGTACGAAGTGGGCCATCTCGTGAGTTGAATGCCTTCGGACAGTGGTGAGCTTTTGTCAAATTTGCTGATTATCCCTTCGGGTCTTGTGATGTTATGGCTTGGTCTTGCTATTCTTCTAAACACTTGGTCTTGCTGTTCAGTATTTTGCTCTTGCATTTCCCGCAATTCTTCTTCCAGCTGAACGATTGAGGCCTTCGCTTCTTCGATTCTGCTTTGGAGTCTTGTTTTCGAATGTTGACTGGCCTGTTCGAGGCGAGCGCTTCGTATTTCTCGGAGTCTCTTCAAATGTTTCTGCAACTTGAGGAGGGCTCTGTACTCTTGCTCTTGGTCTTCGTTTCTTGCTCGCTCTTGTTGGGCATTGCTAGTCTCCGGGTTGTCGAAATTGACCCTTGTGTTGTCGAACTGTTCCCAATCTTCGTCCGTATCAGTGTCAGTGTCCTGCGCGAAGGGGGGTTCTTCCGCAGGGATGATTTGCTTGTTGGCTGCCTCTCTTATGCGGTTGTCTTCGCCGCAAGGGGCATTGGTGTTGGTATTGGCTTGGGCTTCCCCGGTGCGGAGCGGTGTTTCTCCTTGGGGTGTCCTTGCCGCGTTTGATCTTGTTGTTGGCCCGGCGGGTAGCTGTGGCTGCGGGGGTGGCACTGGGTCTTCTTCCGAAGCCCCTTGCGCAACCCTCGCCTTTTTAGGTGGCATTAGGGCTTGTTCTTCGTGCTAGAACCACGGTGGGCGCCAAATGTTGGGATTCTTCGTAAAGAAAACCCAGCACCGGGTGAAGCACGGAGAGAAAGCGTGAGAGAGAGAGAGAAGTGGCTTCGCGTGCTTCGAAGGGACTCTGCGCAACGCGAAGCCTAGGCTATTGCATTCATAATCATGTTACATTACAAAGAGTCGACCCCCTCTCCATTGCACGGGAGGGGGTATTTATACCGTGATCAGGAATTACAAATCGATGCCTAAACTACCCCTGATCACGGAGAATAAAGTACAGGATATTCGGTACAAAAATGTCCGGAGGGCACAATAGACTTTTGCCATCTTCCCGTCGAGGGCACACCAGAAACCCTAGCTGCTGACGCACTTGTCCTCCGGGCCCACCCGTAGGTCTTCGGGTGTACACGAGGCACCCAGCCGAGCCTCGTCCGAAGTCCATAGCCTTGGCGCGGCAGCGACCCTTCGGACGACGGATCCGCCCTTCGTGCCCTGCAGCAGGTCCCGCGGATCTTCGGGCATGTGCGAGGCGCCCCTCCGAGCCTCGTCCGAAGTCTTGAGCCTTCGGACGCCGGAGACCCTTCGGGCGCTCGGTACGCCGTTCGCGCCCAGCATCAATCCCTGCGGAAGGAAATACAAACGACACACGGAGGGTAACTTGGTTAGCCTGGTTAAACCCTTCGGGCACAAAGAGTGGGCTGTCCGGGATCGAGTCCTGCTCCGCGGATCCCCAACAGTTAGACGATGATTACTGTATCATTACTGTAGCATGACTGTAGCAAAACATAGCTTACTTAGGCTCGTTAGATTCGTCTCGTAAAGATGTACCCATCTGTAAAAATGTTTTATCATTAGACTTTATTTAGTACTAGATTCTCTTTATTTAGAGGCCTCTAAAATTTAGCGCTAAAAGAAACGAACAGGGCCTAAATATCAGCAGTCTTTTCACTTTGTCCTAGGCCCTGTTCGTTTGTTTTAGCGTTAAATTTTAGAGGCCTCTAAATAAAAAGAATCTAGTACTAAATAAAGTCTAATGACAAAACCTTTTTACAGATAGGTACATCTTTACGAGACGAATCTAACGAGCCTAAGTAAGCTATGTTTTACTACAGTCATGCTACAGTAACCATCGTCTAACCACGGATTGCTTACCCTCATTAGATTCGTCTCGCGAATTAAACCAGGGGTTCTGTAGTTAGTTTTGTAATTAAATTTTATTTAATATTCTTAAATGATAAGATTTTTTTTTTAGACCCCTCTAAATTTTAGACCTCCATAAAACAAACACCCCCTAGTTTGAGGACTTCTATCTTTTACGTTAGTAACTTTTGCAAATGTACCACGTCACTCGATTTTTGTTTGGAGTTGTTTTGTATTGTGTTGTTTGCTTCTACCAACTGAGATTATACGTTGGGACTTATATGGGACTTCTACCAGCAACGAACATAGCGTACGCTATTTATTGTGTTTTGTTAATTTCGAGTCTCTGGTTATCCTGTATGAGATCCACGACCTGTCAACCCAGAACATAGCGCACTCCTATTTTATTTGTTGCAAACATCATCTTTTCTTGTTATTTTTTGTTTTTTGTTTTTTTGGGTGGAGATGTTGCAAACATCATCTGACTGAAAATTCTTGATTTGATATCCTCTGGCCGGGATTGATGAGGCCCAATCTTTTTTGCACCCACCTGCACATTGTTCAGGCCCGATAGGAATCCGCACAGCCTACCATCAGTCGTCACGGGGCCCAGTCTTAGTAGGCGAACAGCGCACTTCGCAGCCCACATCAGGCCCATTCTGGCCCATTCGAAGGAGAACGGAACGGACCCCACGCCCCGCCCGATGCCGCCGCCCGCGGCCCTTCCAATTTTTCTAGCCGTTGCGATGCGACCCCGACGGAACCTTCTAAATTCCCCAAATCCCCTGCTCCGATCCGCCTCCACTCCAACGTCTCCTCCTCCGCCTCCGCCGCCGCATTTCGAATCACTCCCTCCGCTCCGACGCCGCATCACCCCGAGGCCCATCCCACACCGTCCTCCGCACCGCGCAGCCGAGAGAGAGAGAGGGAGAGCGGAGATGCAGCGCGACGCGGTCGAGGGCGACGGGGACGCCTCCCCGATCGCGGCGTTCGCGGTGGCCAAGGGCGGCGTCGTCATCAAGCACATCTTCCTCAACGCGCCCCCGCCGGATGTGGCTATGAAGGGCGCCGTGGAGGAGGAGGAGGAAGACCCGCCGGTGCTGATCGGGCGGCACCCCGACTGCCACGTGCTCGTCGACCACCCCTCCGTCAGCCGCTTCCACCTCCAGCTCCGGGCCCGCCGCCGGCAACGCCGGATCACCGTCACCGACCTCTCCTCAGGTGAGGCACCGCGATTTCGGGCTGCAGTGTGCGGATCGAGTGTATGGGATTTCGGGTAGGGTTTAGCCACCTCACTTCGACCGGAGTAGGCTCTGAGATGTGAGGATTAAGGATTAAACCCCGCTTGGCAACATCACTAGCTCTCTTGCGGAAATGGTGCTCGCGCTTTGATCCAGTGTTGGATTTGATTCAAATGATGCGAATATGAATATGACATTTCCTCAATCCTCATGACCCTGATGTATTTTGTGATGCAGTGCACGGGACCTGGGTGTCGGGGCGACGGATCCCGCCCAACACGCCGGTGGATCTGGCCGCCGGTGACATGCTGCGACTTGGGGCCTCGAGGAGGGAGTACCGTCTGCTCTGGTTGACTCTGCGTGAGGCATTCGAGATGGAGGACCCATTGCCACCGTTGCTTGAGGAGGAAAAAGAGGAGGCCCATACTCACCAGGTACGATCTGGTGAATTATCCTTTATGCTTGTAGGGAAATCATATGTATGCACTGCTGACTGTTGACAATATGTTTGATGAAATGTGCAGGAAGCAAACAACCAGTTAGCGACTGGGAACAAGGACTTGGTAGACATAAATATACATAAGGTCTGATGAATTCTTATTGGTACCATCAGAATTGCGTTGCATGTTCATTCATTTGCTGGTTTGCCCAACATGCATTTTTGTGTGTAGAAATGTTTCTATTGAGCCTTTTTAATGCCAAGCAACGGGTCTGTTTCATAGTAGAATACATCCTCCACATTATTGCCCATGTTATATTCGTGTGCTGATTAAATAATGTTGGAGTCAAACGTTTTTTAAATAAACTGGTGGATCTTTGCTTAATCTGAGGAACTATTTTCTTATGCTAGAAGTTCTGATGCAATGTGTACCTCTGACCTTATGCTAGCTTGTCAAGAAATCACTCATACAATTTAATCACTTTAGCCGCTTGCTTGCCTGAATGCTGTATGGCACATATTTTCTGTTGGATTTGTGCTGCAGTGTTCTAGCTAGTTTGAATGATTTTGCATATATCTTGCATGCTAAAGTCAAAGCGTACTAAAATGAGCATCCCTATAGTTGCAGCAGTGCTGTGGTGTTAATTTTAATTTAGCCTAAATTAGATTATTACAAATTCTTTTAGCATCAACTGTACGTTGAGTTGACAATATCTATGCATTTTACCTTTCGCCTTCGTATGCTTGATTTTGTTGTTATTTTTCTACTTTGAAGGGTTGATGATAACTTGTTTCCTGTAATTATTGATAACTGTTTGATCCAATATACAGGATACAAGCAAGAAAATTGTGTCAGAAAATATTGCTTTTCCAGTGGTGATCCCTTCAGCACCACCGTTGCCTGAATTTGCTCAGTCATTTTACGAGGAAGAGTCTGCACTTTCTCAATTTCATGAAAATTGTGAGGAACTAACAAAGGAAAAGTTGATTGACAAGAGTCCAGTTTCAGAATCTTTGGGCTCTTTGGTCATACAAGATATGCCAGCTGCAGTGACTAGTGCCGGAAGATATGTCCAGTCAGCCAAGCAGGATGCCTCTATTAAAGTATCCAAGAGAGCCAAATTAAAGTCAGTCAAATCCCTCCGTGTTGACACAGGCAGAAACATGGATAGAAGCAGCACTTTGAACTATAGCCAACAGAAAGAAGACCAAAACGATATTGTAGCGTGTTCTCAGAACTGTGGGACTGAATGCACAGCCTGCATAGCTTTATTTGGTATTTCTGAATGTCAAGGAACTTACATAAAGGAAGAGATGATTGCAGAAGAAAAGGGTCATATGAATCCCCCAGCGAGCATTACCATGGAGGAAAATAAGAAAGAGCCAACATATCCTGAGATTTATATCCCACAAGATTTGGTCGATGAGAAGTCAGAGAAGAGCTTGCTGTATCCTGTGGAATTACCTGAGCCTGTTTCAGAAAATACTCATGTTCCAGAAGTGAAGCTCAATGGTTTGAACACTATGAACTTTGAGAAAAGCATCTCAAACAATGAGAATGTGGCCCCAAATATGATAGCTGAGGATCCTGAGGACTGTCAGTTTGAAGGCTCAACATGGGGGAATCTGTTTGGCACTCTGTATACAAAAGACTTTCAAGGCAATGAAGAGAACAGTCCACTCGACAAAGAGAATATCACTCCTGATGTCTCAGGTAACATAATAATGGAGAGGAGCAATAGAGGTCTAAAGCCTAACATTTCCCAAGAGTTGATGGATTCCATTTCCCCTCTCTATTTAGAACATGACATCTTTCCAGAAAAGGAAAACTCTGTGCTGAACAGTGATGAGATGATGTCAAATAAACCAACCTCCGAGAACCTTTGCCTGCTAATTTCAGCTGACACAAAGCTGCAGCAGGACCAGACAGAGTTTATGCCCATCTCACATCTAGAATTCAATAATGAGATCCTTTCGGACACAGAACACTCTGTGTTGGCTCCTGGAAAGTATGATGCTTCATCCCCTGTGAAACAGGAAGATCTGTTCTCAGACAAGGAGAATGTGACACCTATCTCTAGGAATGGAAAGCTCAGTGTTAGAAGAGTTCTTGGGTCAAGGATGGATGATTCAGTATCAGCAGAAAACACTTCAAATACGGGGATCCGTAAATTGAAATGCAATGAGTTGTCAGCAAAATCAAAAGGATTCCATACAGGAGATGATGATGTTGTCTATTCTGATAAGGAGAATTTGACACCTACATCTTCACGAGGCATGAAAACAAGGCGGTGTTTTCCAAAGAATTTCACAGTTGATGCAGACCAAGATCAGGAGGCACTCTTCTCTGATAAGGAGAATTTGACACCACAATCTTCTGCAGCTAGGAAAACAAGGGATATGTCTGAAAATCGTGCACGGATCGAAAGTGCGATCACGAAGAAAAGAGTTGCTGATAGGCTCCCTTTCCAGACTCTTCTGTCGAACTCTCCGCTGAGACCCCCTAGCTCGCTTGGTTGTAACTGTGCTGTTGCTAGGGCTGCTGCTGCTGGGGGTGTGGGGATCAGGTTGGAAGATGAGCTAGAAAAAGCTTCAGTAAGTTATTGAAAATATTTTTGTTTACATTCTCCATTTTTATATCCTCTTCTGCTAATATGGAGTCTAAAATGATCTAATATCTATGCTGAACAGCGTAATCACCAAGAATCAGGTAGGACTGTACAAGGGATGAAAGCATGGACCATGGTGGCTGATACCGACTCTCTTCTTGATGATGAATCTATGAAGTCTATTATGCTGTTAAGAGGCATAAAAGGAACTCATCTGATCATTCCAAGGATTGGTAAGTAAATAGAAAATATAGCAGATAAGTCGTTCTATTAAGTTGTTCACTGATTTATGATCAAATTCTGATTTCTATCCATAGTGTACAATCCTAAGATGAAGTTATTTGATTGCTTACTGTTGCCTACTGTATAGTGAATCGCATCATCCTGATGTGCCGTTATTATCTGAATATATGATTCTTGCATGTGCCATTATGCTGTGCATTTGTGCTGATACGATCACAAACAGTAATCCTATATAGTGTTAGTTTGTTTATTTATTTATTTATGCTTCTATTTTGCAGCCTTGAATGCATTTTTCTTTTTCATATTCTACAAAGTGAAATAGTCCATCATCATTAATTCATTATGACGTCCACGTTTACACTGGTGTATCGTAGCAACACTATGTGCATTTCTCATGCAACTTGCTATAACTTATTTATTTGCCTCTGTGATACTTGTGCTAAAGCTTGTTTATTCTCATCACAGTGATCAGGGAGTTGGATTCCATGAAGCAGCGGGAGGGCTTGTTCAGAAGGTCATCAAAGGCCACCTCCATTCTCCAATGGATCGATGAGTGCATGGAAAACGAGAGCTGGTGGATCCATGTCCAGAGTTCATCCGAAATGTTCCCGATAGCACCAACTCCACCTGCCACTCCGTCGTCAGCCCAATGCATCGATGAAGAAATAAAGATCAGCTCTGGTTCCTTTAACCCAATGGCCTTGTTCTCCCCAAGAAGCTTTGTGGATATCATCTCTCCAAAACCCGAAGATCGTGTCCTTGACTGTGCCCTCCTATTCAAGAAACTAAGGAGCGGGCAGAACATGGTCATTCTGTCCAACAGCATCACGCTCAAGATCAAAGCTATGGCAGAGGTAACGTGATCTCTTTCTTGCGGCTGTGTCATGGTTCAGTGTACAAGTAATAAGATTTCTGAGATAGCCATGGGCCGTGTCCGAATCGAACTAATCATCACTACATCTTGTTGTGCAGGGCTTGCTTTGTGAGGGCGCAAAGGAGTTCCGCGAGAGCCTGATGAACCCCTGCTCCGACAGGTTCATGTGGGCAGCCAGCGTGCCGAGAGGGTCGGCCTGGTCATGCCTGGACCAGGCCGCCCTGGCCGAGAACTACTACAACAGCCACCACCACGAACGTAAGAGGACTCCAAAGCCCGTCGAGGCTGCCAAGGGCCTGAAGCTGATCCTGCGGCACAACTCTCTCTTCGCGCAGGCGACGAACCCCGCCAGGAAGGCGCCGCTGGCCACGCTGGCCTCCGTGTGACCCCCTTGATCAGTAATTCAGTTTCGTATGCTTTCATTTTTTTTTCGAAGCAAATTCATTGTTCCGCTACCTGGTGGAATGATTAGAGCTGTTTACTGCGGGTAGATTGCAATGCGAGTGCTGGAATAGGGTGCCGAACTGTTCTGCTGGTGATGCCAGCATTTTGCTGGTATGATTTCCATGCCGGGTAAAGCTGCAGGCGACTTTGAACAAGAAATGGTGAAGGGAATGTCCATCAGTTTGTAATCCCAGACCTGCAGCAGTGCACATGGAGGGATGATTGTTGGCAGCGATTATTTTTATCCTTTTGCTGCGATCAGAATCTTACTGTTCAGGAATGTTTGCTTATTATTTAAAAAAGATTACCACCTTTTTAGATCTGCTTGGTTCTTTTGTTATGAAGCACTTTTTTCGGATCCGTGCTGTTAGCACTAAAACAAATCTCCACACGGGGGGCATGGCAGACATCCAGAGAATGTGAGATCAAAGGAAGCAGCAGCTCAAGGGGAAGATGTCGGTGGACGGTTAGTTAGCACTTAGTAGCACGGTGAATGGCAGTGCCTTTCATCGTTAACAAGGTAGCCGTGTTGAACAGGTCATTACAACCCACGCGCGCTGTAAACGTGCAGGTCCAGTCTATTCCCAATTGATCATTTCTTTCCCAGTTTCCCTCGTGCTCCGGCTTGCTCCAAGTGTAGCAGCAGTCGCGCTCAACTTTTCTTTGCCCACAAAAGCTTTGCTCCTCTCATACCATTTCTGTCGTCCATCGCATCAGGCCTAATGTAGCTGAAAATTAATTCTGGGGCTACTCGGACTCCCTGCCTCCCAGTAGCTCCTTTGGAATCCCGAGCAAACATGCTGTTGTTTCTTTACATTTTCGATGTTAATAATCGTCCATGCCATCATGTCGCTCTTGATAGTATAATTAGCTCAGAGTTTCAGGTATCTGCGATTGCTTTACCTCTGGACAGGCGAAAACTACCAGTACCAGCCTAACTGGCTAATTGGCTGCATTTCACTGTTCACGCGGTTTGACTATGATCGCTAATCAGAGTCTCAGAGACAGGATCGCACTGCCTTCCTGCAGGTCAACGGACGACTTGACCCGGAAGTTTTCCAGCGTTCCCACAGGCAGCTGCTTGACCAAGTAGCTGTTATTACGCGCAAACCGTCGTTGTGCGTGGCTGATACGGCATGGTCAACCACGTACCAGCACCAAAAGATGGTTGGACCGCTTCAAAGCCTTGAGCCATTCCTTTTCCATTTACTTTCTCATATATATGATGAACCCTTTCCTTTTTACTGTATAAAATATCTTCAGCTTTTGATTTCACTGTTGTTTTCGCGCTTTTACCAATCGTTGAGGCTGTTAACGAATATGTCATGACTAAGGTGGTGTTTGGATCCTCATCAACTTCTAAGAATCTAGATTCTAGTTATAGTTTTTATAATCTGGTTTATAAAAAATTCTAGGTGAAGGTGTTTGGATCCCGGATTCTTAAATCTAGAAATCAGTTTTTAAGATAGTTAATGACCAATTTGCCTTTTCTATATTAGGATAAAACAATGGCACAAACTATAATTATCTAAAAACATTCAAGGGTAGTGGGTTTTTTGGCAAATAAAATCAACTAAAAGCTGGGTTAGAGTAGATTATAGAATTCTTAAAATCTCATAATCTAAATTCTATAATCTGGTGCATAATCTGCCTTGTTTGAATCTCCTATAACTTTTAAAATCTGAATTCTTAAAATCTGAGTGATCCCTAACACATGCTGCTAACAATCCTTTATCCATGAGAACGTTAGGTAGCTGATGCTGACCGTCTCCGCAAAGGTGACAGCGACGCCCTCATCCTCTGCAACTTTCTTGACTTCTTCCCCCAAACGATCCCTATCTCCATCCATCCTCACTAGTGCTACTGTGTAAGCAGCACAATACACCCATTTGTGGTTGTGGGTGCCATGATTCATCAGCTCCCGCCCTTTCTTCTTAGCCATAATTGGGATCCATTCCGTATCAGCAAGCAAGGACTTGAAAGATGTGTCACGGGCACGTCCTTGTACTGTCATCAGGATGATGACTCTGAATCCCATCAAAGGTTTCTGCATTTCAGCAGAGGCTGCCATCACAGCATGTCATGTAAAGTGGGTAACTTGCCAAAATGATGATCCATCGAAATGTGAGGTAAATCAGCATTGCTAAAACTGTCCCCTGTGAGGAACCAAGAAATGTTGCTGTGTGTAGCCTGAGTCATCCATGTGACCAACCATGTCCACATCAAAGAAGTCTGAGATTTGCGAGAACCTTAATCTTTATATTATTTTCCTAAGAGCATGGCTTTGGATTTGGATGGTGTCATCTACTACTGCTTATCCTGTAGGTGATGGATGGTGTCACGGCCTACCGACCCGGCAAATCTTGAGCTTATTTGGTCCTCATTAGTATGTCAGCAAGTAATTCTCCTCTTTGAAACACAAAAATCTCCAAACGCGTGAATAGAAAAAATGTAGTATGATTAAAGTTGTCCAACGTTGCAGTCCTACGTGAGTTTGTGATATAGAAAAGTTTCATAAACTGTTTGGACAGAGCGCCGGAAAAACACACAAAATTGAGAGTAGGGTAACACAAACTTTCTAATAGATTGGGCCTCTAGCTAGAATTCTTAAAAAATTGCTATGTAGAAAAATATTTCATAAGATTTATAGAAGAACAATCCTTTTGTTCCAAAGATTCCTTTTGTTCCAAAGATTTGTATCTTCCAAACTTCGTCCTCCAATTTTGTTTTGGAACAAAGCAGGCTTAAAAGGAAAATGGTACAATGAAATTAAAAAAATACACGAATTACTAGGAAGATGCGCACCTCTCCGAGGAATGAGTCAATATGCAATGGGATGTTAGGAATAAACAAAGGCACATGACGGTGTGGAAAACAACGAAAGCGCTTGAGAAATCCAACGAAAACATTTGGATTCATCGTTCAGTGATTCCCACTGCTGTCCTTGTCGGCTCAGCGACCCTTGAGCGCAAACACATTCCGTGAATCCAGTGCCTAAGTACTACTGTATATATTTTTTCCCCGGAAAAGCTACACGTCCGACTCGTGTGCCTAAGTACTACTGTATATATTTTTTCCCCGGAAAAGCTACACGTCCGACTCGTTTTTACCCAAAGCTGTACGACTAGTGTTGAGGCATGCACTGTCCTAGTGGGGCCAAAGCATTGTTGTGTCTAGAGTCGGATGTATAGCATGGCTCATTTTTTTCCCACAAGGATCGATCGTACAAAGAAAGTCTTGAAAATTGCAATAGATTGCCATGAGGAGGCTGCTCGAGTGAAGCACGATGGAAAAGTAAGAGGACCAAATAAAACTTCAGTGTAATTTAAAGCTTTGTGGAAATTCTATTACGCCTTGGGAACTCGAATATAAATCCATCTGGCGTTCCTTCAGAAGCACCAAAGGTTTATTACATTTTTAAAACTTCAGATTTTATCTAATGTGCAAATGTTTCAAATAGATTATATTCTTTCCCTCGCAAAAAAAAAGAGTCTATGTTCTTTAAATAGTTTTTCATTGCAAAAATCCAACCTATTTTATTTTAAGTTCTGTATGGCTACATTTTGAAAAATTATTAAAAGTCTACATTATTTTAGGAAAATAAAGGTATATGTTTACACCTTTGAAGATAAACATAATATATAGGAGTTATAAATCACAACCACACATTGTCATCTCCCTTCTCATTTGCGAGCAATTTTGTTCCACTTCTTAAAAACATATTTGACATTTTGGTTAAATTTTGTTAAACCAATGTGAAAATTTTCAAAATAAATCATTAAAAATTTAAAATTTAATCGACGGTTTTATTCTCCTTGTATATTCTATCAGACATGTACCTGTCTGCAATTTACCATCAGTGAAAGGAGAGAAGTGAAAAAGGGGATGAAATTGCAGAAACAGAGACAAGGGAAGGGACCTCGTCGTCGTCTCCTTCCTCCTTCCTTCCTGGTCACCCCCCCCCCCCCCCCCCCCCCCTAAGAATTCCTAGATACGACCTAGCTTCGCATCCCCCTCCCCCCAATCTACTCCTCCACCAACAGGGCCTTCCCAATTCCCACAGGAAACTGCAGATATTTCAGCTCCGTTCGTCATCATCACCCCCCATTGGAGGAAGGCCCGAAAAATCCTATAAAAAATGGGTGGAGCCATCATCCACGCCGCCAAGATCCTGTCCTCTTGCGCGACCAGCTCGTAGCTCCACGCAGGATAAAGAAAGAGGTCAGTCTTTTCCCCCTTGCTCTTCCCCTTTTCCTTTTGGCAAGATTGCATCTTCCCCATGTGACACCTGAGAAAGTGAGAGCACAGATTTCATCCCCTTGTTTGTTGATGTTTCTTTCCTTTTTCTTCTCGGATTATGAACGCGGTTTCCCCATAAACCTCTCATAAAGCTTCGTTTCTTGGCATTTGATCTCCTCCGCAGGGCTCCTTCGTTTTCCTCGCCCGAAAATCCCTAGCTTCTCGTGTTCTTCCGCTGTCAATTTGCAGTAATCCCGGGTGGGCGCGCAGGAATTCGCAGCGAGAGGTTTTCCGAGGTGAATTTTCTTCCTTTTTTGACCGGTTCTTGATCGCCACGCCCCCAAATTTCTCACCTTTTACGGTTTCTTGGTCCAGGGCGAGCTTCCTTCCACGGTGCCGCAGGCGTCCGTACGGTTCTTGATCCGGGGAGCACGCCGGGGCCGCGGCAATGCAGCCGGACCCTAGCGGGAACGCCAATGCGAAGGCGAAGCTGCCGCAGCCGGTGACGACGGCGCCGGCGCCGTCGTCGGGGCGGCCGGCGTCCGTGCTGCCCTACAAGACGGCGAACGTGCGCGACCACTACCGCATCGGCAAGAAGCTGGGGCAGGGGCAGTTCGGCACCACGTACCAGTGCGTGGGCAAGGCTGACGGCGCCGAGTACGCTTGCAAGTCCATCCCCAAGCGCAAGCTGCTGTGCCGCGAGGACTACGAGGACGTGTACCGCGAGATCCAGATCATGCACCACCTCTCCGAGCACCCCAACGTCGTGCGCATCCGTGGCGCCTATGAGGACGCGCTCTTTGTGCACATCGTCATGGAGCTCTGTGCCGGAGGTGAGCTCTTCGACCGCATCGTCGCCAAGGGTCACTACAGCGAGCGCGCGGCTGCCAAGCTCATCAAGACAATCGTCGGCGTTGTGGAGGGGTGCCACTCGCTCGGCGTCATGCACCGGGACCTCAAGCCGGAGAACTTCCTCTTCTCCAGCACAGCAGAGGACGCACCGCTCAAGGCTACTGATTTTGGACTCTCAATGTTCTACAAGCCCGGTATGTGTGTTTCGTCGTTGCTGTACGTTATTCTATTCTGTTGGTCAACTGCTGCTGTTAATTGTTTCTATTAGCTCATTGTATGCCCTGATCCAAATTATTAGCCTAATTGTTGTGTTAGAACGACCTCTACTAATTTCTTGATACAATGCTACCTGATCCAAATTATTAGCCAGTTTGCTGTCTTAGAATGACCACTGTTAGTCTGTTGATACAATCAGACCTGATATCAAGCCCGTTGGACCTGCAGTACTGCTTCCGCATGTTGGTTTTTAAAAAATGAGAATGCTATTTACCATGTTCATTTTTAGAAAAGATTTACCATGTTCATGACAAGGCATTGCTAGAATGGCAGGAGAATAGCTCAAACAATTCAGCTCCAGAGTTTTGTTTTGTACACCAAAAGATTTCAAATTGCAAATTATGGTAAGGAAATAGTAACCGGTACAACGTGTCAAAATGTACATTGTATACTATGCTGCCACCACTTTAGCGGCTCTGGTTTCTATTATTCTTCCTAATCCAGTTCTATTATGGTAAGAAGTTCCCCGTAATTCCCATGATAAATTCGTTTTGATGATGCAAGCCATGCACTTTCATTCCTCAGGTGATAAATTCTCCGATGTTGTTGGGAGCCCCTATTATGTCGCACCAGAGGTTCTTCAGAAATGCTATGGTCCAGAAGCTGATGTCTGGAGCGCTGGGGTGATTCTCTACATTTTGCTTTGTGGCGTTCCCCCATTTTGGGCTGGTAAGCTTTTTGCCATTCAAGTTATCAAATTAGTACGCCTCTTGAGTTCTCATGTTTTCCATTGCCGCATATGCTTTTCTCTGCTCAGAAACTGAAGCAGGAATATTCAGGCAGATTCTACGGGGCAAACTTGATTTTGAATCTGAACCCTGGCCTAGCATCTCTGATAGTGCTAAAGATCTGGTCCGTAATATGCTTACTCGTGATCCTAGAAAGAGATTCAGTGCTCACGAGGTTCTCTGTAAGTCCACCTCTCATCTCTGTCAGTTAATTAGGTGTAAGTATGTGTGCTTGCATGGCACATAGGATATATTTTTCTTGTTTCCTCATAATGGTATTGTCTATGTCAGGTCACCCATGGATCATTGATGATGCGGTCGCACCTGATAAGCCAATTGATTCTGCTGTTTTGTCAAGGCTGAAACATTTCTCGGCAATGAACAAGCTCAAGAAGATGGCATTGAGGGTATGTGTTGCAATAGCTGTTCTGTAGTTTCAGTTTGTTTTTGGTTTGTTCATTGCTGCATTACTAAACTAATGCTTCATTACTGCACATTGACTTGCTTTATATACTCCATTTCACATGTCTTGATTCCATTTTGTGTGAAGGAGTCCCACTGTTATCTGTTGGATGGTTTATTCTGCAGTGTTGGAATTCAAGTAGAGGGACCAGTTATACTTCTATTCGTTGCTCCCTGCTTTCTTCTCTAATTTGCCAGAATGGTCATTATAGTTCATTTATTTTGTTTTCTATCTTCAGTTGTAGTCTGTTCTGTTTGATGCTGTCAGCAGAGCGTAATAAATTAGATATGATGCCGCGGATTGTCTTGTGCATTTTTTTGTTGTTTCTCTGGAAATTAGGTACAGAGAACTTTTTTGCAGGCACTTGATACATCATGGAGATTGTAGAATGTAGTACAGAAAACCTTTTTGCAGACGCTTGTTACATCATGGATATTTTTAATGTATCTAATACTCAATGCATAGCGTGCAATTTGGGACAGTCATCTTGAACATTTAACACACTGCACGCATCATTTTAATTTGCAGGTTATTGCTGAAAGCTTGTCAGAGGAAGAGATTGGAGGCCTCAAGGAGCTGTTCAAAATGATTGATACTGACAACAGTGGAACTATAACATTTGATGAGCTGAAAGATGGCTTGAAAAGGGTTGGCTCAGAATTAACAGAGAATGAAATTCAAGCTTTGATGGAAGCAGTAAGTTCTTTACTAGCCGAATCATACATAATTCTTTTGCTGTAAATAGAACTATATTACATCCTGCGCATTATACATACATACTATTGCAGTGTTGTTATATTCAATCTTGTCTTTTGTCACATTTGTTTCAGGCTGATATTGACAACAGCGGAACCATCGACTATGGTGAATTCATCGCGGCTACGTTGCACATGAATAAACTAGAGAGGGAGGAAAACTTGGTGTCAGCATTCTCATTTTTCGACAAAGATGGAAGTGGCTTTATAACCATAGATGAGCTGTCACAAGCATGCCGTGAATTTGGTCTTGATGATGTTCACCTTGAGGATATGATTAAAGATGTGGATCAAAACAATGTCTGTGTACTTTCTATCTAATCTGCTCTCCATCCCCGCAATTTAGCTTTATACTTTGATTTGTTTTTTTGTTTGTTTCTTGATTATCTGTATCTTGGTTTCAGGACGGGCAAATTGACTACGGTGAGTTCACGGCAATGATGAGGAAGGGCAATGCTGGCGCAGCAGGCAGGAGGACCATGAGGAATTTGAATCTTGGTGAACTCTTGAATCCGAGTAAAAGCTAGTGTGTGTCGGAAGGCCTTGCCTGGTAAGGTTCTGATCGGGTCTGAAGTTTTGCATATGCGTCGTCAGCTGGACTAATCTGGAAGAGCACATTGCTGAGTGCTTGTCGTTGTGGTGTTCCTTAGATGCTGGAGAGCTTTCCTAATACAGTATCGGTTAGAGAAGAGAGAAATGTGGTATACTATGATCAACTACTTATATGTATTCCTGGCGATGTAAGCTGAACATTATGGAAAAGTTTTTCAGTCCCTAGTACCACTACTGTTTGATAATTGTCATTGTAGGTGGAATGGGAACAAAATGCGATCACCGCCAGTAAAAGAGAAATCTATTAAAAATGTTTTTTGGCTCGATTATTAAAAAATGTTAGCAGAAGGCGATACGTTGTGGCCTGTCATTCATTTTTTTTTTTTTTTTGAGGAACACCTGTCATTCATTTGGGCCGTCATGTAGGCCAATTTTCTAATTGTATCCTTGTCACGATGTTCAAACGGGCGGGGCCGGGCCTTAAAAGGCACGGCCCGTTTAATTTTGTGCCGACATGGCACGCTATTAATTTCGTGTCGCTCGTCGTGTTCGATTCTCGGTCCACGGCACAGTACGCAATGAGTTAAATGTGTTGTGCCGGGCTAAAAGGTTTTAAATTCTTTTCGTGCTTATAAATTATTTTCGTGCCTTAGCAGGACAAAAATAATTTTAACACTAGACTTAAGACCAAAATTCACACAAATTCGCAAATAGAACCATTTGAATTGAAACAAAACTTCAACCATAAAAAAACACCACTAAAATGACCTGAAGGAAACATATTACAAGCAAAAATTTTTGCTAAAAGGCCGTGATAGGCTTCTAACGGGCCGTACCTTCTCGGGCTGCTAACGGACTACACGGGCTAAAATCGGGCTAGACGGGCCATCCTAATTTCCTGCCGTGCCCGTGCCACCCGTCGTGCTAGACCCTCTGCCCATGGCACGGCACGCACGGGTTAACGGGCCGACACGACCCTAAATTAATCGTGCCGTGCCGTGCTTGGGCCGGGCTAAAAAATTCATGCTTCGTACCAGCCCGCTTGGCCCGGCCCCTTTGGACATCACTAGTCACCATCACGGGCTTTGATAAGCCCATTACGAAATTTGATCCATCCAGATCCAGGAGCCCGAGACCTCTATCGAAACCTCCTCCTTGCAACTTCTCTCCCCAATGCCGCCGCAACCGCCGCCGCGGATCCTCGCCGGCGGCGAGCACCACCCGCCGCCCACCTCCGACTCTTCGCCAGAGCACCCGTTCCTCTCCGCCCACCTCCTCCTCCCCTCTCCATCCCCAACCCCCACCGACCTCTCCTCCCCGCACCTGCCCCTCGCGCTCGCCTTCTCCTTCCTCACCCAGCCCTCCCCTCTCCCGCGCAGCCTCCTCGTCACCCTCCACGCCGCGGGCGCCCGCTTCCCCGCCTTCTACCCAGCCTTCGCCTCCGCCCTCCTCTCCCTCCCCTTCCCGCTCCTCCTTCCGCACTCCCGCACCCGCATCCTCCTCGCCGTCGCAGAGCTCGCCCGCGCCGCGGCGCCGGGGTTCGCGCCCCTCGTCGTTTCCCTCCTCCGCCGCGTTCCGTTCCGCGGTGACGCGCGCTTGCTCGAGCTCCTGGCCGAGCACGCCGCCTTCCTCGCCGACGAGGAGCCCCAGCTCCTCGCCTCTGCCGTCTTCGCGTTCCTCCGCCTCCTCGCCAAGAACCGCCTCGCGCCGTTCCCGAGCAGCTTCGAGTGCAAGGATTGCGAAGAGTGCAACAACGCAAAGAATCTTGTGGAATGCAGGGAAAAGCTGGTGTCTTTCTCCATCGCCGTGCTGCGGGATCACTTCAAAGTGTGCGCGCTGATGGGGAGGGACCTTGTGAGGTCGCTCCACGATCTGATGGTTGTGCCGGAGTTCCAGGCCCTATGGAACGGCACAATGCGGGATCATGCTGCCGAAATCTGCAGAGTAGGCACGCCTGGTTGGTGCACTGCGGTGACCATCTCGCCCGAGATGGAGACACAACTCTTGTTCATGATGACCAGTGTGAAGTGGGGGGATCAGAAGAGGTACCAGCTGTGGTTTGTGAGGAAGCATCTGATAGTGCCCGGAGGGGAGGAGAGGATTCCCGACATTATCCGTTTCATATGCTGCGGATACCACCCGACCAATGAGATCATGCAGTCCGGTGTTATTGCCGCTGGGCGGTCATTGGTTGGCTGCTGACGAGTTGCAGCAAGGCCTATGTCCAGGCGAATGCGAAGCTGGCATTGTTCTACGACTGGTTGTTTTTTGAGGAGGGCAGGGATAGTGTCATGAATATTGAGCCTGCAATGCTCCTGATGGTGAATTCAGTATCTCAGTATACAGAAATCACAAACATGCTGCTTGAGTTCCTGTTTCTTCTGATTGAGAACTATGATGTTCGGAGGAAGGAGGCAATAGCTCAGTCTGTGAGGAGGGCGTTTGGGGTACTGGTGAAAAAAGGGGTGGTGCCCTCGTTGGAGCCGTTGATAGGTTGCGAGAAGCTATCACCGTTGCTGAGGCAGAAGCTTGTCTCATTTTTATCTAGTACCTGTCCTGGAACAGCTGAAGAAGTATGTGGAAAGACAATTGATGAGGTTTCCGAAGGAACAGAACTGAAGAGGGGAGTTTGCTCAAACTAGATCCATTTATGGTTGTGTTGCAATCATCGATCTCAGGAATGAACTCAGCACCAATACACCAACAGTTTCATTTTGGTAGCTTTGTCCTTTGGGTAGACATGCAAAGTGGAACTAGAAGGTGGTTTTGGTTTTACAAGGAGAGGACAGAGGTGAGAAACATTTGGAAGCAGAAAGAAAAAGAATGTGGGCTGTGGAGCTCATCAGCATTTAGCTCCATAATCTATATGCTAGTTTTTGACTGCTATCAGCAGAAACAGGTTCAGCTAAACACAGAAGGCTCCACCATCGGAAGATCAAGCATGACATTACCCGTTCAAACTAAATCAGAAGCAGGTATTGCCCACATTCAACTAAAGGCCTTATGTCACATTAGATGGTGATAATGACGTTCCTGTTTGATGTTTATTTCTGCTAGTTGGCAACAACGAAGAGTTTAGTTTGCTGAAGCCCTTCTTAAGCTGGGATGCTACTGAAGTGCCCAAGATATACATATTGGGTGCAGCACCAGGGGGGCAGTGCACTGATTGGAGTTCATTTGAAGGAAATATCACATCATCTTAAGGATGGTACTTGTGCTTCTTGTGGTTCAAGTCACATTAATTCCAAATATGGTGATTTGGAATACAGGAGAGAACACAAGTTTTTGTACGCTATCGTTTGCCTGAATCAATTAAAGAAGGCCTGATGAGCTTTTGGATGCTACAACTCAGATAGACAATAGAACTGATGCTACAACTCAGATAGACAATAGAACGCATGCACCTCCAGGATTTGATGTGTTTAAAAAATTGATTCTCTGCATCTTTGTGATAAATGGAGTTTCTTGTGCACCTATTATTATGTTACACTAAAGGTTCATATGTGCCAGTCATTTGTATGGATGCATTTCTCCAAACTCTGGAGTCATCAGTCCATCTGATTTCAATTTATTGTGTATTACAAGATCTTTCTCTAACAAAATTATATGTTTCTAATCATTTTGTAGCTATCCGAGTTTTGTCATAACGATGCCCAGCCTGCCTCGTCGTCGGGTGGAATCCTATCCAAGTGCTTCCTGCGGACCGGATGACTCCAAAGAAACCGCGTCAGCTAGCCCATTATTAATAGGAATCGTGGAGAACAGATGTTGAGGGTGTGCGCCCAGCTGGGTGCCAAATCCACTCTGTTTGCCATAATGTCATTCACTGAAAATTCCCTTTCACAGTAGTACTTAGTTTCTTTCATTTTCGTTGAGAGCTGCGGGTGCCATGTGGCCAAGTCGCTATCCAGCATCGATGTTTCTTGCAAATGTTGGTCTACTGGCTGATTTCAGAAACACCTCACCGTGCAAATTATCATATTTATACCCTGTTTTCTCTTGTTTCTGAAACCTCCAACTTAATGGCTTGTTAACTTTCAAGGTAATGTCTTGGGTCTCCAGAAATATTCAAAATTGCTACACTGCCATATGGTTGGAATACTCTATCGACAAGTTGTTCAAATTAGTGGTCAATAGGCCTCCAGCAGTTAGAGGCACAGGAAGCAGAAGCATTCTAAGAGCATCCCCAAAGGTAGAGACGGCATTGACTATCCACGTCATTTAAGAGTCATCTAAAAGGCAACATAAGAGTTTATATTAACTCTAAAGTAATGACGGACCCCACATATAAGTGGCTCAATAAATATTAGAGGCTGTCTCTTGAAGAAGAGTTAGCACCCTTCTCTCTCTTCTTTTTTTCCAATAAATAATTCTAAAAGTTAGCTAAAAAGTAGTCATTGGGATGCTCTAAGGAGCTGAGACAGATGCATACAGCCATAGGGTCAGCTCGAGTCACTAAAGTCTGACAGGATAATTTGAAGCATTTATCATCAAAAGGCTCATTGAAATTCTGATGAAATCAATTATATATAGTTCCTGGATGTAATATATCAGGACATCCCAACCGTTGGAAGATACCTATGAGCAATGCCTTTTTAGCTGCTGAACCCACATCCAACCGATTGAATCCCATTATCATACCTTTATCCAAGTGGTGTGGCAAGTAGACTCATGGACCTGGACGGAGGAGGAATTTCCGCGATCAGTAGTTGGGTGTTGCTCTCTTGTTGCTTTCGGGCTGCTCTTCCGAGACAAGTCATGTTAGAGTGAAGAAGGGCCGCAGGTGAAGGGTTGCACGAGCTGATGACTACCACACAAATCAACACATTGAGGGTCTTGATTGGGAGGGCGGGCGCGATAATGCTCTACCAAAACTCATGGAGTTAGGCCTCGTTTCCAGTTATATTTTGACGCCCCATCCAAATAATATAATTGCTGGCCTACAATCTAATTTGCGAATATCAGGCCTAATTTTGAGATCCAAACGTGAAATATTGTGGGTGCTTCTCAAATTTATTTATGGGCATACATTTACTGAGTAAAAATGGAACCGTACAACCAGTTGATCATTTTCAATCAAATATAACCGAGAAAACTACTAATGCAATGCGTGTTTTTAGTCATTTTCAGTCTACATTGAGCACAAGTGAATGGCACGAAATGCGAATCCGCATCCCTCGGAAAAGCGCACAAACGATCGCACGCCTGCAACAAAGTTCGGGGCCCACACGTCAGTAGCGCAACCCGAACCTGGCCTAACTGCCAGCGGGTGGCAACTCCACATCAATACCACCGTGGGGCCCTGCATGGTCCTCGGGTTGCCGTCAAACCATGAAGAAACAAGGAGAACACGTTGCGGCAAACGGGCCCATGGATTGGTTCTTTTGAATACAGCCTTGTCACATGTTATCATCATCGAGCTTTAAGCTTCACGAGAAAATACTCATTTTGCAGGATTTACATGGTGCAGAAAAGAGAACATATGTGCCAGAGTTAGGACAAAGGAAAGGGTGGCAAGAGGATTGAAGAAAAGAGGAGAACATTTCCTTCAAAAGAAAAAAAAAGAAAAGAAAAGAAAAGAAAAGAGAACATATGTACCGGATCAAGATTTACATGGTAAAGAAAAGAGAACATTATTTTCTTTCACAAAAGGTTCATATGTTCAAGTCATTTGTATGGATGTATATCTCCGAACTCTGGAGTTTCAGCAGTTCATCTGATTTCAATTTATTGTATATTATAAAATCTTTTCCAACATTTTTTAATATCCTTATAATCATTTTGTAGCTATTCGAATTTTGTCATATTGTCATTCAATGGTAAATCCCTTTCACAATACTTAGCTTCTTTCCTTTTCATTGAGAGCTGTCGGTGTCATGTGGAGCATACAGCCAAGAGGTTAGTTCCAGGTGCATGCAGCCAACAGTTCAGCTCCGGTCACTAGAGTCTGACTGGAAAATTCGGAGCATTTATCACCAAAAGGCTCACTGAAATTACGATTTATTTTTTGTAATCGATTATATACAGGTAAGTTCATGAATGTAATATATCAGGACATCCGTAACCGTTGGAAGATACCTATGGGCAACAGCAAGATGATTGAAGCAACCGAAGCACAGCCATTCATATCCAGAAAGGCAGTCTCCACCGCACAACTCATATCCTCCCTTGCATGCCCCACCAGGTGCACACTGTTATATGTGATCTGCTGCTGCACTTCTCAGTCCCCCTAAGGAAAGACGGACTGTGAAGCTGTTCCAAGAAGAGAGTAGCATCTGATCTCCTTTGCCATTGAGAACCAGAGCAATGGCGTCTGCTACTCTCCTCAAGTCATCTTTCCTTCCCAAGAAGGCCGAATGGGGCGCCACCCGCCAGGCTGCTGCTCCCAAGCCGGTGACTGTCTCCATGATCGTCCGTGCTAGCGCATACGCTGATGAACTTGTCAAAACCGCGGTATAATTTCTGAACAACCGGCAGTATATTCTGCACTTTGCATCATGCATGTAGAGTGTGATTTTTTTTTAATACCGGTGACCAGCACCTATGATCTTGGGCCAAGAAGCATTATGCACATATAATTTAGACATCATTTCATCGTATTTTTAGATTATTTGAGTCACATGTCCTGCAGCTATGATCTTGTTCGGTGATGCATCTGAAGGGTCATAATTAAGAAACCACAACCTTAATGTTCTCAAACTTTTAAAGCAAATTTCATAAACTTAATTAGAAACATAGCTCTTCTTTTCCAATAAGGAGGGAAGTTCAAAAATTATCCATTCAATTATGGTTCAGAAAATCACAAGCTTTATTCTTGCTGCAGAAAACCATCGCATCTCCTGGAAGGGGTATCCTTGCCATGGACGAGTCCAACGCCACCTGCGGCAAGAGGCTTGCCTCCATTGGTCTTGAGAACACTGAGGCCAACCGCCAGGCTTACAGGACCCTCCTGGTTACTGCTCCAGGCCTCGGACAGTACATCTCTGGTGCTATCCTCTTCGAAGAGACCCTTTACCAGTCCACGGTTGATGGCAAGAAGATCGTTGACATCCTTGTTGAGCAGGGAATCGTGCCTGGGATCAAGGTTGACAAGGTATGCCGCACACTCCCAACTGATCACTCGTGATAAGAAACCTATGCAAAACAGAAATTGTTGGAGTTGTGGTAATTTTGAAGTAACTCACTGTGGACTGACAAAGCACTTGCAAAACTGAAATCCAAATTGATATTTAAATCTCTGGCTTGTGCTGATTTCAGGGTCTTGTGCCACTTGCTGGCTCCAACGACGAGTCATGGTGCCAGGGTCTTGATGGCCTTGCCTCACGTGAGGCGGCCTACTACCAGGCGGGTGCTCGCTTTGCCAAGTGGTAAGAAATTTGCACCTATAACGGCATCTATTTTAAGAATTAAGAATTGTGACATATACCCATGTTCCCATGTCTAACATAAAGTTCTGTTGCAGGCGCACTGTTGTCAGCATCCCCAACGGCCCATCTGAACTTGCCGTGAAGGAAGCTGCCTGGGGCCTTGCCCGTTACGCCGCCATTTCTCAGGTATTTTGCCATTGTCAGCTGAAAAAACTCTAGAGAGTGAAACATGACCATTGATCTCAAACTGTAAACACCGTTACATAAATATCTTAAATGTATTTATGCTAGGACAACGGTCTGGTGCCAATTGTTGAGCCTGAAATCCTTCTTGACGGTGAGCACGGCATCGAGAGGACCTTTGAGGTTGCGCAGAAAGTCTGGGCCGAGACCTTCTACTACATGGCTGAGAACAACGTCATGTTTGAGGGCATCCTCCTGAAGCCCAGCATGGTCACCCCTGGTGCCGAGTCCAAGGACAAGGCCACCCCTGAGCAAGTGGCTGAGTACACCCTCAAGCTCCTCGCCAGAAGGATCCCCCCGGCTGTCCCTGGCATCATGGTTAGTTTCTATCTATCATCTTCTTCTTAAAATGTTTATCTCCTCTTGTACATTTGGTAAAGAAAAATGCAAACCATGTTCTGACCTGTGATGAAAAAAAAAATGCAGTTCCTGTCTGGTGGCCAGTCTGAGGTGGAGGCTACCCAGAACCTGAACGCCATGAACCAGGGCACCAACCCGTGGCATGTGTCCTTCTCCTACGCCAGGGCTCTCCAGAACACCTGCCTCAAGACATGGGGCGGCCAGCCGGAGAACATCAAGGCGGCGCAGGACGCGCTGCTGCTGCGGGCCAAGGCCAACTCCCTGGCTCAGCTCGGCAAGTACACCAGCGACGGTGAGGCTGCCGAGGCCAAAGAGGGCATGTTCGTCAAGAATTACAGCTACTAAGATGATACACTGCTGCTAGCACCTTGAGGGCACTGTAGGCAGTGTGCCATTACAGGTTCAGATGGACAAACACACACTGCGTTTTTACCACACTACTAAGTGGAACACTTGGAATGGTTACTACATTTCACATGATTTCTAGAGCGTTGTTACCTTGTTTGCCATCTGTATTTTACGGACAAACATGAGTAGACAAATGTCTATGTGGAAATGGAATGTGGATTTGGTTACTGCAAAGTTTTGCATATTAATATATATGTACACGATTCGAACACTGTATTTGTAAAATGCGTGTTTGATCAGAGCTTCTCATCAATGTAATAAGTGCATGATGAAATGCACCGTATATGTATGTGGTATGTCGGAGACTGAAGTCATAACTGAACTCACTCTCACAGAGTTTCGGTGCATCTCTGACACCTTGCAAACCAGCTAATACAAAGATGGAGATTACTAGCCAACTTCATACATAAAATTCCATAGTGTTCACATCCGTTCAAATAACATGGGAAAAATAGGGAGAGATGAATTGTTCAAATAAAGTAAAGTGAATGTTGCATTACCACTGAAGAAATAAATACCCGTGTACCGTCTCATGAGTCATGATACTCTCAAAGTGGACATGGAGCACGAATATACGAGCGAAAAAGTTTCACTAAGAAAAATGGAACATCTGTTAAGCGCATATGACTCTGATGGGACTAAAAATGAAAGTGTGACATGGTTCCAAGTTCCAACCCATGGCGAACTTGTACCAAGCAGGAGGGAGGAAGAAGCTGTTGCCGGCATGGGCTGAATGTTGAGATCATCTGGGTTGGGCCGTTATGCTGGACAGACGCGGACAAGCAGAAGAAAAAGGGACATAATTGTGCTGGGCATGACATTTGGCCCAACTGCAGTGCAGATTCCCAATTTTCAGGAAACGTTTTTCTTTTAGATCAATTTTCAGGAAACGTTAGGTGGTCATCTTAACAAAGACAAAGGAAGTGACCTTTTCTAGAGTTTTAGTGTGATGCAAATTATAGAATTTTTCCAAAGTTTAAAGGCATTGAGATATTTAGGAGGTAGGGATGACAATTCAGGGCAGGGTTTTGGGTACCCAACCTGAGCATCGCTTTCGTGCTCGGGGCCGTGTTTGGCATCGCTTCAGCTTCAAAAAAATTCGTGGAGTTTTCGGAACTATTCTTGGCTAGCTCCAGAAATCTCGGAGCTGGAGCTGTAAATACATGAAGGATCTTTTGTTGAGGCGTTTTATTTTTGTTTGATATTAAAACTAATAAACTAAAATATTATAATTTATTTTACAGACTCTGGCTCCTGCATGGATATCAAATCTAGAGCTATGCTAAACAAGCCTTTAACATAATAGGATGTGAACCTTGCACCAGTTCATTGGAGCAAATGCAATGACCACCGAAGAAGATTGGAGTAGAAAAGACAAGCGAAGAAATATTTTCTTGCTGCCAAGGGAAAGATCTCTTGGGCTTAAGGTCACAAAAGTCGATCCCCTATAAGGAGCCACCTCCTAAGATGGGGCCATAGGCCCCATACATGGACTCTCTTTTATATATAGGTCATATATTTGATCATGTATTTTGAGAGAATCAATGTGTGACTTTTCTTTGCACAAACCAGATTTGAATCCTAGTAGGCTTAAAATAATCGAGGACTTAGCCTATGCTTGAATCCAAGGAACTGTTCCGGTTTATATAGGAGATCCAAACATGAGGGGTTAATTTCTAGCCAACCAAAAGATCGACTAATAGTAATCCTATTACTTAAGAAAACCTTACTGTTACCACATACGTCTCGCTGTTAAATCATCAAAAATTCGTTCCCACAGGAAGTTGAACACAGGACCTAAGATGCTAACCATATGGCTATAGGTCCTATCGCCTGACTAACTAATAATTAGCTCACTAACAAATTAGTCAGCTAATTTTAGTTAAAAACTGATTGTTCGTGCGATGAGTCCAAACAAGGCCTTAAGCAAGAGAAAAAACACGCAGTTGGCAGAGTCTAGACATCAAGCTGGACGACGCATCTGAAAATAAAATTATTTATTATAGGATACATAACACGAGTTGAACAAATAGCAGCACACGCTCACGATCATGGCAGAGCTACACAACAATATATATCATGCAATCGGGGAAGCGTCATGTTCACTGGATATATAGGGAATCACACATTCACTGGAAAGCCGTTGTAGTGTACTAATGGTTCAAGAACAACACGTTGGACGTACGTGTCTCTCATGTGGGACGGGAACCGAAGCCCTCGCCGGAGCCAGCGCCGCCGTCCGGCCTGAACGTGGACGAGAACGTCGCCGCCGACGTGAAGACGCCCTGGACGGCGCCGAAGGTGGCGCCGCAGCGGCGGGTGGGCGGGGTGGGCATGCACTCCCGGAGGCATGTGTAGGGGTTGTCGGCGCAGTAGCAGCCCTTGGCGCACTCGCCGAAGCACTCCCTCCGGTACCTCGCCGCTTGGTCCAGCACCCGGAGGAAGTCGTCCACCCTGTCGTTCTCCTCGTACTCGGCCGACGACGGCGGCGCGCCGGAGCACAGTCCGGCCAGCAGCAGCGTGCAGACCACGGCGGCGATGATCTTCAGCCGTCGGAGGGTGGTGGAAGGATCGGAAGCCATGCCGTCCAAGCTTGGTAGCTTATGAGCGTGTTGATTAGTAGCTTGTTAGAGTATTGGTGTGGTGTGGTGGCTAGCTAATAGGCGTGTGTTGAGAGATGGAGAGCAGTGGGCAAGGCCATTTATAGGGAGATGATCGTCACTGCCGGTGGAGGCAGCCATGAAAGCAAGAGGGGGGCATTAAGTAAAGCTTCTTCAACTAAATACAACCTTGTTTAATGGTGTGTTTAATTACTTGTAATAGCAAGGCTTTGACTCAAATATTGGATCACCGTGCATGCAAGTGCTCCATTCTTCCCAAAACTTACAAATGAAATGTCCCTTTACTTCGGTGCTTCCTTTATTTTGGTTCCAATTATGAGTGAGACATAGAGCACTTTGGCTAATATTGTTTCAGTGGGAGTATATATAATTTGTTTTAATTAATACTTTAGATACTGAGAGTTGTATGATTTTTTTTTTACGAAACACATGCCAACTGATCTAGAGATTCATAAAGGCACCACAGGCGCCTCTGCGATATCAATGCCAATCAGAGACTTGAACCTGGGTGGGGCTGGTCCACCAAAAGAAACCTAATCATCTAACTACGCCCAGTTTGCAAGAATTTGGTTGTATGATTTTATAGTAGTCTGGTAAAATCAATGTTGTTTTTCAATATTAACGATTTTTCCCCGCAGTTGTGACACCGTTTCGTAAGTATGACACGCACCCACAGTTGTGACTGTCAAATATTCCTAGTTGTGTCAACTAACAAGCACACAGAAAAGCACACCCTTCGATACTCAGTAAATGACAATAAGACAACAACCACGAGCTTGTTGATTAATTAGTACACGTGACCCTCGCTACGGATCAAATCTAAATTCTAAAGAATAGAGAATTCGAATAAAAGTAAGCAGATGCTCTGATAAAAGAAAGGTGAATAGGACCAGATGCTCTCTGTATTGGGACCAAGAGAACCGTCTTGCACGGGAAGATTAATTTGGTTCCGTTACTGGGCAGCTTTCCATCGACTGCAAAGCTTCTCTCCCTAGCAATGATACACATTTTGGATGGTACAAACATGTTTGATGTATAAATCGTTAGGTATAATCGGAAATTACTTCCATTCAATAAACATAAAGAAATTATTATTAGAGTGAACGCACTAACCAGATGAACCAAAAAGTTTAAACCAATGAGAGAAGGTAGACAATTCACTTATACACTTCAACATCCTCACTCACATGCAGCCAGAGATGAAGGCACAAAACTGAAAATAAAGGGATGCAGGCACAAATAAAGCCTCTACCAGGATTTGAACCCAGATCTCTGACTCTGATACCATGTTAAAGTGAATGCACTAATCAGATGAACCCAAAAGCTTAAGCCAATGGGAGAAGGTAGGCAATTCACTTATACACTTCAACAATTATAAATTGGTCCTCTTTTAATTTCGGTTTAGACTTCGGCGTAGCTAGGTTAGTTTATGCTTAGTAGCTCAATAGTACATCACTAATAATAATGGTATGTCGCTATAGTGAAGGTACAATTACCACTCAAAAGGTCACAGCAGATAAGAATTATTGAAATTTTTGTTTCAAAGATCAAAAGACTTATTAAGATCCCATCATTAATTTATGGCCAAAAGACTTATTAAGATCAAAAGAATTATTAAAATGTTCCGATCTGCCTTCATTCCGTACAGACGGCCAAGAAAATAATAATACTAGCAAATAGATACATGTTTTTTTTTTCCATGAAACACAACAAACAGAGGAAATCTCAAATAACGTTAACACCGTTATCCTCCGGACAACCTTTTACTTGTCTCAAGCTCTTTGATCAAATATCATGATCCCATCATTAATTTATTCCCCATCCATTTGAGTATTTCTGGTTTCAGCGCTATTTTCAGGAGGTGCAGGAGAGTTACTTTCGGATGCATTATCCTCATGCGACAGGCTACTCTTCTCAATGCCACAGTGCCAAAGCAATGCCCAAATGAGGGTTATGAACTCGCCTCCCGACTCGAGGTTATGCTTGTGCACTTCTGCGTTCCAACTTGGGGCAAGGTCCACAACTAGATCAGTCCATACATCAGCTAGAGTCGCCCAGCAGGTTTCGTGATCTTTTCCGTCGCCAATCAGATACTTGGCTAGCAGAGCACCCTGTTGCACTATGTCTGAATTTCCACCCTCACTGTCCTGCACATGCACAGCCTCCTGCATTATTCGATCTTTGTTTATGATACGAGCAAGCTGTAAGGTGTTCTCAAACATCAGTTAGGGTACAGTGAAACTGTCTGGTAACAGCTCAGAGCGAAAAACCAGCAGATAGGCATAGTACCGCGATAAGCTGTTGGCAATCTGGTAGTTTTTCTTGAGTTCACCTTCTCCACTGATCTTCTCATCAAGAAGGAATGGTTCTGTTGAGAAGCAGCACAATTTTTTCAGGCATGAGCTGACAGAGTTCAGGAACCCAGGTTTGCTTAAGTCATCTTCATCTTGCTTAAGCTTGATCGCACAGAGGCTGGTCGCGATGTGCCACACCAAAATGGCCTGTGAACATGTGTGCATCTTAAGTGAGGCCCGTTCGTACTTCTGAAAGCTATCGCGTGAGTCACTCAGTGATGTATTTTCCGAGTGCACTTGACGATGGAGCTTCTTTAGGATTTCTTCCTTCACTGGTTCAGGAACGTTGATGGCAGTACCAGCTTTTCTTCCATCAAATTTCTCTGGAGTCTTTCCCAAGGTAACAGTGTGGGCCAGTTTCCAGAATCTCGGCTTGTATGTACACGAGTGGAATAATTCGTACTGGTCAATCCTTCCATGCCATGGGTTGGCAATCTTAGAGTTGAAGAATGAACTGATGAGACCCTCCGTGAGGCAAGTATTTGTAATGCACCAGCATTGGTTCTGCACATACTTACACACAAGGAGTAATCTTGTCCAGTTTGATAGCAGGTAGGTGACCATCTCCCATACTTCTTTAAACAACATGAAGAACAGGAATACCCATGTAATAAGGACATCAACATTTAATCCATTCACCCAGATTACGAAGTTATCCTTGCTAGGTTTGTAGACCTTGCGGATGCCCACAGCTAGCCAGAAGGCTACAGCACAGGTTGCAATGGACTGTAAGAGGCTTAAGAAGAGAGAGAAGAGCCCTCGCCAGAACACCATAGGGAAGAGGGTGTAGAAGTAGTCTCTGACGAATGCAAGCTCCAACTCCAGTATTCTGAATGCTCTCTTTGCATTTTGCTTTGCATCTTTATCACCAATGATCTCTGAGATAACTAGACGTTTTGTCGTGGCAATGCTTTCTGGGTGCAGTGGCACATCTTCAAGCCTACAACGAAGCAGCCTGGACAATGTGAAGGCCAGGCTCATGTCCTTGAATCTGCAGCTCTTTTCCAGAAGTGGCTTGGAACTTTTATGAATATTATCCAGGGTGATAAGTGAGTCTCGGTCGGTGACCTGAAGATGTAGAATATACCCAGGCTTTTTTATATCAATCTCCTGATCGGACTCGCCATAAACCAGGTACTTTTCACTGTCGTTAATGTTGTTGCTTTGGTCTTGATGCTCACTGTATCCCACACGCAGGTACTCTGGGAGGAACTCGGAGCTACGGCCATGCCACAAGGATTCTGTAGCCCTGCGATGTGCATAATATCGGTAGAGGCTCCTCAGTTGCAGGATGGCCCAAAGGGACCAGAGCGGCTTCGTGAATGCCAAGGCACGGGTGCCATTCAATACCCCTGCTCCTATGAACTTCACCACATTGGCCACCTCCATGAGCCGCCGCTCACGGTCCAAAATGCTGTACCCAGAGAGGTAGCCAAGGCTAGCACGGAGGCTCACCAATATAATGGCCCAGACCGGGAACAGATGATTCTCGAAATCAGCAGATTGCATGGCTCCTATCAGATACACCACTATCTGATCAGAGACACCATCTACTATCTTCATGATGGTTGTTATGGTCGAGCTGCCAGTCCGGCAGCGGAAAATGTCCAGGATAAAGAGCACAAGGAACATCACCGTGACCAGTGCAACCAATGACTCAATGCGGATCAGGACAAATGTGTCCTGTCTCAACGTGATGAACCAGGATGCAATCACAGCGCGAAAATCCACCATTGTGTAATCTTTTCAGGTTTGCTGCCCTGCTGGTCAAAGTTCCCAAATGAGCAAAGTTTGAACCCAAAAAAAAACAAAAAAGGAACTGAACAGTATACCTCGCTTTATATGATCAATTTTGTTAAAAAAAAAAGGGAACTCGCTTCTAGCTATGCAATTCTAATATATACTGGCATCAAGAGTTGATGCCCACAGGTGAGGTGTATAGTTTCCATGTTTCTGGATTTAGCATGCACTGGGATTTCTTTCTTAAAGCTTTTCAACAGACAACTAGTATGGCTGCACACACATTTGCGCGGCTAGACTTTTTATACTACTAGCTACTGTGCCCGTGCGACACGCACGTGCGGATACTTTTTTTAACAAGACAATGTTTAAGGTGCTTATATACGTAAACAATAAATATTATTATTATTATTAGTATTAGTATTATTATTATTCTTGAATAATCATATTGAAATGTGACATGGTACTTTGTTTTGTTATTTTGGTAAGTGTAAATTTTAATTCTAATAAACTTGTATGCTATAAACAGCTTCTTGTACTGGCCCTGACCATTTGTTCCATTGAAGCCTTAATATATCTATCAGAAAAACCTTGTATGAGAATATGTAACTTATGGAAGTGCATATTACATCACTTGCAAGAATCTGTAAGCAAATGAGGATGTAATAGATAGAAGTTATTTGGGTGAGTATGAGAAATAGGAAGTAATCATAAATCTTGCTACATCTACAAGTGCTTCATGGAACTTCTTATTTATTTTATATGTCAAAAGTAGAAAACAGAGAGACGCCAAGTGCTTCATGGAGCTTTTCTATTTGTGTATCATCCAGGAGCTAATAAAACTGTTTATATGTAGCATGCAGTTAAAAAAATTTCATTTAGTACATCCTTGCAATTTAATCATATCAACTTTGTGTTAAGGCGGCATCACAGCAAGCATTAACTACGCCCCCCCAGTAACTATCCTATTCAGGATTTATTCAAAAATGGTAGACATATGAGAGACTTACTGGCCAGAAAAAGGGAAAAACGAAAAAAATGAACAATTTAGGTGGGATGGTAGGAATCGAACCCTGCATTGCTGGGTCATGACTGGGACACTCTAGCCACTGGAGCACGCGCTGGCTTCTGAATGAAAAGCGGTTTCAGCCATATAAGAAGATTCCTAGTAGCACTCAGACATTTGAATTTGACATGAATTCGACTCGAATTCAAACGGAAAAAGTCTGAAACTGAAATTTTTGGCTGAAAGATCAGGCTGACGACTCTTTTCTGACTTATTAAGTAGTAGAGATTTACAAATATTTTTATATTATTGTAGAAGTGTAACATAGTTTATTATTTATTTATTTATTTTATATTCTATATTTATAAAATAGTAGAAATAAATTGGAGAATTTCTCACCATCACTCAATTTGAGTGTGAGATGAGTCATCTTATCTTGGATTGTGTCTTAACTAACCCATTGTATTTGATTTTATTTTAGAAGTGAGGTCGGTTCAAACGCGACACGCTAAACTACTAACATATGTCATAGTAGGAAAAAAGAAACGTACCGTGCTACAAATAAATCTTTAGAAGAAAACGGTCATGTTAAAAAATAAAAGAATGTGCCATGCTTGCTAGAAATAGGTGTATTTTTGTAATGGTGTTTATAGAAATAGGGATTTAGTGTATTTTGGATATTTTAATTATTCCAAAATTAGCTATTTTGGACTCATAATGGTATAGTAAGAAAATTAGAAATAATAATTAGGGATATTTTTAGCTATTTTTATAATCCGAATTTATTTATTTTTGGATATTTAATGGCATGACAGGTAATTGAGAAATAGGTGTGAAAGGTAATTTTGATTATTTTGTATTATTCAAAATTTAGCTATTTTTTGACTCATGACATGGTGGGTAATTTAAAAATAGGTGCGAGGCTTTTTTTGGCTATTTTTTGTTATTCCGAATTTAGCTATTTTATAAATATTTATAGGAGGTTTTGTGACTAATTTTTCATAATGGCAGTGGTGGATAATTTTACCTTCTTATTTTCTCGGATTAACGTGAGAATTTCTAGCATTTTAGAGCGAACGTGGTGGCGCGTCGTCAATTGTATATAATAGATACATACATGGATATCTCTTTTCGTTGTGGTGAAGATTATCCTCCAACGAGACCACCCAAACCCTAAGCCCCCGCGCTGCTCCCGATCGGGGGTGACTTGGGAGGCGACCACCCAAACCCTAGCCCCGCCTCCACCCTCACCTCACCTCCCTGGCCGCTCCGCCATGTGAGTGAGCTGCCAGAAAAACCTGCGCGGTTAGCCAGGACGGCAGGGCGGGGCTGAAGCAGCGCCTATCCGTCAAGCGCATACGGAGGCTTGCGCCCCGGAACCCTAAACAATAGCCAGCGCCTCCACCACCTCGCCCCTCTACTCCCTCTTCCGCGTCGTCGCTGGATCGTCGTGCTGTCGATGCGTGGGCGCAAGACGGTGGCGGCGAGCCATTTTCTTCACCAAGGAGCACCATATCACCGAGCTGCGGAAGGTCGTGGCGTTAGCGTGGCGGTTGATCCGCTGTCTTCGCGGCTAGATCCGTGTGGCTGGATCTTCTGAACTCTCGGCCGAATCCGGCGTCGGCGGAGGCTGGGTGACCTAAACCGGCGACGGCTGCAGGTGAAGCTGTGCACGGCGACGACGACGTCATAGGCAGCGGCGGCCTCTTGTGTGCGCAGGTCGCGGTGCGCCGACCTTGCCGGAGGGAATGGCATCCAGATCCAGGCGCTCCGTGCCCAGATCCGTGCGTCCCGACTGCCCTGTGCTCCCACCACGTGCTGATGTGCGCTCTGCGGTGGGTGGCCGGGCCACATCACCATCAACTCCGGGCGGCCATGCTGCGTGCTGCGGTTGTTGGTGGCGTGGCCACCATGGTGCTTCTCTCCTCTTGTTGGTGCTTCGTTGCCACCCCTGAACTCCACATCTGCGCTTATGCATGTTTGCAGCAGGTGGACTGCCATCAACCTGTAGGGGTACGGGCTGGAGCTCCTTGCAGGACAACCATATTGCTAGGTATGCCCATGGTGTTGTGGCTTGGCTCGATAGCTTTCGAGCTTCGTCGGGCAGGGCATTGGACAAAAGTCTTTGCAACGATGAGGCATTGAGCGCCATTTCTTCCTTGGAAGCATTGTTGAGGTTCCCTTGCATCGCCAAGCTCATGATTTTTCCCCGTGAAAACCTAAGTCTAGCCGGCGCCTAGATAGGCAATGGGCCCTTCTTGGAGGCATTTGCCTTAGAGTTTTGCACGGGTTAGCAATGGTCCTGCTGTGATGTGTACATCATTGGGATCAGTGGTTTTGCCACTTCCTTTGTGCTAGGTCGCGGTGTTGTTTTTTGTGGTTATGCCGCATCTTACCCTTGTGCTGGGGTCTAGTATTTTCTCCCTCTAGTGGTTATGCCACAAATTTGCCCTTGTGCTGGGGCTAGTTGATTTAGGCCTAGTTTAGCTAGGTAGTTATCACGGTTTTAACCCGGTTTTCTCAAATTAACCAAGCGACGTAGGGTTTTTGCCTCGTTTCCCTAAAAAACGAGGCCATGACACAATGTTTCCGAGGGTTCGTCGGGCATTTTAAAAAGCCTTCGACCTTGCTTGGTTTTCTAGTAGTGTCAATACATTCAGGTGGGGATGGTCTCCCCCGGTTGACCGTTCAAAAAAAAAAATGCATCCATGGATGCAAGATTTGCACTCTATATTGTTGTTTTTCTCATTGTATAGTTTTGAAAGGAGGTTTCAACACGCCATGAGAGGGTCCCACGGCCAACACTTTCCTAAGCTATCAAAAATAGTATGGTCTATTTTTAGTCACCTGGTTAAAATGCTTTGAATATTGCAAGGAAGTTGGATTCTGGAGTACGCCTCCGAGGCACTGTTTCTACAGTATTGAAGACATCGATCTATGAGGAACAGGGAAGGGCCAGGGACTAGAGGAGAATTTGACATCAGATAGCAACCAAGAATAACGACAGATAATGTACATACCGGGAGACAAACAAAGAAGCATAAGCCAGAAGAAATCCTCGGCTTTGTAGCTTGCCTCAATGACCTTGAGGGCGTCCGTGGACGAGGGTAAATCCCGGTAGCTATTCAACTCTGGACTACAGTCATCTGCGACAAAAGTAAGTTCTTAAAGGGCTTGTTCTTGGAAAATAGATCAGAATTCAGGATCAGTTCTTAGGTTCAGCCGGCACAGATGTTAGACACAGCAGAGAAATATTTGCAGGGAACAAGAATCAGGAGCTTCGGCGTTACCTGGATATAGAAGGCACCATGATTGTCAACGTGATCGTCTCCGGCCGAAGCTTATGCATGCGCGCGGTGGTGCAGGCCACTCAATTCGCAAGGATTTTATGTCCCAGGCTCCCAGCCCGCTTGTCCCATGCGAAACTTCTCGATATTGACATAAATAAATAAGAAAAAACTATGACGGACTCGAATGATGGGCCAAAGATTTACAAGAAAGAAATATGCCATTCGCCAGCTGATCTACAGAAGCTTGCCAGAAAGGACTTTTTTCTGTTGTTACCTACATGTCATGTGCATGACATACAAATGATCAACAGCGTCAATGTATATATCCATCAAGTTAACCTATCAAAGTCAACTATGCTAATAAATGACCTTGTAAACACAACGACTATGAACCTTAGGTCATTTATTAGTTATTGCAGCAATTAGGCACTTCAGCACATGAACATGCGTGCCTTACCTTGTAGGGACAACTCCTCAGTATTTGAAGAGGCAGCATCCGTTCTTCAAATCATCCAACAGAAACATTAAATGTTTTCTTATTTTCGAAATTCTCACATTCCAAACAATCCCATGGTTGAAAATTTCACATAAATGAGACTAATAGGCTCTGCGGTTAAAGAATTTCACATACAATGAGACTAATAGGCTCCACCATCAGAATTTTTATCTTGCCAGGAATAACACTCCTAGTTGTATTGTGTGCCACATAATTGCATCGGAGTCAACTACTACATACGAATAAAAGCAGCTGCAAATATACTTCCAGTCTTTTTTCTATCATTCTATCAAGTGATCTCATTATCCTTAAAGATAGATTCCTGACAGATAATCCTTGGGTTGGCTCGCAAGAATATAATTCTCCTTTTATATAAAGAAAACCTCTTAGTCGTCACTCGTCAGAAAAACAATAGGTAGTCACCTAACCTAAACTACTGGAGACAGATAGAGCTGGCATATTAATAACTGGTCAAATAAACAAGAGCTTGATTTAGAAATCGAGTTAAGCACGCCGTGTTAGCCAAAGAGTTGAGACATTGAGGGAAGGTACTTTGCAGTTTTTTATTTAGATTTAGAAAGCGGAGCTGCAATCCATCAGTTACAGCTGGCTTTTCTTTTCCCGGGGTGTCCTTGGCGATGGAGTCCAATAGGCTGGCAGCTACTCATCGAGCTCCCTAGTGACTACACACAGGAAAGAGGTAGGACGAACGTCCTCCATCGCGCAGCCAAGCAGAGATGGCTAACTTCCTGCGCCACTTTGTCAACTTGATCGTTGGGACCGTGCGAGGGCTGTTCCAGCATGACAGCACCACCGGTGCCGCCAGCGTGCAGCTCTGGGCGGTGGCGGCAACGGTGCTGCTGCTCCTCAAGTTCGCCGTCGGTTCCATTGGGCCCCGGTTCTCATCACGGCGGCTGATGGCACCCAGCGTCCGGCTGCTGCAGATACTCAACTACTACGCTGTGAACTACACCCTCGGGCTCATGAAGCCGTCGTCCTCCTCCGATGGAGGAGCCGCCACCGTGAACGCCTTCTTTAAGGTATGGGCTGTGCTCATAACAACCATGCAGGACAGCATCCGCATCGGCCGGCCGTACAAGCCCAAGGAGATGTCCCTGATCGACCTGTTGTCCTCCCTGTGGTCGGCCAACGAGCTCCGGGGGCCGGCACCGCTGTTCCTCAAGGTGCCCCTCTGGCTCATGTGGTCTATCCACGCGGCGCGCATCATCTGGTTCTACTTCTCCTTCAGCCGGGCCAGTGATGCCAGCCTTAATTAGCAACATCAAGTTTGTCAGCGACTACATGATGACGAAGCCGCACACCGGTAATGAAGACGCGTGCCCGCGCACCATGCGTGGGTACAAGTACATCGTCTTCAGGGAAGATAAACTGAAGATGGAGGTCACACCGCCGACCTTCACGCTCTGGATGGACCATGAAGGACCCAATGCCAAGGAGCTGGTCACCGTGGAGGAGATATGGAAGCAAGTTGATGAAGACACGGACGACATGCTGCTGAGCAAGACAGCAGACCCCGACAACCGATTCAAGGACGTGTGCCTCTCCTTCGCCCTGTACAAGCTGCAGCGCCGCCGGTTCTACAACTTCCCCATCGCCGAGGCCACACACCTGGCTTCAAGGCGGCTCGTCTCTGAAGCCATCTTGGAGGACGGGCCCAATGGCAGCTACGAGAGGGCGCTCCGCATCACTGAGGTGGAGCTGCCTTTCCTGCAGGACTTTCTACAGCAAGCACGCGGCGGTGTTTGCCCGCGGCTTCCCGTACGATAGGCTGGCTCTGTCGCTGCTCATGACAGCGGCCGCCTTGTACCTAGTTGATGGTGTCAATGTTACTGTATCTGATTACAGAATTCCTTCAAGTAATGATATATAGTTGATGGTGTCAAGCTCATTGACAATTATATTGTTATGTTATGAAAGAAGGGTCTCAGGATCAAGTCATTTTAATGCTTTAAGTAAATAGCTAGCAACATGACTAATTGAGAGTGTTATTGCCTATCATATTTCGCGAAACTAGTATGGATTTGGTGATTTAACCTGAAATATGATTCTGGATGAGGCCGAATAAATAAACTCTCAATTAAGATTAATAAGTGTTATATCGAGATACTGTAGCAGACTTTGGTTAATTATGTCCCGGTACACCTGTATTGCTTCCGGTGACTGATTCGTCAGGTTTTGTTATGGTATTGAGTGTGAACGTAATGCGAACAAAAGTGTAAGTTTAAGATGTTCGATTAAGAGGGAGATTATTAATCTATATATATCCACCTGCACGTGATCGATAATATGAATAGTATAAAGAATAAAGTATTGACCTTCGGTCAAGGGGGAGAATGTTGGAATTGACCTCAGTCAATACCTAATTGGACCGAAAGGCCCACCTTAAGCCCAACTCGCCCCTGTTAGTTGCCTTGATCGGGAGGCAAACCTCAGCCCACGTTTTGGGCTCGGCCCCATGCCTACAGCACTTATAAATATGAGGGGAAACCCCTGGTTAACCCTGATCCGTGATTAATTCACGAAATTAAGCCTAGGGTTTACTCTAACCCTAATTCTACCGATCCCTAAGGTGCTGGAAGGTTCGGAAGCCGGTGTCCCTGTTCTACATTGACCTGCTACTGTTCTTCTACCTCTACTGCATCTACACCGAGTTCGTCATCATCTACTTGATCTGCATCCACTACAGATCTGTTTCATGGCGAATCTAAGTGCAGGTGAGTCTTCTTCAGTGTTCAGATTAAGTTCCTAGGTGTGATCTAATTCCTGACTAGTTGATCCTTTAAGTCTATGATATACAGCGTGTTCGTCTCGCTGCTTTGCAGCGGCTGCTTTGCAGCAGCTACAGTGTTCGCAGTTATTTTTTCAGCAGCTACAGTGTTTTCAACAGCAGCTACAGTGTTCGCAGTTATTTTTCTGCAGCCGCAGCTGCAGCGAAACGAATAGGCCGATATTAGTTCTAACATGACAATTCATTTTTGTCACAAAACATGCAAAATTCGTCCACGAAACAATCCCTATCACGCATCCGTGACGATTTTTCGTTTGTCACCTATCACACGTCTCTATTCAGGCTTTGTGACGAATTCATTTTTTTCGTCATAATTTTTTGTGACAAGTCTTACTTCGTCATTACTTTATGACTATTGTTTTCGTGTTTAAAAAAAAATGACTATTGTTTTCGTCACTAAATTGTTCAAAATATGTCACAATTCACTTGCAGGCTGTCGCCATGTTGGGCCTGTCCTGCTATGAATTTTCGTTATTGGGCTGGTATTGGGCGCCCATTTTAGTCTTCAGAGTAGGCTCGAACCATTTAACTGCAATGGCCCAGCCCATTTCTGGCTTGGACTTTTGATACATTGATCTATTTAGTAGCAAAATTCAGCCGAGATTACTTAGAGAAAAAAAATTCAGCCCAACAGTAGAAAAATAAAGTAGTAAAACAAGCCCATTCAGCCTTTGTGTCAACACATTACATACAACCAAATGAGAAGACGTGACGTCCAGTACATCACACGACCCAAATTATATGAGGTTCAGTACATCATAGCACATACAGAAGATGGCAACATGTTCAAAACAAGGCATACAGCCCCAACAACAAGTCCTAGGTTCAATTCCTTGCCGAGGAGTACATTTTAACTTTGCTAAATAGAACTGACAAGCAGGCCCCACTATACAAGGACAGTGTATGATCATTTTTTTTTTCAAAGAAAGCATCGGAAAAATATATTGTGACGTTTGGTTTTAGACTAATTATGATGACCTCCAGTCATCATACTCGTAATTTAGCATGGGTTGATTTATGACGTTTCATGGAAAGATTTGTGATGGACACTGAATTTTCGTCACTAAATATTGTACCTTCTGAAAATCGTCATAAAACATCAAGACTTTATGATGAATATTTCTTTCGTCACGAGAAAATCATCATAGAATCCCATATTTCTTGTAGTGGTGGCAATTCTTTCTGCAACGGGTCATCTATATATCAACCATCATAGGCACATTTTCTATCTTTATTCATCTTTTTTTTTAACATTATTTTCAGGTGAAGAATACTAAACGAGATCACATGCTAAAATAATACAAAATTAAACAAAAATAATTGTTTTCTTATTTTCCTATTAACTTAGGCTCCGTTTGGATGTCGGAATTGGCATGGATGAATTGTATTGGGGCTCAATTCCAAATCCAAGAGAGAATTGCATTGGCATCCAATACCAATTTTTGTGTTTGGTTGTCACATGAACCACAGAAGAGGGGCTCTTCAAGGTCCAGCAGCCGGCGGGGTCGAGGTTTGGGCCGTCCGGCGACTGGTCGACGTCTAGCGGCGGACGGGGTTGAGGTCCAGCGGTGGGCAAGATTGAGGTTCGACGACGTCCAGCGGCGACCGGGGTTGAGCTCCGGCGACGGGTCGACGTCCAGCGACGGTCCGGCTGCGAGGTCGAGATCCAGTGGCGGCGGGGTCGAGGTCCAGTGGTGCGTTCGAGTTCGCCGGAGCCGGCAGCGACGCGGTCGAGTTCGCCGGAGTCAGCGACCATGGAGTACGCCATGCACGGCTGTGCTACCTACAGATCGAGAGGGAGGAAGAAAGGTGCCCGATTCTGTCCAAATCAGAGGGGTGGAGCTCGGTATTGGAGATAGGCTGCTTTAGTTGTTCTCAAATCCAACAGGTATTGGGCTGCAATGCCAATTCCAATTCCTGCTACATCCAAACAGCTGCAATTGCCTAAGCCCAATGCCAATTCTCCAATTCCGAGCCCAATATCAACACCTAAACGCTACCTTAGAGCAATGTGTGGCTTAAGGAGACGCATACTACCAACCATTAGGCTCACCTCAACAACATGAAAAAGCCCAGGTCTGCCTCCGTCCCTGCGGGCCTATGTCCACTCCAACGTTGGGCTTTGAAATGGGCCACCATTATCCCCAGCCTCCAGAAGGCCCAGAACGCACCGGAGTGGAGCGGCCGCACCGTCCATGGCGCAAGGTCGCCGGTTCGCCGGAGATGCAGATTGCAGAAGGAGCCCGACGGCGACGAGGACCAGAAGAAGGTCGCATAGTAGCGGAACCCAGTCGCCGGGGATGTCCTCCACTCGCTCCGCTCCCGCGCATCTGGAAGGTCGCGCGCTCTTCCCCGGAGCCGCGCCGCGAGAACGAAGGCGGCGGCGTCTTGGACATCTTGCTTGGCTGCCTCAAGGTACGTGATACTGCTAGTCAGTCTTCCCCGTTAGTAAATGCAGCTACGCGGTGTGCACAGAGAGAACTATTCTTTCGCCTTTTGCTTTCTTGTTCAATTTGGCTTTGCACTCTTGCGAGTGCTAGATTGTTTCTTGGGTAGAGCTTCTAGTACACCAAAAATCTATGAAATTAATAGGTTTGGAGTAGTTATGAATGGTCTATAGGGTACTGATGTGCCCCAATTGGTATCGCTGCCAATATGATAGTAAAATTATCACCTAAAGTCACAGATGAATTCTAGAGGGGAAAATGTCTGAGGAGGAGTTAGTGAAGTTTTGTTTAAGAGACTAAAACTATTCACAAAGAAAAATAAGGGAATGGGAATTCTGGAAGTTTAACACATCAACAGGCAGGACGCCTGCCATTTGCCCTTCAAAAAAAAAAAAAAAAGTTTAACACATCAAAATAATTCTTGAAGGCAATTAGGAACAGAGATGACCTCAAACAGTCACAGGTTTCTCCCCAAAACAAGGAATAGAGATGACCTCAAACAACATTAAACACCACTACCCAGATAACAACATGGTATATGTAGTTACTAAGTTATTCCGACCTTGTTGTCCCTGGATCTTCAGAGTTCAGATATCATGACCTTGTTGTCACTAAGTTATTCCCCAATGTTATGAGTGGCTTCTGATTTCAATGCTTTTCCGGAGGTGTTTTCGGATGCATTATCTTCATGCGACAAGCCACTCTTCTCAATGCCACAATGCCAAAGCAATGCCCAGATGAGGGTTATAAACTCGCCTCCCGACTCGAGGTTATGCTTGTGCGCTTCTGCATTCCAACTAGGGGCAATGTCCACAAGTAGGTCAGTCCACACTGCAGCTAGAATCTCCCAACATTTTTCTTGTCCCTCTTTGTCAATCAGGTCCTTGGCTAGCATAGCACCTTGTTGCAGTATATCAAAATTTCCACCCTCGTTGTCCTGCACAGTTTCCATCAGTGTAGTATACCTGCTCAATGTTGAGTCACAATCTTTGAGTTTCTTTTGAGCAAGCTGTAAGGTGTCCTCAAACACCGCATCAGGTACGCTGAAACTATCCGGTAACAGCTCAGACCGAAAAACCAGCAGATAGGCGCAGTAACGTGACAAGCTGTTGGCAATCTGGTAGTTAGTCTTGAGGTTGACTTCTAGACTGATCTTCTCATCAACAAGGAATGACTGGGAAGAGCAGCACCAAAGTTTTTTCAGACCTGACCAGACATAGTTCAGGAATCCAGGTTTGCTTAAGTCAACATTCTTTTCTTGCGTGAGTTTGATCGCGCAGAGTCTGGTCGCGATGTGCCAAACCAGAACGATCTGTGAACATGTGTGCATCTTAAGTGACCCCCGTTGGTACCTCTTAAACCTGTTGTGTGAGCCCCTCAGTGATGTAAATTCTGGGTACACTCGATGATGGAGCTTCTTTAAGATTTTTTCCTTAACTGATTCAGGGACCTTGATGGCAGCACCAACTTTTCTTCCATCATATTTCTCCGGAGTCTGTCCCAAGGAAAGAGTGTGGGCCAGTTTCAAGCATCTCGGCATGTAAGTACATGAGTTCAAGAAATCGTACTGGTTAATCATTCCATGCCATGGCTTGGCAATCTTAGACTTGAAGAATGAACTTATGAGGCCCTCTGTGAGGCAAGTATTTGTAATACACCAGTGTTGGTTCTGCGCATACTTACACACAAGGAGTAATCTTGTCCAGTTTGACAGCAGGTATGTGACCATCTCCCATGCCTCTTTAAAGATCATGAAGAACATGAACACCCATGTCATAACAACATCAACATTCCATCCATTCACCCAGATAACGAAGTTATCCTTCCTGGGCTTGTAGACCTTGCGAATGCCCACAGCCAGCCAGATGGTGACAGTAAAGGTTGCAATGGACTGTAAGAGGCTCAAGGAGAGAGAGAATAGACCTCGCCAGAACACCATTGGGTAAAGGGTGTAAAAGTAGTCTCTGACGAATGCAAGCTCCAACTCCAGTATTCTGAATGCCTCATCCGGCTTTGCCTTAATGATCTCTGAAATAATTAGCTTCCGTGTCATGGTGATGCTTTCTGTGTGCAGCGGCACATCTTCAAGCCTACAGCGAAGCAGCCTAGATAGTGCGAAGGCCAGGCTCATGTCGTTGTATCTGCTGCTGTTTGTGGACTTGGGAAACATTTCATTAATCTTGTGCAGTGTGAGGAGTGACTCCTGGTTGGTGACTTCAAGATGTAGGTTATACCCAGGCTTCTTTATTTTGATGTCCTTGTTATTGGCCTCTCCATAAACCAGGTACATCTTTTTTCTTGAGTCATCGCTTTGGTCTTGTTCGCTGTGTTCCACATGCAGATACTCTGGGAGAAACTCTGAACTCCGGCCGTGCCACAAGGATTCTATAGCTCGGCCATGTGCCACAAATTTGTACATGCTCCTGAGTGTCAAGATGGCCCAGAGCAACCAAAGTGGCTTTGTGAACTCCAAGGCACGAGTGCCATTTAGCACCCCTGCCCCGATGAACTTTATCACATTTGCCACCTCTGTGATACGCCGCTCACGGTCTACAATGCTGTACCCAGAGAGGTAGCCAAGGCTAGCACGGAGGCTCACCAGCACAATGGCCCAGACCGGGAATAGCTGGTTCTTGAAACCGGCAGATTGCATGGCTCCTATCAGATATACCACTATCTGATCGGACACCCCATCAACTATCTTCATGATGTTGGTTATGGTCGAGCTGCCAGTCCTGCAGCGGAAAATGTCCAGGATGAACATCACAAGGAACATCACCGTGACTAGCGCAACCAGGGATTCAATCCGGATCAGGACGTATGTGTCCTGTTTCAACATGATGAACCAGGATGCAATCACAGCGCGAACGTCCACCATCGTGTAAGCTTCTCAGGCCTGCTGTCCTGCTGGTTCAATTTTCTAGGATTAGCAAAGTTCTGAACCAGAAAAATATAAAAGTATACATCTTTTAATGAGATCAATTATTCTTTTGTTTTGGGACAGAGATCAGTTATTCATGTTAAGCTCACTTTATGGAGAACTTATATTAGGGACACGTGAAGTTAACAAATCTTGGTAAATTTGATTAATTGACATTTCAGTGATCACTAATACAAACTTCCTACCGTAACAATTGTTCTCTTTCCGAGCAAAAAATGATATTGCTGCTAGTTTAAGTAGGTTTTCAAAAAAAAAAAAACTCCATTCTAATATATAAGCATTTGTAGGGTTCAAATTATATTCCACAATGTAAGCATTTGGAGGAGTAGATCCCCCCCCCCCCCCCCCCCCCCACCCTTTCTTCTCCCTCCCTCCCTTCAGTTGAGCCCCGATATCTGACTCCCTCGCTCACACCGGCAGTTACCCTTTCGTCACTCAGACAACATCGGCAACTGCCCTCCCTCATGCAAAGATGTGCAACCATCCCCCTTCGAGCAACCGTGTGGCACCAACGGCCCCCTCTCCCTTCCCCAGCTGCAATGCCACCACCAGCCTACCCGCCAATGGAGAAGCCGGATGTGTGGCCATGGTTGGAGCTTTGAGAAGATCCGCTCCTCCCTAGCCTGCATCATGAGCCGTGTTGGTGTGCAGGCTGCGGCAGCTATGGGCACACGAGGATGGCAACGAGGGCTACGCAATCATGAAGGAGGCAGCCACCGAGCAGCTCTGCGCCGACTGGATCTTCGTCATTCTCTCTGCCAACTCGCGTGAGGCTACGAGCAAGTTCACCGAGGGGCGTGCCTGAAGTTGGGAGCTCGTCAAATCCAGCTGCAGAAGATGTTGGAGGCAGCCTAGCTAGCCGGATGCGGACAGCCTTAGCACGAGCTAACATCCTCCATATGAAAGGGTGTCGGCTGCCATTCAACACGTGGTGCTCGGGCAGGAAAGCGCTTAAGGCATCGAGGCTAGACAACATTAGAGCTGGAGTCGGTGAGGCTTGACATCCCTTGAGCTGTAGGGGGAGGCGGCCAAGCTCCATTGGTGCAGCGTTGCCCTCCTTCCATGGGTGATGGCGGTGATTGGATGCAGCCAGGATGACGGATGCGAGGCAAGGTCTGGTGTGGATCTCGGAAAAGGAAAGTTAGGAAAGTTAGCCTTTATTAGGGGCAGTATGATCATTTGATTGTTTCCTTGTTTCTGCATGGCAATATTGCCCCTACGAAAGATGGTGTTCCCTTTCCTGAGATCCACAGGCCCGTCAGCCTAGCCACACAGTGCATCCTCACCGTGGAGAGAGGGTGCCGGCGCACCCATGGAGCATGTCCGTCGAGCCCGGTGGTCTTTCGCTGTAGCCAAGCCGGCCGCCTCCTGTTATAGAGTCATCAAACCTGGCCGCCTCCAGCACCGTCCAGCTTGGGAGTCATGCAAATCAGCAGAGGAAGGTGCAGATTCAGTCCGTGGGCAGCTTGTCGGTGGCCGCCGCCACCATGGTCGCGCCGACCTTGGTATCGAACCACATGCATCGCCTTGGGAGCAGATTGGAACGTGTCGTGCTGCGCCTGGGCTCGATCGGAGCTCGCCGCTCCCAAGCTGGAGTTGGTGAAATCGCCCCCGCACGCCAAGGAGGGAAGACGGAAGAGGTTCGCCTCAGCGTGGCACAGGCTGGGGTGCACGTCATCCGCAACATTGTCCACTTACCATATGTGGACAGAGGCCATTGCCCTTTCGCCGTATCTGGAGGAGAAGGGGAGTGGGAACTCAAGCTAGCACAAGGAGGTGGAGCAGGCTGGAAGGGGACGGGAGGTGTGATCGGCATGAACGAAGAGGTAAGGGGAGGCAAGGCCGGCCAGTGAGGTGAGGGAAGCGGTTGCCGGAGGGGGAGATGGTGGTTGGTGGGAGAGTCCGGGAGGCCCCACTGAGTTGTCTTGGTCGGAGGAATCAAAGTGTGGTAGGAGGCAAATCAATAGAATTGCTTACATTGTGGGAAATGTTTTGAATGCTACAAATATTTGCATATTGGAACAGAGGGAGTAGTTGCAAATTGCAACTGTTCATCGCATATCAACAATAGCCTTATTCACATGTTGAATTCTCCTTTTTATTGTATTTTTTCAAGTATTTATTCCATCTCAAATTTTATTTGATGCAGTTGAGGAAATGAACTATATGTCAACCCTTATTTTTATCTGAATTTGCAATGCACTTTTAGTGAGCGGTTTTTGATTGGCACCAGCCAACCCGTTTTGGAACACAAGCTATGCATATGCCCTTAGGTTTCCTCATCAAATATGGTTTTCTAATATGAATTCACTTTCAGCTAGTTTCACATTGCCCTTAGCAACTATTATATGCCAGCAAAGAAACAGAATCAGATTTCTATGGTTGTATGAATTAACGTGGCATTGCATTGAGTCGAATGACATGATTTTATTCGTGACATCATATGCAAAAAATTATCTCTGCATGCGTAGAAGTATAGGAAGCGACGATATAACACAATGGATTGGAGGCTTTGCTCGATTTTTTACCTCAATCGGAAACCACGACATGATACAATGTTATCGGTAAGGACAGCATGGTGAAGATCGAAGGACAACAATGTTGTGAGAACACATCATGTGTTACCGCGGGTTCGCGTGTTACCGTGTTACCAACTGTTGTACCGCCTTTAAATATGCATCTTAATTTCCAACAAAAATATGAATGGATAGAGCATGCAACCATCTACCATCATGCAAAATTTGAGATCCAATTGAAACTTGTGTAAGGAAAAACAAAAAAGAGAAATCAGACTGTAAATAGTAATGGGTTGTGGGCTTGAGATGAACAGTTGCAACCTGCACTATTCACAGCCTGATTTCTCTTTTTTTATTGCATCTTGTACAAGTTTCTGTTGCACCTTAATTTTTGCATGTTGGTAGAAGATGACATGACTATCCATCCAAATTTTTGTTGTAATTTTTTGAGTATTTTAGAAGGAGTTATTTTAGTTGGTAACATAGTAACACCTAAAGAGATGGTATAACACCTAAAGTGATGGTAACACCTGATATGTTCTTACCATTGACGAGATGTGCTTCAGCGAGGAAGCAAAGGGATGATATACGGGTGTGTATACGAGCAACCAGAGTCTAATTGCAACGCTACTCAATAAACAGGAAAGGGCTGGACGAACGGACCTGGACAATGACGAAGGATAACCGAGGCGAGCTCTCTTGCTTTGCTACCTGCCTCGAGCACCCTGGCTTGAGGCCTCCCTCAAGCGTCGAGCTGAAGGTCAATTAATTCCAAGGTTCAGTCGGCGCTGATGTAAGACGCTACAGAGAAATATTTTCATGAACAAGAAGCAGGAGTTTTTACCTGGAAGCCACTCTTAACCGCCGCCAATGCGTTCGTCTCTGGCGAAAGGTGCCTTATGAGCGGAATGGCACCAATCGCTTGATTGGCAAGAGGATCCCAAGTAGCGAGGGATATGTGTTGGCAATGCAACTTCTCGATGTTGACAGTGGAGGAAAAAATAAGATGAACTAGAACTAATTGACCAAATATTCTAACAGACCTTCGGCAACGAATATGCCATTGGCGACTTATAATGTATCAAAAACAGAATTATATGGGCTTACCTAACTATGATGCATGTGCGAAGAACCATACAATTGATCAACACCATCAACCAATATATTCGTCCAATTAAAGTATCAAAGTCAACCTATGACTAAAATATAGTCCAAAAACGTTAGCTGGCAAACATGGCTACTTGCATGCATGTAAGTCTTTTGTTCGTTTTTGCACATGCGACTACTTCATTATGAACATGCCTTACATTGTGGGGATGACCCTTTTTTTTTATGGAACTGGAGGGGCAAGAGATTAATACATATGAATGAAAAGAAAGTTGCATATGTATATAAAAAATAGATAACAAAAGGATTGAAAATGAAAAAGTTAAGATGACTAAGCCTGTGGCCACACTTTTATCCATTCTTTGAGTTGATTGACATGTTTTTCTCTACGGATCGACCCCATTGAACAACCAATCATTCCTGATAGTCCATATGCTCTAGCACATAAGGATTATTATAATGTCCATTTAAAATGGAACAGCTAAGCTTACGCTTAAGTAGGAATAGGCGTAATAGAAGTTTCTTCAGAAATTCAGTCCAAAAATCATCCCGCAGTTGAAACATTTCATGCTATCTATTACGGTTATTGCAATTTTTATACCTTGCTAGGGATATGATGACTCCTCCAGAATATGCATAATCCATTACTTAGTAGGAAGTAATCCTGCCTGCATGATCCGCGTTGGCAACGCAAATTGTGGATATGCCAGCATGATCTACCTAACTGCATGAATTCAATTTCCAACGAAAGACCATGCAGTAGGTTATACATGGCTCATTCAAAATGGATTGTGACACCCATTATGATCCATCACGCACGTAGTCTGCAAATTGTCTTGTGTGACGAACTTCAGTCCCTTTTTGTATATGTTTATGTGCTGTCACATTCCTTGCCTACAGTGACTGCATATCTTCCCTGTGGATTACTATTATATAAATCTGTTCAACTCCTAGGAGTCCAAAATAAATCATGAACCCCAAGCGGCGCATAAATGTGTTGGCAGTCCTATAAACAAATAAGGACTACAAATATCTACAGAGATGTAAATATATAAATCACACTATTAGTTATATATAACACTCCGATCCAAGTATATATTCATGAACGAGAAGCAGGAGCTTTTACATCGATTCAGAAGTCACTCTTGACCTCCGGCCAAAGCTGCCTTAGGCTATTCCCAATATGGGTTTCATTTTTATTGAAGGTATCACATATGCAAATTTGATAATATGAAAAAAAGAGTTATGAAGAGAGATGGGAAAGGAGTTTTATCTTGATGAAACTGGATATACACAATTAACTAGACATAAAACACCATGGTACCAGCATTGGAGGAGAGGAATTTTATTTCAGCCTATAGACAACGAATGAAACAAAATAGATATAACTGATGTGAAACACCAAAATGAAATTAAGGATTGAATGGGTTGTTTCATTTGTGGTTTCGAAAACTTCAGGTGACATGACGCTCTTGAAAACACTAAAATGAAACGCCCCACAAAGACTAGCCTTATGAGCGGGAAGGGCACATGTTGCTTGGTTGGCAAGAGGATCCCAAGTAGCGAGATATGTGTTGGCAATGTAGCTTTCCGATGTTGACACTCGAGGTAAACACAAAGACGAACTAGAATTAATTGACCAAATATTCTAAGAGACCATCGTTCATCTAAGCAACCAATATGGCGAGTTAATGTATCCAAAACAGAATTACATATGGCTACCTAACCATGATGCATGTGCACACCATACAAATAATCAACACCATCAATCAATATATATTCGGCCTAAAGTATCAAAGTCAACATATGACTGAAATACCATTCGAAAACCTTGACTCCAACAGCTACGAACATGGCTCTCTATTGAACAATCAATCGTTCCTGATTGTCCATATGCTCCAGCACATAAGGATTATTATAATGTCCACACAGAATGGGACAACTAGCTTGCGCTTAAGTTTTTTTAGAAATTCATTCCAAATGATCCTGCAGTTGAAACATTTCACACTAACAAGCTCCATCATTACAATTTTTAATGTCTTGGTTGGGATAGGACGACTCCTCATGGCCTCATGGAAGGCCGTGCCAAAGTGGCGCTTTATTTTTTATTTTTTTTTAAAAGATGACTCCTCAAGAATTTGCATAATTCATTATCTAATAGGAAAAAACCCTGCATCCATGATCCATGTTAGCAACGCGAATTGTGGATCTGCCTCCATGATCTACCAAACTGCATGTTCCAGTTTCTCAAAATATTATTATGAAAATACCCCAATACATGGTGGACTAACATGTTACCATATGAAGGCAGTATATATCATTGGTAGGCCATAGGAGTTGGGGCGCTTATCCTATATATGTATTGCAAAAATGAAAAAAGTTCATTTTACTCATTTGAAAAATAACTTTTTGTTTGTTTGACAACCTAAAGAAAATCTTGACTGAATTTACTCCCTCGAATAATTCAAGTTGGTTGAATATGTATTGCGGTTTTCTTTCTTCTCTCTTTCTCGACATATAAGTTTATTTTGAAGCAAACTTAAGTGATGATAGCTCACACAACTATGTTAAAATTATGGGAAAATATCAGGTGCACAAGAAGTATTTGGTGCACATGTGCACAAACTCATTTAGAGCCATTGGATTGCATCTACACGTCTAAAAATTGTGGGTGTGAATTTCCATTGATGAAACAAAAGTTTTTGGAAACACAATCTTGATTTATGGTTGCTAAAATCATGGCCGAGACTTTCCAAACTTCTAATATCTGAGGTCATCAAGATTAGATCTTACCTTTTAAAAAGTTTGTGCACATGTGCACCAAATACTCTTTGTGCACCTGATATGTCCTCTAAAATTATTGCAATATATTTTTTGATATGTATGCATCATTAATTACTATTAAACTACATGAAAAAGTATAAAAATATGTTATAACTATTTTAACATAGATTGGTGCGCCAACTAAAATCATTCAAAATTTTGTTCGCAAAAAAAGTAATCATTCAAAATTTGCGCTTAAAATCAAACTTGTATGCCTACAAATAAAAACAACAAACTTCAATAGTGGGTATATGGCACCGACTTGAATGGTTATGGGGAGTAAATTAAACCATTATTTTGTTTAGATGGTAAAATTGATAAAATAAATTGCCTGGGGGAGTAAATTAAACCATTATTTTGTTGAGAAATGTTCATAAAATTGGGTGGTAGCACTCCTAGGACAATGACCCATTTTCATGAGTGGTCACCGCAGGACAATGATTCCAGACGGGTTTTACATGCGTTCGTGGAATAGAATTTTCCTTTGATAAAAAAGGTTATCCGTCGTAAGGAAAACAGTAGTTAGTCACCTAAACTAAACGACTGAAGACAATGATAGGTGTTAGCATATGCATTAGATGGTCAAATAAACAAGAAACTCGATCTAGATCACGAGATTGAAGAAGCACATGGCTGGAGCCTAAGACACAGAGATAAGAAATAAGGAAGCTTTATTTGCAAGGTATTGTGCGGTGCATAGGCTGGCCGCTACTCATCTAGCTTAGTTACACAGAGAGAGGACGGACGTCCTCCGCCATCGCACAGCCAAGCAAAGATGGCTAACTTCGTGCTTCAGCTTCTCCACTTGATCGCCGGTACCGTGCGAGGCCTGTTCCAGCATGACGGCACCACCGGTGCAGCCAGTGTTCAGTTCTGGGCGGTGGCGGCGACGGTGCTGCTGCTCCTAAAGTTCGCCGTGGGTTCCATCGGCCCCTGGTTCTCCTCCAGGCGGTTGACGGCTACCGGCGTCCGGCTGCTGGAGATACTCAACTACTACGCCGTGAACTACACCCTCGGCCTCATGAAGCCATCGTCGTCGTCCTCCTCCTCCCATGGGGGAGCCGTGACGGCGAACAACTTCTTCCAGGTGTGGGCCGTGCTCATCACCACCATGCAGGACAGCATCCGCATCGGCCGGCCGTACAAGGCCAAGGAGATGTCCCTGATCGACCTGCTGTCCTCCCTGTGGTCGGCCAACCAGCTCCGGGCGCCGGCGCCCATGTACCTCAAGGTGCCCCTCTGGCTCATGTGGTCCATCCACGCGGCGCGCATCATCTGGTACTACTTCTCCTTCAACCGGGCCAGCGATGCCAGCCTGAACAACATCAAGCTTGTCAGCGACTACATGATGACGTCGCAGCACACCGATGACGATGCTTGCCCGCACACCATGCGCGGGTACAAGTACATCGTCTTCAGAGAAGATAAACAGAAGATGGAGGTCCTACCACCCCTCTTCACTCTGGAGATGAACCTGAAGGGACCCCATGCCAACCAACTCGTCACCTTGGAGACGATATGGAAGCAAGGTGGAGACAAGGAGGACTTGCTGCTGAATGCGGACGCCGACACCGACAACCGATTCAAGGACGTGTGCCTCTCCTTCGCCCTGTACAAGCTGCAGCGTCGCCGGTTCTACAACTTCCCCATCGCCGAAGCAACACACCCGGCCACAAGCCAGCTCCTCTCCGGCAATATCCTGGAGCCGCTCACCGAGGGCGACGACCAGGCCACAAGGCAGCCCTTCTTCCTGGAGGCGACGATCGAGCGGGCGTTCCGCATCACCGAGGTGGAGCTGTCCTTCCTGCAGGACTTGTTCTACAGCAAGCACGCGGCGGTGTTCGCCCGGGGCTTCCCTTACCTGAGGCTGTCTCTATCGCTGCTCATGACCGCGGCCGCCTTGTACCTGGTTGACGCGGTTCGCGACATACCGAGCGCTAGCTCGGCAGTCACCGGCGGCGCCAGGATGACGCACGGGGTGTTCGTCACCCACTGCATCATTGCAGTCGTCGTCGGCAGGGAGCTCTGGGAGGTTGGCATCTATGTTGTATCCCAATGGACTAAGGTCTGGATCATTGGCCGCCACATGAAGTTGACAAAAGGCCTCAAACAGATCTCTAGTCCAGCCACAGAGAACCCCGTTGGGGCAGAGAGATGGTACCAAAGGATGATGAAATGGTGCCAAGGGATGAGCTGGGGGTGGCAGCGTGTCATGCTGGACAAGGTTGCAATGATCATGTTCGTCGTCGTCAAGAGGGGCCGATGGCGTCGACAGATTCGCCAGTACAACATTGTAATGTCGGCTTTGATCAGAAACAAGGAGTCGACCACCATTCTCCCATCCCTGAAGGCGGCTCCAAAAAAGTTCATTGCCAGGAAGGTCAAGCTGCAGAGAGAGGTGGCGGGGGCGGTGTTCCAGTCGCTCAAGGACCTGATCGGGAAGATACCATCTCCTGCTGCAGGCAGCAAGCATCCATCAGAGGACTGGACTGAACAGATGAACAAGCTACCAAAGTCTTACTTCGAGAATGCCTTCGGCGATGCCTCTAGATCCTCATCGTCAACACCGCCCTGCATTGAGGATCTCTCCCGTGACCTCGAGGGCGAGACCCACAAGATTCTGGTCTGGCACATCGCAACCAGCCACTGCCAGATCAAAAGGCTGCGGGACAAAGAAGCCGGTGAGGACCTGTACAATTTGCCAATAAGTCAGCTTGGCGAGCACTACGTCACCGCGGTGAGCCTGTCCAACTACTGCGCGTACCTGGTCACCGAAGCGCTGGTGCCGGACAATGGCCTCGTCGTCAACAAGGTCTTCCAGTCTGTCCGCGATGAGGTCCGCGATGCCCTGGAGGGGTGCACAAAGATAACTGAGATCCACAACAATCTCGCATTGGCGACACGATCAGATGAAGCGACGATCCTCAAGATGGGCACGCAGCTATCGGAGAAGCTCATGATGGAGTACATCTGCGACGAGGAGCTGTGGAAGCGATTGGCCAAGTTCTGGGCAGGATTCCTGCTGCACCTGTCCGCGTCCACGAGGGCCGCCAAGCATCTGGTACATCTGCAAGGGCATGGAGAGCTCACCACGCACCTCTGGGTGTTGCTCTCGCACGCTGGCTTCCTCGGCGACATCAGCCATGGCGAGCAGTTGCCAGACCCGGTTGACCAAATGTACGCCTGATCACGTACTAAGCCAGCGAGGCTAGCCTTATTGGTAATTCTGGAGTCCTTAGGTTGCCAGCTTGGATAGTTTGAACTCTATTTCTAGTTCACATGCCTTCATCTGTGCTTTCTTTTTCATGTATACATGTTGATGGTCAGGTGTTTGCAAGCCAGTATATTGCATTTCTCTATTACTGTGTTTATGAAGCTACTGAATAATACAGTGTTCCCCATTGAACGAAATACTTCATTGGCCAAAGAAACTTGTGCCCTGGCCACACTGGAGCGAACGCATCTACGACATCAACCAAGCACTGCAGCATACCACGGCGGCCAGTGCAGAGCCAAGGAGGAGCTTCCAGGGTCAAAGAAAAGATATTATGGTTGCAGTTGCGGCTGCGTCGCCCAAGCGTCACAGCATAGCACTACGCTTCCAATCCTGGCTCCTTCCCTGAGGGTGGCGCTTGCAGTTGCGATCACGATGAGAGATTGGCTGCAACGGGTGTGGCAGTGTGGGGTGTGGTGTTGGCCACTGCAATGTGACAGTGGCTGCACTTCTTTGCTGCGGCTGTGCTGCAAAGTGGCTGAGACGGACAGGCAATGTGCCCTTTGGCAGGTGACAGAAGTTTGCATGTTTGGGGTGTAGGCGAGCGACGACTTTGGGCACAAGAAGTTTCTCTATATTGCTCTAGCAAATTCTATGTAACAGATTTTTAAATTCTATGTAACAGATATTTGATCTACAAGACATAATCCGCTAGAACGTGAGGCAGGTTTGCCTCCAAGGAAAAAAAATAGAAAGTAATATTCTGCGTGTTCTAATGTAGTGAAGTTAATAGCTAGTCAATTAGGATATATAACTTTTTTTAAAGCAAACTTGGATATGTTCTTACCTCTGTTCACCCCTCGATGGAGACTGTTTCGGGCCGCGCAGCGCAATTTGAATGAGGCCCTGGAGACCTGCCAGCTCGATGCCGAGGTCTAAGAAAAGCTTCCGGCGCCATGAGCCGCGCCGACGCGAAGACCCAGCGCCACGGACACGCTTTGACTTGGCCCAGCATTTCGTCGAGCACCTGGCGGGCGTGCTCGAACAAGCCACGGCTCGGCTTGCACGGCGGTTGCGCCGCGTCCCCAGGCGAGGAGAGACGGGCCGCCAGCAGCGAACAGGCCGTGAGGGCTTCTGTTCTGCGACCTGCCGGCTACCGCCGCGAGCGGCGTCGGTGGACAAGAAGTCGAGCAGCATATGAAAGTTGGTCAATGTTCAAATGACTGGATTCAGTTTTTTTTTTTTTTTTTTTTTTTTTTTTTTTTTTTTGAGCAAGCCCCAGAGCATTCAGTTGGTCAATGTTCAAATGACTGGATTACAAATGCAATGAGATAATTACGAAACGTTATGACGACTAGTCGGTAACAAATATTTTTGCGGAAATTAGCTTTGGGGCCCATCCTTTGGAGGGCTTCACGTGGGCTGGCGTCGACGCTGGCTTTGGGTCTTCGGAGCGGATGGACCTCCGGGTGTCAACTTTCCGAGCAGGTGTGGGCTTTTTTTACGGCGGCAACTATTATGGCTCAGTTGAGAGATAGATTTCCCTAAAAAAAACGTTGAGAGATAGATGTATTCCTTAAAAAAAAAAAGTTGAGCAATAGATGTACAAGAATGAGAGAGTGAGAGTGAGTGTTAATGAGCAGTCTGTGCTATGACATCTTGTTGAGGTACAAATATTAAACAATTGCTCTTGGGCTTACAATTAGGCCTAAAACATACACATGCTGAATCTAAAGTTGAGCCCATAAAGGAGAGGGCTGCCTTACCCAACACCATGAAATATAAATTATTAAAATCTCTGTCCCTCATAATTTATACAAAAGTTGACCATTGAAGGTTCAGCATTCACTAATCATGACATGAGAGCTTAAACAGCAAGGAAAATACCAGCGCACCATCGATACATATCCAAAGTATATGCTACATGTCACATGAGACATGCCAAAGTAATTCAGTCCGCTCACAGAACTAGCTAGCTGTAGCATATTCCTTTGTTCACGGATAGCTTCAAGGGTCATGTGCGACAATAGGATAGCTACAAACATTTCCTCAACAAAGCTCGCGAGGTCTGGCAGCATCAACGCCCTATGAAAGTTGCACAAATAATTTAATAAGTGACTGAAAAGATATGTAAAACGGCCAAGATAGATAGTGACAGCGACTAGATTAAAGAAACTGTTTGCAAACATTAAAACTACAGAACCACTTATGCACAAGGGTAGTTCCTGAAATGAAATTGTACTAAACCTACACATCATGTATGAAGCGCTATAACCAGTCTCAATGGGGCTCCAATCCTTCACAACTCGATGGAGCTGCTGTCGGCTGCTCTGATTTGGGCATGATGTAGCTGCTGTTGGCTGTGCAAGCACTAAGCAAGAGAAAGTAATCCCCACCGAATGCCTGCACCCAACTATAGATGAATCAGAACATTCTGAAAATGAGTGTCAGCATCAAAGTCCCCGCCAAAAAACAGTTTTCTGAAGATCTACATATTTGTACATTGCATGAGTTGCTCCGATCACTACAGAAGCTGGAAAAAGAGTATTACAAACTGATAAAAGAGGATAACTAAATTCTACTGATAGCAAGCTATTCACAATCCAAGCCACATTTTTGGAATTTCAACTCTTGAACATATAACAACAAAATTACTGAATGTATACCCTATAGTGACAGTCGAATCAAGATTATGAGGATATGAGGACCTAGTGGCGAAGACATGCAATTCCATTCCTGCAATCAAAGGGGAGAAATCAAATTAAATTGCACAGCTACTCAAGAGGATCATAAAAAGGGGAATCACACCAGCACAGAGATCTTGCCACTGGTGATGAATTCGTTTGACAAAAATCTTCAGCGAAAGAACAACAATCGAAATCCAAAATTGTTTAAACAGATAACCAGTGATAACATCTCTGCGCAACAACTTAATTCAGGGAGGTGATGCAGTTGTAGATAGCTGCTTCATTTCCAGATTCAATAATATGGAGTATATTGTCTTCATTGACTATAGATCAAGCTCTATCGAATAAATGATGAGGGAAAGCTTATGCAATCATAAGTTGCTAATTCCATGCCAGTGACACTGTCATAGCCAATAAAATCTGATTTTGATAGATAGTCACAAGTAGATAATTACACAAGAAAATCAGCACCAGACTTATTCCTTCTAGAACATACACATCAGGGTCCACACATGTATCTTCTTCAAGGTGTACAAATCATTTAATCAAGGTACGCTTAAAACAACAAGGGCAGTTGCAAATGAACAATAAAGAAACCAGTGGGAGGAAATACATTCAGGCAGCTACGTCATCGCCAGCTATTCATTAACATTTAAATTAATCGATCATCCTCAATAATCGAATCCCAGTTCAAAATAATCTGATTCAGATTGGTAGAAACAAAATTAGTAACAAATAGGGGCCTATGTAGTGAATTATCTGTGAGATGCTAGAATCGAGATTGAGGACGTCATCATTACACAACAAAATCTAAGTGTTCAGCATTGCAGTTAAAAGAATAGGGTTCAGAATCATCTAATGGAGCGTTGGTACGCATCTTCTTCCCTGCAAAGGAAATTGGTAGTCAAATGAAGCAATTAAAGTCGTCATGCTTTTACAACTTGAGAAATCTGGGATCCCACATCACTGCATCATTCATACCGCCAAAAACTACTGTACATTTGGGGATTCCGAAGATACTCACGAAGTTGATGAATCTTCTAAGGTTCCTCTGCAGTGAGAACAATGCCAGAGGATGCGCCCAGAGCTCATTCCCCTGTAGCCGCGACTGCTTCTTCGCCCGGAGGCCCTCTGTTGAGAAACTGCAAGGAGGACGGTCGATCGCGTGCTTTTGCAGGAAGAAAAATTGGTGCAGAATTGAGTTGCAAAGCACACGGATACCTTAATTGCAACCCCACTGCACCAAATCACCGACGGGAGGGAGCTCCTAGGGTACTGCAACTCCTTCATCACCACCGCGCCGCCGCCTAGGATCCCCATCCGCCGCGCCAATCGAAACCTAGCTGCAGATCGAAGCGGCTCGTCGCCTCTGTGCCACCACGCCCTGACGCGCGTCGGCATCACCGCTGCCCGACGCGCCTAGCTCCCCACAGATGTTGACGAGACTTCATCTGCGGATGGACCTATGCCCAAAACAGCACCAAATCAGAACAGCAGAAAACCAAAATCTCATAGCAGCATCCAGCAAAACCAATGGAAATGGAATACAAGGGGCGAGAGAGGCTCACTGGCCGGTACTCCTTCTGCTCCCCGCCACCGGAAACTCTCCGTCCAGCAATCGTCGCGCTCCCCACCCGGCTTGCAGGCCTGCGATTTGGGGGAGATTGTGTAACCACCAAGCAGAGGCCATCCCCGCCGGATGAAGAGCAAGCGGGGTCGAGCGTCTTGGGCCTTCTCCGATGTGTGAGGATGACACCTAGATACCGCCGACGAGGGCGCAGCCGCCGGTGTCGCCATTTTGCAAGCCAAGCGGGTCACGAGAGTGGGTTGGGGGCAATGAAAAGGATGCGGGTCAGGTCTGATTTACTACACCAGTGAACATTGATTTAACACATGGTCTGATTTACTACATATGTGAACACTGATGTCGTAATTTTGCTTCTCATTTATCGTAAATATATGATAAAATTATCAAAAAACGAAAGCAGACATATAATAAATTACTGACATACACCTGTATTACAAATGCAATAATAATAATAATTATTACAGAACTATAAATGTAATAATTCTATGCAAGCCGTTCATACAAATAACAATAGCATGCAGGTTTTCAGCAACTCCCCCCATTACAATTGCGCTACTAGTCGGATGAAATCAACATCTGTGCCACGTCTTCCATGGTGGGTCTTTCGGCCCTATCTTCCTCCAGGCATGAAATAGCTAGCTTCATCATTGTTTTTGCTTGCAATTTGTTGAATTGGCCTTTCAATTTAGGATCGATGAAGTCGTTGATCCAGTCTTCTTCAGTGTCAGCCAACTGCAGGTTCACTTTAAGCATGTGGATCATCCGTCTGAGGACCATTTCCATCTCCTCATCCTCACTCTTTTCCATGTCTGAAACACGGGCTCCTTTTAGTAGTTCCAATAGAACCACTCCAAAGCTGTAGACATCAACCTTCACTGTTATTGGAAGACTAGAAACCCACTCTGGCGCTAAATAACCTCTTGTTCCTTGGATCCGTGAAATATTTATATTGGATGCGCCTCGGTGTTGGAGCTTTGCAAGGCCAAAATCAGCAATCTTTGGCTCTAAGTTCTCATCAAGCAATATATTTTCAGGTTTCACATCACAATGGATCACCCACTCTAAGCACTCGTGGTGAAGATACGCCAATCCTCTAGCCACCCCAAGGGCAATATGAAACCTTTGCTTCCAATCTAGTAAAGATTCTGAACCCTCATTACCAAATAACATTTTATCTAATGAACCCTTCTCAACATATTCTGAAACTAATATTCTATGTGGAGCATCAAAACAGAACCCAAAAACTCTCACCAGATTCATATGGTTTATCCGTCTAATGAGACTCAATTCATACCGGAACTCTTCTTCGCCTTGGTTTGTGTCTTCCAACTTTTTTACCGCTACTGCCATATTGTCTCCAAGGTCTCCTTTGTATGTGATACCTGATGCCCCCCTTCCAAGCTCATATTTAAAATTTCTAGTGGCTGTCACCAACTCTCCGTAGGTGTACCTACGAAAATGGTTGTTAATTATTTCATATCCTGCCTCAGCTGGCCATAGTCCTCTCAGTTCACGGCGCTCCCTCCTCAAAATAAACCATCCTAATACAATAAATAGTACCTCCGCTAGAAACACTGCTGATAAAAATCCATATAATAAGTACAGATACCAATAACTTTTGCTGACCTTGTCGTCCTCCAAAAGTGCTATGAAGTATTTTTCTGCTGACATACAGTCAATGCCATATTTAGGACCAAAGGGTTGGGACTGAGGAATTAAGGAGTCATTTTCTTGCACTCCCTTATTAATCTTGATGAACATGGTACCAGTACCATCACCGCCTGAGTGACGTAGAGTTTTGCCAGCATAAAGAACATCCTTTGGATAGCAGCCACCAGCTCCTTCCCAGTATGCGAAACCAACACACTTGTAGTCCTCCAAGCATATTTTCTGGCACTCATCAAGAGAAACAAAAGTATGGGCACTCATGTCATTCCCGTAGAAATCAGTGTGGGGCAGCCTAGCAAATTTCACCTTCTGTGGGTCACGACTGATCTTGACCTTTGATTTGCAGCCTTTGCTCCACTCACTTGGGTCCACGAATTCAAAACCCGGGGCACATGCACAAGCAGGCACAGGTGTATATACACATATACCGTTTCTACCACACAGACCTTGTACATTGCAGAGTTGATAAAATGACATCCATGTGACGGACCAATTTCCATCTTCCTTCCTCAGACTATACAATCTGAGATTACCGTCTCTGTCTAATGTTAGCCTCCTTGTGATCCTGGGACCGAAGTCAGCAGCTGTGAAGGTTGTACGGTCACTTGCAAGGAAATGGCCACTGCTATCAAGTGACCCAGTAATGGTTCTATTGAATTGCTTTCTATTCTTTTTCCAGATATCCGATGTCGGATCTGGCCAATAGATAATTGACATATCCTTCTGTTGATAAAACAGAGAAAGCAAGTATTGATCATCAAAACGGAAGCTGTAATTTCCATTGCCAGCCTGAAGTTTCCTGTTGCTAGATACTAGCTTTGTGGTAGCACTAAATTTCTGAGTGGGTAGCAAGGTATCAGTAGGAGAATCGAAGCTTTGCCACAGGGGGATAGTATCACCTTTGCCCTTCACAATGAGGTTTCCCGTATCCAGGAGCTGAGCTCGAACATGTGTTGCAGCCGGATCATTCACATTGTTGGTCCACACAGTCTGGTCATTTTCCAGTAATTCCATCCGCCCATCTTTGGATAACTTGACCATGGTGGAACTTCTGTTCTCCACAGGGCGGAGAGCATTCATGCTCCATACGATTGTTCTGCTGGATGATTTGGAGAACCATATGGAGAAGGTGGATGCATTGGGGGAGATGCTGTAGAAACCACAGCTGAAAGTTCCAGATGGTGAATGAAGCACATGGGAACTATCAACGATGGAGAGGTAGGAGCCTGCGTCAAGGAAATCGCGGGCTGAAATGAGTGAAATCAGATGAATCAAGGTGATGAGAAGCAGGAAGCAAGAGCATTGAGCCATTAAGCTGGTGTATGGAAGGCAGCAGAATCGAAGAGTGGAGAAGCAGATGCTAGGCTGGGGTTGGCTTTGAAACGATGAGAAATGCACGTCCTTAAAAGATCTCCAATAGAGACCGATTTCCCAGAAAGTCAGGTTTGAATATAAAACACTATGCTTGAGTAATTAACTGGTGCTTTTGGACAGCACATGCGTAAGCAACTTGAGCTTTGCGAACGAACTTTTAAAATTCACCTACGTTTACAGTGCGATGATTTAGATCCTAGGGACTAAGGCCTGTTTGGATCCCGTTGATTAATTACTAGTCCCTAACTAATTATTTTCTTATTAATAAAGGTTAATTGCATACATCATCTGTAAGTCACTTGGAGTTTGAGATTCTCACTCAGAATTTTTTTTTGTTGCAGATCCCCACCCCTTCTGTACTTCGTTGCATTAACCGTCCCTGTTTGCACATACGTATGCAATGGATTTCATATGATATAAATAGAAAAATAACTAAATTTAACATTGTTAACGTGTTTAAACGGGTCCAATTCATCTTAATTTTTATGAATGCATTGTCTCAGCTTTGTCCACTTCTGTTCTGATAGCAATAAGAATGCGTGCATGATATTGGATAACTGGAATCATGGGAATCTATATGAACCGCTCTTCCCTTCGTCTGAACCATTCAGGTCCAATACTAGTGCCGCCCCCCCCCCCCCCCCCCCCCCCGGTGAGACATGCAAGTGAGTGATCCTCTCAAGGGGAAATTTCTCCAACGGGAACCGAGTATCTTCTCAGCTGGTACAGGTAGCCGGTGAGCTACACGCCCACACGGGCTTTGAACCTGGGAAACAAAATGAACAGGTAATTCTGATTCCAAGAAGTTGTAAGATTTAGCGCATTGGTAGCATCAATTAAATCCTAAATTTTGGAAGATAGTAGATCATTACATGCTCTATTTATTCATTTTTATTTTTTTACAATTTTAGGTATGGATTTGAAAGTACTAAAATGATTGAGAACACGATGAAGTGTTCCACAGAAATGTGATTTGTAACAGGAATATGTGTGTTTACAATGAGCATATGTTGGGATGGGTTAGCAAAAGGGTGGGTGGAGACATGCCCAGATCCACTCTGCATTCATCCAAATACTGTCTTCCTCAAAATACCCACAATAGATTACTCTCTTAATTAAACTCCAGCTTGTGTACTGTAGCGTCCCGCCTCCCCGAGGCCAAGCCCGCACACCTGGCAGCTCTCTAGGATCTCAAGACTGACTCCACAGATCAACACCAGTCTTTTCTGCGCACTTTGTCCTCACTCGTGCGCACCCGAAATTGCTCCAGGCCAAGCATGCTTAACCTCGGAGTTCTTTCGAGATGAGCTCCCGGAAAAGAAATTGCAACTTGTTGACATGAGTATTCTATCAATCCTATTAAGCCCTGGGCCAGGATGTTACATGTACAGTTAGAGCGGTCAGCCACTAAAACCTCTCCATTACTCCATACTGGACTTCTCGATCTTTGTTAAATAATGAGCGAGTCGGTGGTGTGTTCAAGGAAGAGGTGTGTGTGCAATAAGCAGATGATGTATCCACTTCACATGCGGATGAATGAGGACAAGTCCACCAAGGCCTCCATTTGAAACGGACCATTTCCCGATCCATCCTTCATGGATCGACCCAATGGACGTGTTTCTCTGAAAATGATAAGCATATTATTTAGGTGAATGAGGACAAGTCCGGCCAGTTCAGATGCGGGATATTCCCGATGCATTCCCCATGGACCCAAATGTCATGTTCCTCCGAAAACGATAAGAAGATGATTTGGGTACGTCATTCAACAGTAAAGTAATCCAAGAAAGAAACAATAAAATGAACAGCTCGTTCTGACTCCAAGAGGTTGTTAGAGTTAGTTCATAGCTAGCGTCAATTAAATCTCAAATTTTGCATGATACTATATCATTACATGCTCTAGCTATTTATATTTTTTGTTAGAAGTTTAGGTATACATTTGAAAGAAATGATTGAGAAGACGATGAAGTTTCCCTGCCAATAGGTGGTGTATGAGGGGAAGATGTCGTAGGTAAGAAAATGGGTGAGTGGGGACAAATCCCGATCGATTCCGCATGGACCCAAATGATGTGTGTTCGTACCAACATCCCCTATAGTACTCTCTTAATTAAACTGCAGTTTGGGTACATTATTCAACAATAAAGTAATCCAAAAAAACAAAATGAATGGCTTGTTCGGATTCCAAGAGGTTATTAGAGTTATTGTGTTGCTAGTGTCAATTAAATCTCAAATTTTGCAAGATACTACATCATTACATGCTCTAGCTATTTATTTTCGTTAGCAATTTAGGTATACATTTGAAAGTACTAAAATTATTGAGAAGACGATGAAGCGTCCCTGCCGATAGGTGGTGTATGCGGGGAAGGTGTGTGTTTACACCGACCAAATGTCATAGGTAAGCAAATGGGTGAGTGGGAACAAATCCCGATCCATTCCACATGGACCCAAATGATGTGTTCCTCACAACATCCCCTATAGTTTACTTTCTTATAAAGTGCAACTTGGGTAAGTTATTCAACAATAAAGTAATCCACAAAATAAGAAAACAAAATGAGTGGCTTTTTTGGAGTCCAAGAGGTTGATAGAGTTATTGCGTTTCTAGCGTCAATTAAATCTCAAATTTTGTAGATAGTAGATGATTAAATGCTCTATCTATTGTAATAATTTTAGGTGCACATTTAAAGTACTAAAATAATTGAAAATGCAACAAAGTTTTCCTTGCCGATAGGTGGTATATGCGAGGAAGATGTGTCTTTTCAGTTAACAGATGTTATATATATCCAATTCTGATGGACTGGGACAAGTCTCGATCCGTTCCGCATGATCTCAACTGACGTGTTCCTCCGAAGAACCCCTGTAGATTACTCTTTTAATTAAACTGCAGCCCGGATACGCTATTCAACCCTAAGCAATCCATGAAAGAAGGAAACAAAATGAACTGGTGAGATTCTGATTCCAAGAAGTTGTAAGATTTAGCGCATTGGTAGCATCAATTAAATCCTAAATTTTGGAAGATAGTAGATCATTACATGCTCTATTTATCCATTTATATTTTTGTTACAATTTTAGGTATGGATTTGAAAGTAGTAAAATGATTGAGAACACAATGAAGTGTTCCGGAGAGAGGTGGTTTGTAACAGGAAGATGTGTGTTTTAACAATGGGCATATGTTGAGATGGGTTAGCAAAAGGTTGGGTGGAGACATGTCCAGATCCACTCTGCACTGATCCAAATATTGTCTTCCTCTAAACACCCGCTGTAGATTACTCTCTTAATTAAACTACAGCTTGCGTACAGTTAGAGCGGTCAGCCACTAAAACCTTGCCACTACTCCATAATGGACTTCTCAATCTTTGTTAAATCATGAGCGAGTCGGTGGTGTGTTTGAGGAACATGTGTGTGTGCAATAAGCAGATGATGTATCCACTTCACATGCAGATGAATGAGAACAAGTCCACCAAGGCCTCCATTTGAAATGGACCATTTCCCGATCCATCCGTCGTGGATCGACCCAATGCACGTGTTTCTCTGAAAAAGTTAAGCATATTATTTAGATGAATGAGGAAAAGTCCAGTTCGGATGCGGGATATTCCCGATGCATTTCCAATGGACCCAAGTGTCATGTTCCTCTGAAAATGATAAGCAAATGATTTGGGTACGGCATTCAACAGTAAAGTAATCCAAGAAAGAAACAATAAAATTAATGAACAGCTCGTTCTGACTCCAAGAGGTTGTTAGAGTTAGTTCATTGCTAACATCAATTAAATCTCAAATTTTGCATGATACTATATCATTAGATGCTCTAGATATTTATTTATTTTTGTTAGAAGCTTAGGTATACATTTGAAAGTACTAAAATGATTGAGAAGACAATGAAGTTTCCCTACCAATAGGTGGTGTATGCGGGGAAGATGTCGTAGGTAAGCAAATGGGTGAGTGGGGACAAATCCCGATCGATTCCGCATGGACCCAAATGATGTGTGTTCGTACCAACATCCCCTATAGTACTCTCTTAATTAAACTGCAGTTTGGGTACATTATTCAACAATAAAGTAATCCAAAAAAACAAAATGAATGGCTTGTTCGGATTCCAAGAGGTTATTAGAGTTATTGTGTTGCTAGTGTCAATTAAATCTCAAATTTTGCAAGATACTACATCATTACATGCTCTAGCTATTTATTTTCGTTAGCAATTTAGGTATACATTTGAAAGTACTAAAATTATTGAGAAGACGATGAAGCGTCCCTGCCGATAGGTGGTGTATGCGGGGAAGGTGTGTGTTTACACCGACCAAATGTCATAGGTAAGCAAATGGGTGAGTGGGAACAAATCCCGATCCATTCCACATGGACCCAAATGATGTGTTCCTCACAACATCCCCTATAGTTTACTTTCTTATAAAGTGCAACTTGGGTAAGTTATTCAACAATAAAGTAATCCACAAAATAAGAAAACAAAATGAGTGGCTTTTTTGGAGTCCAAGAGGTTGATAGAGTTATTGCGTTTCTAGCGTCAATTAAATCTCAAATTTTGTAGATAGTAGATGATTAAATGCTCTATCTATTGTAATAATTTTAGGTGCACATTTAAAGTACTAAAATAATTGAAAATGCAACAAAGTTTTCCTTGCCGATAGGTGGTATATGCGAGGAAGATGTGTCTTTTCAGTTAACAGATGTTATATATATCCAATTCTGATGGGCTGGGACAAGTCTCGATCCGTTCCGCATGATCTCAACTGACGTGTTCCTCCGAAGAACCCCTGTAGATTACTCTTTTAATTAAACTGCAGCCCGGATACGCTATTCAACCCTAAGCAATCCATGAAAGAAGGAAACAAAATGAACTGGTGAGATTCTGATTCCAAGAAGTTGTAAGATTTAGCGCATTGGTAGCATCAATTAAATCCTAAATTTTGGAAGATAGTAGATCATTACATGCTCTATTTATCCATTTATATTTTTGTTACAATTTTAGGTATGGATTTGAAAGTAGTAAAATGATTGAGAACACAATGAAGTGTTCCGGAGAGAGGTGGTTTGTAACAGGAAGATGTGTGTTTTAACAATGGGCATATGTTGAGATGGGTTAGCAAAAGGTTGGGTGGAGACATGTCCAGATCCACTCTGCACTGATCCAAATATTGTCTTCCTCTAAACACCCGCTGTAGATTACTCTCTTAATTAAACTACAGCTTGCGTACAGTTAGAGCGGTCAGCCACTAAAACCTTGCCACTACTCCATAATGGACTTCTCAATCTTTGTTAAATCATGAGCGAGTCGATGGTGTGTTCGAGGAACATGTGTGTGTGCAATAAGCAGATGATGTATCCACTTCACATGCAGATGAATGAGAACAAGTCCACCAAGGCCTCCATTTGAAATGGACCATTTCCCAATCCATCCGTCGTGGATCGACCCAATGCACGTGTTTCTCTGAAAAAGTTAAGCATATTATTTAGATGAATGAGGACAAGTCCAGTTTGGATGCGGGATATTCCCGATGCATTTCCAATGGACCCAAGTGTCATGTTCCTCCGAAAATGATAAGCAAATGATTTGGGTACGGCATTCAACAGTAAAGTAATCCAAGAAAGAAACAATAAAATTAATGAACAGCTCGTTCTGACTCCAAGAGGTTGTTAGAGTTAGTTCATTGCTAACATCAATTAAATCTCAAATTTTGCATGATACTATATCATTAGATGCTCTAGGTATTTATTTATTTTTTTTTGTTAGAAGCTTAGGTATACATTTGAAAGTACTAAAATGATTGAGAAGACAATGAAGTTTCCCTACCAATAGGTGGTGTATGCGGGGAAGATGTCGTAGGTAAGCAAATGGGTGAGTGGGGACAAATCCCGATCCATTCCGCATGGACCCAAATGATGTGTTCCTCCGAACATTGTCAATAGTTTACTCTCTTAATTAAACTGCAGTTTGGGTACATTATTCAACAATAAAGTAATCCACAAAAAACAAAATGAATGGCTTGTTGCTCTGGACAACCCCTGTAGATTACTCTTTTTAATTAAACTGCAGCCTGGGTATGCTATTCAACCGTAAAATAATCCATGAAAAAAGCAAACAAAATGAACAGGTCATCCTGATTCCAAAAAGTTGTAAGAGTTTAGCGCACTGCTAGCATCAATTAAATCCTACATTTTGGAAGATAGTAGATCACTACATGCTCTATGTATTCATTTATATATATTTTTAAATATAATTTTAGGTATGGATTTGAAAGTACTCAAATGCTTGAGAACACGACAACATTTTCCGTGCTGCTTGCATGTGGTGCGTGCAAGGATGACGTATGTTTACAAAGAGCAGATGATTGTATCCAGTTCACATGGGTAAGCAAATGGGTGAATGGGGACAAGTCCTACTCCATTGCACATGGACCCAAATGACATGCTCCTCCGAACATCCGTCCACTACGCTCTTAATTAAACTGCAGCTCGGTTATGCCATTCAAAAGTAAAGTAATATCCACGAAGGAAGCAGACAAAATGCACAGCTCATTTGGATTCCAAGAGGGTTGTTATGGTTAGTTCGTTGCTAGCATCAATTGAAACTCAAATTTTGAAACATAGTAGATCGTTACTAGCCTGATCTATTTATATTTTTGTTAAAAATTTAGGTATTCATTTGAAAGTACTGACATGATTGAGAACACGACGAAGTTTTCTGAGACCGAGGTTGTTTGTGCGAGGAAGATGTGTGTTTACAATGAGCAGATGTTGTATCCAGTTCAGACGGGTTAGAAAACGAGTAACTAGGGGCTAGTCCCGATCCATTCCCCAAGGACCCAATTAAGTGTCATGTTCCTCGGAACATCCCTCTCTTAATTAAACTACAGCTCAAGTATACTCCTGGGCCGTCTTCTTCATGGTAGTGTGTTCATTCTGATAGCAAGAGGTTATTAATTAGAGATAGCGCGTTGGTACGTACTAGTGTGTTTATAAGATGTAGTTTGCTGTAAACACGAAGGCGGGCGCGCTTAGCCTAAAATTCCAGGTGGCGACTAGCTAGCTAGGAAAACAGAGACTGTAGAGAGATTTTGACTGGTTTTCGCCGCCGGTCCATTCTATAATTTCCAGATTTTGTAGCTGCTAGTCACATTCCCGGGGCGGGAGGCTGCAGTGCACGATGTTACACGGTACGGCGTTTGCCACTGCAGCGTCCCTTCCCGTCGTCGTCGTGGTTGTGTGCCTCCTCCTCGTCCCGCATCCCGTTGCCGCGCAGCAACAGCGGCAGCTGATGCTCTCCTTCTCCATGGGAGACACGGCCTGGCGTCCCAGTGACAGCTCCCGCCGCGTCCTCGTGTCTCCCAACGGGGACTTCGCCGCGGGGTTCCGGTTGGAGTCCCAGCTCGGAAATCAATACCGCTTTGCCGTCTGGGTTGTGGCATCCAACGACGACGACCCAGACGACGACGCGGTCATATGGTACGCCGCCCACCGCAGCAACTACTCTGCCGTCACGGGCGGCCGCACCTCGGCGCTGGCCCTCGACGCCGCGGGCGGCCTCTTCTGGATCGCGGGCAGCACTGTCATCTGGTCGCCCACCGCCGTGGCTAGCTCAGCGGCGGCGGCGGTGCTGCGGCTCAACGACACAGGGAGCCTAGTCTACGGCGGTGGGTCATGGTCAAGCTTTGAGGAGCCCACCGATACGGTGATGGCGGGGCAGGCCATCCCCAATGAAGCAGGCCAAAAAACCACGCTGCAATCCGCCAGCGGGCGCTACAGGCTGACAAGAGACGGCAAGCTACACTTGGGCGACCTGGAGTACTCCAGATTATTCCCACCCCTGCTCAACCTCACCGACGATGGCACGCTCGTTCAGGAGGGCTTCCCAAATTCGAGGCTCGTTGCCACGGACTTGGGCAACACCACGCTTCTGCGCCGGCTCACGCTGGACGACGACGGGAACCTACGCCTATACAGCATGGTTCCCAAGTCTCCGCCGTGGAGGGTGGTGTGGCATCTCCTGCAGGACATTTGCTTCATCCCGGGCACCTGCGCTGCTGGCAGCATCTGCGTCCCTTTCGGTACGGACAACATCGACTGCGTATGCCCGCCGGGCTACCGGAACTTCACCACCCAGGACCGGGAAGACGGACGGTTCCCCTGGGCCTGCGTGCCCAAGGTAAACTACAGCGGAACGTGCGACGATGACAGCAAGTTCGTCCCACTGGACTTCGTCATCTTCTCAGTGAACTTGACGGAGAAGCTGGAGGAGCCCACAAACCTGGAGGAGTGCCAGAAGACCTGCCGGCGCGACCCTAGGTGTGTGGCCTTCGGGTACAAGTTGGACGGCCTCCGGACGTGCCTCCTATACAGGGGGCTGGTGGACGGGTATTGGGACCCGGCGGTGGAGACAACGACCTACCTTCGGGTTGCCATGTCCAACGACGACAGCAACCCTTTCGATGCCCGGTTGACGGAGGTGGTGGTATCGAGGTGCTCAGAGCTGCCAAAGCAGGCATCGACATCACAGGCACCGATGATGTCGATGCCGGCGCAAATTGCCGTCATCACAACCCTGTTCGGGGTGGAGCTGCTTGTCGGGGCGCTGTCTGTCTGGGTGTTCCTGCGCAAGTACTCGCGGTACCGGGAGGCCGCAAGCAGGCAGGGCCTGCAGGAGTGGCTCCCCACCGGTGGGGCCCGCCGGTTCTCGTACGCGGAGCTAAAGGCGGCGACCAGGGACTTCTCCGACATGGTGGGGCGCGGCGCGTTCGGCACGGTGTACCGCGGCGACCTGCCAGACGGGCGCGCGGTGGCGGTGAAGCAACTGCGCGGCGTGGACTGCGGCGCCGACGAGGCTGAGTTCTGGGCCGAGCTCACCATCGTAGTGCGGATGCACCACCTTAACCTGGTGAGGATGTGGGGGTTCTGCGCCGACAAGGACAAGCGGATGCTGGTGTACGAGTACGTGCCCAACGGCTCCCTGGACAGGCACCTCTTCGCTCCATCCGGAAATGCTGGTGGAGGTGGAGGAAGCGAGCAGGAGGCCGCCGCCGCCGCTTCTCCACTGCTGGACCTGCACACGCGATACCGCATTGCCCAGGGCGTAGCCCGCGCCATCGCCTACCTCCACGAGGAGTGCCTGGAGTGGGTGCTTCACTGCGACATCAAGCCCGAGAACATCCTGCTGGACGACGACTTCTGCCCCAAGGTGTCTGACTTTGGGGTGTCCAAGCTCATCAGCAAGCAAGAGAGGGTGACCATGTCGCGCATCCGAGGCACACGCGGCTACATGGCGCCCGAGTGGGTCATCCACGGCCAGCCCATCACCGCCAAGGCCGATGTCTACAGCTTCGGCATGGTGCTTCTGGAGATTCTATCGGGCCGCCGCAGCTGCGTCTTCCAGCACCCCTGCGACTCCGAGGAGTGGTACTTCCCCAAGTGGGCCTACGAGAAAGCCTACGAGGAGCTTCACATCCATGAAATCGTGGACCCTCGCTTGTTGGCCGCCTCCTTCTCCTATGATGACGCCACCATAGACCGCATGCTCAAGACGGCCATGTGGTGCCTGCAAGACCGTGCTGACATGCGCCCGTCCATGGGAAAGGTGGCCAAGATGCTCGAAGGATCCGTCGACATCAGCAAGCCATTCAAGCCTACAATCTTCTGCCTCCCGGACCACGACATTACTGCTGGCACTCTGGACACTCGAGAGCCCATGAGTAATAGCTTATTTTCAAATCTCACTCCATAATTTGCCTCTAGTTTGATATTCCCCTCCTATAAGTTTGTTTGTTGCCAAAACCATCCCAACCCACCTCAGTTTTGATTGAAATAACCTCTAGTTTTCATGAGCTCTCTCAAATAGGCTCAAAATTTTCACCGGAGACGCTTGAATACATAAGTCGATTAATTTAGCTGGAGTTGAGTTTTGTAGTTGGTTGTATCCGATACATTATGGACCCACCGCAACAACAACAACAACAACAACAACAAAGCCTTTTTATCCCAAACAAATTGGGGTAGGCTAGAAATGAAACCTGCAGGACCCAACCAAAAAGGCCAAACAAACAAGATACAAACCAACCAAAAAAGAAGGAACAAAAACAGGGGAAAGAGAGCAAGAAGAGAGGAGGAAAGGGGGGAGAAGGTAAAAGACCTAAGAGTAGGGTAAAAAAACGAGAAATCAAGGTTCCGGGACGTGGGTCGCTTGCTTCCACTCCCTCCTACCCATGACTAGCTCCTCAGCAATATTCCATTCCTTCATGTCCCTCTTCACCGACTCCGCCCATGTCAAAGTTGGTCGACCTCGGCCTCTCTTCACATTTTCAGGGCGTTGTATTATCCCACTACGTATAGACGCCTCCTCCGGTTTTCGTTGCACATGTCCTAACCATCTTAAGCGATGTTGAACAATCTTTTCCTCGATTGGTGCCACCCCTAATCTCTCATGTATGTCGTCGTTCCGGACTCAATCTCTTCTTGTGTGGCCACATATCCATCGCAACATACGCATCTCTGCTATACTTAATTGCTGGATATGCCGTCTTTTAGTTGGCCAACATTCTACTCCATAAAGCATAGCAGGCCGGATCGCTATCCTGTAGAATTTGCCTTTTAGCTTTTGTGGCACTTTAGTATCGCAAAGGACACCTGAAGCTTGACGCCACTTCAAACATCCAGCTTTAATTATGTGGTTGACATCTTCATCTATATCTCCATTCTTATGTAGCATCGATCCCAAGTAACGGAAAGTATCTTTTTTGGGTACTACTTGGCCATCGAGGCTGACATCTCCATCACTAAAACTCAATGCTTTATTTGTGTGTTAAATGCCTACATGCAGCTGAACATAGCAAATTCAACTGCTCGACAATCCCACCGCTATTGTACACAGGTGCGAGGCTGGAACTAGGTGCTAAACACGTATTTTCGTGGCATTTTTTGGCCTATTTGGAAGAGCTCATATAAATCAGGGGCTATTTGAACCAAAATAAGGATGGGGTCGGTTGGTTTTTGCAACAAATGAACTTATGAGGGAAATATCAAACTAGAGGCAAGTTATGGGGTGGGGTTTGCAATTAACCCATGAATAATTGATTCAAGATGTAAACCGCAATCATTCATTCTACTTTTAAAAGATATCATTTTACTCCAGGATTAACACAAATAACACCACCTAAATCCATGAAACAAAACTCAATTATATGACATTCCAAAGTATACCTCCACTACGACTGAATGACTTAATGGCGTCGGCTATTCACTACAAGATTTGCAAGTATTCCCTACAGTTTTTAGCAAGTGGGCGACAGTATCTAGTACGAGGCGACAACAATTCCAAGACTAAAGCAATCGGCTTCGGCCTAACCTGTGTCTAAGTCATTTTATATAAGGTGTGTCTTTTCATCAAGTGACTCAGATTTTATTTATATCTCAAGTCAATAAAAATTAGTTTCACCTTCATGTAAAAAAGTTCCATACGCATAAGTGATAAGTCCAGATTCAATCTTGAATAAGAAAATTTCCACTTATAAAGAAATAAATTTCTACGTATGTATATAATTTGTTCCATCTTCAATGAAAAAAAAAGCCCCAACTTTAGTGAAACATTTTTTTGCTCGACCATGTAACTAAAAGTTCCAACTTAATTAACAGCAAAAAGTTCCAGCTTTGAAAAAAAAATTTCCATACAGTATGTATGTTTGATTTGTTCCAAAAATGAGATCAAGAGAAATGCAAAATCTCAGTTAACTGAGAACTAGTAAATCTCTTTTATAAAATATAGTCTAACAGTTTAAAAACAAATCTCACTATATAATCATTAAGCATGGATAGTTTGAACTCTATTTCTACTTCACAAGTCTTCATCTATGCTTTCATTTCATTGAATGTTGATGGTCAAGTCTTTGAAAGCCAATATTTTGTTTCTCTATCACTGTGTTTGTGAAACTTCTGGATAATACTGTCTTCGTCATTGAAAAAAAATGCTTCGGTCAAAGCAGCGTGTTCCCTGGCCGCACTGGAGTGAATGCATCTTGTGTCACCCAAGAGCCGCTGCATACCACGCTGTGGCCAGTGCAGAGCCATTGAGCCAAGGGGGAGGGAGCTTGCAGGATCAAAGAAAAGACATTATGGTTGCAGTTGTGGTTGTGTCGCAGCATGGCACTATGCTTCTAATCCTGGCTCCTCCCCTGAGGGCAGCGCTTGCTGTTGTGATCATGGTGCGAGTTTGGCCGCAATGGGTGCTGCATTGCGCTCTGTGATGTTGGCCACTGCAATGTGGCAGCTGCTGCACTTCGTTGCTGTGGTTGTGCTTCGATGTGGCTGAGACGGGCAGGCAATGTGCCCTTTTGCAGGTGGCAGAAATTTGCATGTTTGGGGTGTAGGCGATAAACGACTTTGGGCACAAGTTTCTCTATGTTGCTCTAGCAAATTCTATGGATCACATATTTGATCTACAGGACATAATCCACTAGAGCATGAGGCAGTTTTGCCTCCAAGGAAAAAATATAAATTAATAATCTGCGTGTCTTAATGTCGTGAAGCTACTAGCTAGTAATTAGGATATAGGAATAGGAACATTTTGAAAGCAAAATTTGGACATCGTCGTACCTCTGTTCACCCCACAATCTGGGAGACTGCTTCTTGCAGCACAGCGCAGATCGGTGAGGCTCTGGAGACCTGCCAGCTCGATGCCGAGGTAGCTGAAAAGCTTCCGGCGCCTTCAGCCACGATGCGGGCACCACGGACACGCTCTGACTTGCGCTCACCCCTCAATCTGGGACACTGCTTCTTGCCGCGCAGCGCAATTCGGTGAGGCCCTGGAGACATTCCAGCTCGGTGTCGAGGTAGACCAAAAGCTTCCGGCGCCATGAGCCACACCGACGAGAAGACCGGGCGACCCGGAGACGCTCTGACTTGCGCTCAGCATTTCGTCGAGCGCCTGGCGGGCGTGCTCTGGGAGTGAGCAGGCGACGGCTTGGCTTGCACGGCGGTTGCGCCGCGTTCCCCGGCGAGGACGGACGGGCCGCAGCAGCGAACCAGCCGCGGGTGCTCCCGCGCTGGATACCGCCGACGGGCGAGCGCTTGCCGCTTGCCGGCGATCCCCGCTCCCGCCGTCGGCGGACGAGAGGTGGAGCAGCGTGGCGCGAGGCCAGAGCATTCGGTTGGTCAATATTCAAATGAGTGGATTACAACGGTTGAATGAAAAGTACTTTATCCCGCAGTTGAATTGATTTCCCCTGGGGACTAATTTTTGGAAAATTGCAAAAATCCATTTAAGGGGGTTTTCATATACCTGTCTACAAGAAATTTGTGTCAGTCCCTCCCTTATAAATGTTCGTTTGTTTTCATATTCTACTATGATAGCTTTGACCGGATGATATGGCTCTTATTTGACTTCTATGATTATTTAGGTTTCATTGTAGTTCTACTATAGCGTAATTATCATCTAATTATATGTTACACAGTAAAAAATTACTATGCTATCATAAATGACGTTTAAACTTAGCCGCAACACTATGAACAAAATAGAGAAAATTAAACATATAGATTTCGATATCTATGTGTTTACACAACATCAAAGAGTATTGAGGTACGATAGACCACCCGAAGCCGCATCAGAAAACATACACGAGGTATGTCGTCCAGTCAAAGCTATCAAGGAAGAATATAAAAATCTATGAATATTTTTAGAGGGAGACTGACACAAAAAATTTTATAGGTGGTTATATGAAAACCCTCTTCACTTGCAGGAGCGGAGCCAGGGAAGGGCGGGCAGGGGCCTGCCCCCCCCCCCCCCCCCCCCCCAATGCTTCATGTACCTCTCCTTTGTACTCTTAAAATCACCATATAACTTAGAAAAAAAATTGAGTTTGGCCCCCCTTATGAGTCAATTTTTGTCATTTGGCTTCCCTCATGATCAATTCCTAGCTCCGCCCCTGTTCACTTGCAAGTGAGCTTTTGCAACTTTCCTTTAATTTTTTATGTATTGGCAGCTCTTTTCGTTTTTTTACACCGGTTCTACATTTTGTCGTGTTCTTTTTTTTTCACGTGAAAAGGTGGACATTCTGTTAATGAAAAATCTTTTTATATCAAGAGGCGGAAGATAATAAAATTGCATAGAAAATACATAATACGTTCTTCACTCACTTTCTCCAATTCTAATCTACTTTGCTTCCGTAACAACATCCCACTAAAATCGAAGAAACATAAAACGTCAAACCCAATCTTTCAACCGAATCCGTCAAGCAACCTAAATACAAGCCTCTGGCTATATGTGTCTGGGTCTAGCTGGCCATCTACACCCCACGATCGGTTTCTTGCCCTCTTGAAGTCTTTCGTGCTTCCATGCGGTAGTTCTTACTGGATCGGTCGTTCGTGTTGTAGAATCAGCTGTGCGAATTATGTGTGGAAAGGGAGGAAGATTATCGATGGTCACTGATACCCATGCTCTGTTTGGCCAAATTAGCAGTGTCGCAATGCATGTCTGCCGCTGCTAGTTTTCAATGGGCACCACTGATCTTGTTTATCATGGTCACTGATCATTGTTTTTTTTATCTTAGTACACTACAAGAATTTATAACTATCATTACTCTGTTATGGTCTTGGTGGACAGAACGGAATAAAGTCAAAGAGGGTGAGAAGCAAAGAAGTAGCCGTGTGTTATTTGCCGAGCGTTTTCTGACGGGCTCTCGGCAAATTACTTTTATTTGCCGAGAGGCAATGTTTGCCGAAGGCTGGCTCTCGGCAAACCATATGGTGCCGAGCGCTCAGGTTTTGCCGAGAGCTGCTCTCGGCAAACACCTGTTTTGTCGAGTGTCCGATATATTGCTCTCGGCAAAGCCTCGGCCACCCGGCAAAAAACCGTTTTCCCGTAATGGTTGTCACACAATATTCAGGTGTATGCGGCAGAGATACAAAAGGTCTTCCAGAAAACAGAAAAAGTGAAGATCAGGACGAAGCGGCAATGGGAGAAACCACCTGATGTGTTTGTAAAACTCAATTGTGATGCATCTTTCATTTCAGAGACTAATGATGGAGGGTGGGGCTTTGTGCTACGTGATGCTGACGGAGATGTGGTCTCGGCAGCTCGAGGAAGGGTTGATCACCTCTTCAGTGCGTTCCATGCAGAAATGGTGGCATGTTTGCAAGGTGTACATGTGGCGATTGATTTGGGCATTGGCAATATCATAGTTGAAACTGATGCAGCAATGGTGAAGGATGCGCTGTTGACGGATACTTTTGATGCGTCGGGGGTGAGAAATTTGTTGAGCGTGGTAAAGGACTTGGCTATTTCAAATTTTATAAATTTCAATGTAGTTTGTGTCCCAAGAGAATGTAATTATGTGGCTCATGCATTAGCTGCATGGGGTCGGGAATGCGTTGAGGAGGAGGACCCGTTTGTGGTACCACTCCCATCATGTATCCGTGTTTTGGTTGCCACCGATTTGGTGGTCTCTGAGTAATGGAAATTTTGTTTCCGAGTCAAAAAAAAAAGAATTTCAATCTTTACCGACAGTTTTTAATAGAGTGGGCAACAGTCCCATCACTCTTCACTATTTGTAAGAAATGGCCAATAGTTTTTCTAGTATAATTCATATGATTCCCAACAGTTTTATTTATTTCCCAACAAGGTCATTAGCCACAGTTTAGCAGTATACTTAACTGGATGTATTACAAACTGTCGGCCACTTTCATGAAACTGTCGGGAAAGTTTCCCACTCTTGTAGTGGTAATAGGAGAAAGGCTGTATTTTGTTCTCTAAGTTAATTCCTGCTTAGTCTTAGATTTTCTGTTATCAACTGGTCTTGCTTCAGTTCACTAATACATACTGTTTGGGAGTAGTTAGTTTCTGTCGCGACTGTTTAGCACACCGCTGAATCATTCAAATAGCCACGGCTAGAGCAAGGGCCTTTTGTGCTCAGGCAGCGGCTCTAATGACTATGCAGGATTTAAAGATCAAGCTCGCAAGGTTCCATTTCTACTAAAAGAAAACTTACAAGAGGTTGTTCAATCTTTCTAATCAAAAGAACTAATGGTTTATTTTGTTATTTTCAAGACAGCCATGTCATATGAAATGCAAATAAAACACCCTTCTCCGATGTATCGTTTCATTTTGTTTCCTAAGAATGTCATAGTATTTAATTATTGCTCAAATGAAATGAAACATCTACTTTCAATGCATGTTTTATGCTATTTTATATTTTGAAAATTGTGCATAACATTGGAAACAATGCATACCCAGTTCAATCGAGGTGAAACTGGTTTCCTCTCTCTCTCTCTCTCCCTCTCCATTATTTACCTGCCACATCACTAAAAAATGTTGACATGGTACATCATTTATTGAAATAAAACTCCCATTAAGCGTAGCCTAAGTAAATGATCCACCAATCAATGTGCAACTACATAGCGATAGGTGCTACATGTGAAATTCATGTGGTGTAAGAGGTAAATTTCAAAAACGACGGCTATCTGTACTATTGTAACACAAAACTATAACTATTTTGACTATTGGTAACAAAAAACTATAACTTTTGTGCAAATGTGTGGATGACAAGTAGGATCAGACTATGTAACACATGTGTGGATGACATATGGGACCATGTCACAAAAGTTATAGGTTTTTGTTACTTAGGCTGAAACAGTTATAGTATTGTGAAATTAACAACAAAAGTTGTAATTTTGTGTTACAAAAGCACAAATAGTTGTAGGTTTGTGAAATTAACTCTAGTACCAATCAATACTAGCTATTACATACTTGTCCTTGGTACACCGAGTGTCTTATATATGTATAAGTGTTTCCAGACATTTTATCGTATAATCACTTCCTAGCTCAGTTACTCTAGATACATGAACATGCATTCCTCAAGATTTACCAGCGACAATGGCCTGATTCTAGTCATCCCTCCGAACGTTCGAAATGCACATATGGCTTCTAAGGCTTGGGAAACATCAGGAATGGACAAGTTACTACTTACTCCTACCACACTTATCTGCCTGGTGTTTTCTCAATTTCTCACGTATATACACTAGAAAATATTGATCTATTCGTAGGTACAGGAATACGTTGATGCGTGACATGCATTCTAGGCTGACCAAGTGCTACCATTCCTCTAAAATTCGTTACGCGAACTTGTTAATTACATTTTGTAGCTTATCCCAGAGTGGATGTCAGTGTGCCCTGTTCCGTCTCAATGGCTGCGGGAATGGATCTCAGTTGTGACACCCCGTGTCACTGAAAAGCAGCTTGTGCAATGAACTCAATGGAACAGGAACTAAAAGCAATTCAAATTTGAAATTCGAAATCATTTATGCAAATAATTATCAAACCATGGCTTGTGAAGGAATTCAAAAATTTCAATAACAACTTGAGCAACTAAAAATATCTGTGGATAGACCTTCTCAAACAAGAATTTTGGAGAATTTATGGTGATTTTAGAAATTCAATTGCTAGCTCAGATAAATGATCAAAGTTTAAAGAGTAGCCAAATTTGAAATGCAACCATTTGAAATCCTTTTGGAATCAAGATGTGCATGTTGGGTAGATAAAAGAGCTCGTTGAGATCTTTCCAACAAGACAAAATTTTTGAATTTTGGAGTTCGTTTGAAGGTTCAAATCAGGTGACAAAGTTTGGGGAAATTCTGCTTTTGAAAAATTCAGAGAAAAAGAAGATGCCGCGTGGGCCCGTGTGTCAGCCACCCTCCTCTCTCTGCCCGCACCCGAACTTGCTCGCCACGTTGCCGTCGGCGTACGGCGACGCCGAGCGGCACCCTGGCCCGCCCTCGACCGCGCCGCGACGCAGAAAACGGCCGCTCCTTGCCCGTCCGAGCGCCATCGCTCATTTCCCCCTCTCTTCGCTTCTTGTCCTCGCTCCCGCCAGCAACCCGCCATGGCCGCCGCGAAGCCGAGCTCGGGCCAGCCCCCGTCGAGCGAGTCCCGGACGAGCCAGCACATTCGCGAGCCTCGCCAGTGCCCCTCCGACATCCACGATGGCTCCGGACCCTTTCCCTCTGCCGTGAGCCGTGAATCGATGCCGTCTTCCTCATTCCCGGCTGCGTGAGCTCCTCCCGCTTCGCCGCCGATTCCGTCCAGTCCGGTGAGTTCTCGACCGATTCCCCGCACGAATAGCTTCCCCATGAATCCGCGAATCTTCCTAACCCCTGAAACCTATGTTCCCCAGCCGTTTGAGGCCGCCACGAAGATTTTCCCCTTCCGCCGCCAAGGACCACCGTGAAGAACTCTCCGTCGAGCACCGCTCCTGGCGAGCTTCCTCGTCGTCGACGCGTACCGCGACGGGCTTCTACGTGTTGCCGTGCACCTTCTTCCCTGCAGCTCCGTCCCTTCCCGACCACCGGAGCAAGTCCGCGACATCGCCGGCCATCTTCCCTCCGCCACCGCTCGACGCCGACCCCTCTCCGGCCCTCCCCGCGGCTCTCCGTTTGTCGAGGTGAGCTCCCCACTTCGCGCTCTACCCCTCCGTTCAAGCCGCGCACCAAATGGACCACCGGAGCGTGCTCCGGCGAGCCGCGCCGCCGCTCTCCGGCGACGGCTCCGGCCACCGCACGCGCGATCACAAGGTCGGGATCCGTTGTGCATGTGCCGGATCGCGTGTGGCCGCCTTTGTGGCCTCACGTGTGTCCGCGCCTGGGAGTGGCTGGATCCATTGTGGCCACCCCAGATCCGGTGCGGCCCTGATCTTGTGGCCCTTCTGGTGGCTCAGATCTGATTGGCCAGCCAAATTTCCATCTTTTTTTTGAATTAGTTTAATTTCCCAGAAAATCACAAAAATTTGTAAAATTCCTAGTAAATCGAATACACCTCCAAAAATTATGAAACCAATTTTGTTAGTTTCCATATGCTCAGATCTACTCAAAATCTTACAACTCATTTTCCTGTTTTCTGTAAAATTATAATTGATGCAAGACTTGTTTAATTCTTAATAAATTCTTGTTGCCCCATAAATCTTGAACTTTGGCATAGTTGTTAAGATACTGATTACACACATACAGAGCGTTTTTCCACTGTCATATGTTAATTAATTATATTCCTATGATTTAAATCATATGTTGCATTGTATAAATTATTATAAATAATACCTTCATCAATAAATCATGAAACTTCACCATAAATCATTTTCAGTGGTTTACTTCACAAGAAAAATGCCACTGGACATATATATTAATTTTCGAAGTTAATTAAGTTAAATAACTCACTTAAGCTAGTTAAGTAATTAACTTAACAGTAATTGATTAAGGAAATACTTCAGACAAAAGTAATTAACAAAGTTAAACGTTTGCACTTACAGTATAAATTACTGCCCTATCAGGTAATTAAATCCTAATTGCATTATTTTATTGCATCTAACTTGCATTTCATTGTCATGGCATATAGCTATCGAGGCGATTCAGGAGCAGATGGAGGACTAGGATGCTGAGCCGCTCAGGAGGAGCCACTGACTGATCGTTGCTGACTGTGCTAGTGATAGCGTTGTTCTTGAGCCAGGCAAGCCCCGGTGCATGCCTCCCTATTTAGGATTTTATTTTCGCACTTGATTGGGGCTAGTAATTGATTGTGCATTAGGTTTATTAGGAGTTGATGTGAAACCTTAGAACTGCATTAGGACTACCCTTCCCTATCCTACCTTGTGTCCTATTTTTATAGATGTGGTCTAGGTTACGTTAGAACTTGCTAGGCTTAGTGGCTAGCGGACGGTAGAAGTCGAGTGGTAGGTCCCACTTGCATGATAGGGACCCCTGGATTGTACTAGCTGGATTTAGGATTTGTTGAGACCGGACGGGGAATTGCTTATATAGGATGGTTGGAGAAGGCTGGGCCTTCACGGTGGCGTAGCCCCGTCTGTGTCGATTAAGGACCGTCCGTTGTTGGCCCTGTTGAGCAAGTTCGAACGTACTGATCATATGCTAGTGTTTTTATGGGCCTAGTAAACTTAGTAGCTTAGGTTGCCCTGGTGTCTTACGGATACTTGCACTTTCTATCATGGTATTCGGGAGAGAAGGGATGCTTCCCAATCGGGGCGTACGTCTGGGACGGGGACCATGCGGGAAGGCCTTTCTCGGGAGGTGTGAGACCCAGCCAGCTCTAGGGGGACCTTCGCGAATAGTTGCCACATGCGACTCTACGCGTGTGTGGCGTATGGTCAGGTTTTCTCCTGCAGGATGTACATCGATGCCGCCGCTCTCGGTCAAGAGCAACCTTGCTCACTGCGTCACATCGTAGTGTGATATGATTGATGAGATGATGATGCTAGTCTATTACATTACTGTTATTTACATTGCTATATATACTGTCACCGTTGATGTATTGTTACTTATACCTGTTCTAGATATATGAATACTGCTTTATTGGTTAAGTACTTAATTGGAATTAAAACTTGAAAGTAAGGACCAAGTGATTAGTGCGTTTTTATGCAAGTGAGTCAGCCTAACCTCTTGTAGCCTTTGCATTCTAGGAGTCGGCTGTAGTTAGCCACGTTGACGGGTAAGTCTTGCTGAGTAACTAGTACTCAGGGTTTGGCTCTTCATGTTTTTGTGCAGGTATAGTTTTGCTTCCGCTGTTGCTTGGTGGAGTTCCTCAGCGGGTCCACATCGCAGGGCTTCGATGTGCGGCCATGTATCGTCGAGTTTAGTAGAGGTTGTATTTGTAGATTTTCGTTGTGCTACTCTCGTGTTTTAAATCATTTAAGACTTGTAATAACTTAAAGATGTAAATTTGTGCTTTTTATATGCTGTACTGTTGCGTCTATTCATCAGCGCTTTACCGACTCGATCCTGTGAAAAGCGGAGACGCTTCATCAGTGAGGCATGATGATCAAGTCGGCGTTCTGGGATTCCGTTTTCCCTTTTTTTTTTTTTTTTTTTTTTTTTTTTTGCTCTCCTTGTAGTCTTGTACCATAACAAAACCGTCAACATTCACCTATTGTTACAGATGACTATAATTTTTTTCTTTTTGCGAGAATGGTTATTCACGGCTAGGAGCAGCACAGATTTGGGATGGATGTGGTACTGAAGTTTCTTGACAGTGTTCGCTTTACAACATCATTCTGTTAGAACTCTAGCCATTTTCATGATTGCGAATTTAACTTTATGTGATTTGGTTTGTGGGTAGTAAGTAAGCATCATGGCCTTATGTCCTCTTATTTACCATTATCTGAGGAAGAACTCTAGCTCTTAAACGGACCGTGCTCCCTGTGTCAGCTCATGAAGTAATAAAGATTTAGAGCGATTAAGTGCAGACAGTCAAACACATGGCAGCCTCAAGCTTACAACAAACTAAAGGTGCTGGCTCGCGCCGGAGCCGAGTTCTGGACTTTCGGTGCTTGCACCGGCCATGGGCACTAAGAACAGAGTACAAACAGAGTAGATAGGCGGCGCCCGCCCAGGGACGAAGTGAATGGCGGGTGGGAGGAGCCGAGCACCTCGCAACCCATTGAAGAAAGGGGGGGTAAGCTGGCCGGCGTCCTCGCCGCCCAGGTCGCCGTCGGCTTCCACACCACACGCCTCGTCTCGCTCTGCCCAGCCGGAGCCCCGTCAACACAACAACCCCGATCACGAGTCCAATCGAATGGCTGGTAGGACTGGGGGCGGTCGCCATTTCAAATGGATAGTATGGTTTTCTTAAAGCTGTTTCAAGTACCATATTATGTGCTTCTTTAATCAGTTGAAGCGTCTCGCTTTTCACAGGATCGAGTTAGTAAAACGCTGATGAACAGACGCAACAGTACAGCATATAAAAAACACAAATTTGCATAATTGAGTTATTACATGTCTTAAATGATTTAAAACACGAGAGAGCACAGCGGAAGTCTCAAACTATACCAAATCTACAACACTCGACGATAAGTGGCCGCACATCGAAGCCCTGCGATGTGGACCCGCTGAGAAACTCCACCAAGCAACAGCAGAAGCAAAATCTATACCTGCAGAAAAACATAAATAGCCAAACCCTGAGTACTAGTTACTCAGCAAGACTTACCCGTCAACGTGGCTAACTACAGCCGACTCCTAGAATGCAAATGCTACAAGGGGTTAGGCTGACTCACTTGCATAAAAGCGCACTAATTATTTGGTCCTTACTTTCAAGTTTTAATTCCAATTAACTAATTAACCAATAAAGCAGTGTTTATATATCTAGGACAGGTATAAGTAACAATACATCAACGGTGACAGTATATATAGCAAAATATGTAAATAACAGTAATGTAATAGACTAGCATCATCATCTCATCAATCATATCACACTACGAGGTGACTCAGTGAGCAAGGTTGCTCATGACCGAGAGCGGCGGCATCGATGTACATCCTGCAGGAGAAAACCTGACTCTATGCCACACACGCGCAAAAGTCGTATGCAGCAACTATTCGCGAAGGTCCCTCTGAAGCTAGGCTGGGTCCAACCCCTCCCGAGAAAGGCCTTCCCGCACGGTCCCCGTCCCAGACGTATGCCCCGATTGGGAAACATCCCTTCCCTCCCGAATACCATGATAGAAAGGGCAGGCTTCCGCCGCACACCAGGGCAACCTAAGCTACTAAGTTTACTAGGCCCATAAAAACACTAGCATATGATCAGTACGTCCGAACTTGCTCAACAGGGCCAACAACGGACGGTCCTTAATCGATACAGACGGGGCTACACCACCGTGAAGGCCCAGCCTTCTCCAACCATCCTATACAAGCAATTCCCCGTCCGGTCTCAACAATCCTAAACCCAGCTAGTACAATCCAGGGTGATTCCTAACTCGCGAGTGGGACCTACCACTCAACTTCTACCGACCGCTAGCCACTACGCCTAGCAAGTTCTAACGTAATCTATACCACATCTACAAAAATAGGACACAAGGTAGGATATGGAAGGGTAATCCTAATGCATTTCTAAGGTTTCACATCAATTCCTAATAAACCTAATGCACAATCAATTACTAGCCCCAATCAAGTGATAAACAAAAATCCTAAATAGGGAGGCATGCACCGGGACTTGCCTGACTCAAGTGTTAGCTACTAGCTAAGGTTAGCTGATATCCGCTCCTGAACTCCTCAGCATCCTGATCCTCCAGCTACTCCTTGATCACCTCGCGTGCTATATGTCATGACAAGGAAATGCAAATTAGATGCAATGAACATGAGACAATGAAATTAAAGTTGATTACTTGAGTTAATTTAAGTGTGTACTCCAGTTATCATGATTTTGTAACTTAATTAAGGGTCAATGACATTCTTCTGAGATTAAGCACCACTGGAAGTGATTTACTATGAATTTTGGAGATTTATTAAATTCTAGATTATTTATAACAGTTTAAACAAGTGCAGAAACGAAATACATCATAAGAAAATAATTAGACAAGATATGACAGTGGAAAAATGCTCTGTATGTGTGTTGAAAAATGCTTTACATACATACCAAGTTTCAGGATTTATGCATCAACAGGGAATTAACTATGATTTATACCAGGATTAATACATATGCACTTATACAGGAAACAGGAATAGGATTTGTACTGCTTTGACAATTTGGATGGGTAAATCTGAGCATAAGGAAGACAACAAAATTCGAATCGCATTTTTCTGATGAGTATTCTATTTTCTATGCATTTTACAACTTTCCAGCAATTTCTGGCAATTAGAAAATAGCTCGGCCACTCAGATCTGGGCCACGTGAAAGGCCACAAAGTTCGAGCCGCAGCAGATCCGGCTCTGGAAGAACCAGAGCTCGGGCAGGCTCGTCCATGGCCGGTGGACCTCGCCGGAGAGCCGCGGCGGCTCGCCGGAACCATGGCAAATGAGCACGAGAAATACTGAATAAAATACCAGAATGAAGCAAAGATCGATGCGCATCCATTTGAGGGGTCAGGGGTCGACAGGGATCGCCGGAGAGCGGCCGGCGACGAGCACGGCGGGCTAGCAAAGTTCGGCAAGACGTCCCGAGCAGTACAAGGCATGAAAAAATCAAGTAAAAATGCTCGGGAGCTTCACCTTGGCGGGTAGAAGAGCGGCGCGGACACGTTTGACGATGAGGAGGCGCGCAGGTTGGAGTTCGCCGTGGAGGTGCTCGCGTTCTTCAAACAGACGGCGGGGAAAAGTGGCGTGACGGCTGCCTGGGCTGCGGGATCAAGGAAATAAGAGGTCAGATGGGTGCGAGACCTCGTTGCGCAGATCCAGACGTAAGGAATTAGTGGGAGGCTCACCGGAGAGGAAGTATTTCTCGTCGAGGCGGCGGAGCTCGGTTCGTCGGGCTTGGAGAAGAAACGCGCGATTCGCGTGGCTCACGGAGGGGAATGGAAAATAGTGCCCATGGTTGGGTGTAAAGGGTTCTCGCGAAGCTTGAGACTCGCTAGCTTGGCCGGGGTGGGCTCGACGGCGGCGGAATGGAGCTCGAGTCCGGCAATGGAGGTGGCGGCGCTCTAAGGCTAGGGTTTGGGCGTCGGGAAAATGGGAAATGAGAGCGAGGGAGCCGGGAGAGAGGGCGAGGGCGCCTTTTGACGCCGTCCGCGGCCGAGAGCGGGCCAGGGCGCCGCGGAGAGGCGCCGTACGCCGTCGTCCACGCGGCTGACGAGCTCGGCGCGCAGCAGTGAGAGAGAGGACGCTGACAGGCGGGCCCGGGAGCATCTTCGATTTTTCGGATTTATTCAAAAATCAGAATTTTCCCCAATCTTGTGCACCCAAATTGAGCTAGCAAATGAGCTCCAAAATTTGCAAATTTGGTACTGTTGGAAAGCTTTTGAAAAGTGCTATCCACTAACCAACATGCACACTTGAATCCAAAGGAAATTGAAATGGCAGCATTTCAAAGTAGATCACTTTTTCAGCTTTGGGGATTTTATTGGGGCATCAGATGAATTTGTAAAATCACCAAAAATTCTTCAAAATTCTTATTTCAGACGATCTATTCACTGGTATTTTTGGTTTCTCACCTTGTCATGGAAAAATTTGAGTTCCTTTAGAAGGTTGAATTTGAACATTGTTTGAAATTTGAGTTTCGAAGTTTTAATTTTGTTTCTGTTTGGTTTTTGTTCAGTTCAAGATGTTTGCTATCTGGATTCAGTGACACAGGGTGTCACATCAGTGAAGCATTGAAATGAGTTGCACGAGTCTAAGCTGTAAGCTTTATTGGATTCTTGAGACGAAAGAAACAGAGCTCAGCTCCTCTCGTCAGGAACCAATGCTTGAAGATCTCTTGTTGCCCCAATATACACCGTACCAGCAGAGGCTTTCCAATGATCTAGAACCATTTCTGCTCGCAAGAGATTTTCCTATTCCCTGCTCAATGCAAGCTGCACCCTGTACCTGCACGCTTGCATGGTCTTTAGAATCTGTTCGAAAGATGGTTTGTACCTCCTGTCTTGCTCTACAACCCGTCCATTGCTTCATCTTGCATTGTAAATTTCTGGTCATGATCGAACAACACACCGCACGTACTATACATTTCTCAATGGCTTGAAACTGTTTGCTACCTCCTCAGCCTGACAAAGGAACACTTTGACACACCAGGAGAACAGCTTATGCAGAAGAAACAAACGATTAACTTGCTAGTGTCATCGACGCCCATCCACTACAAGAGGAGGAGAAGCATTTCCCGACAGTACCTTTGTTAATGGCCAACAGTGCATAGTTCATTTAGCTAACTATTTAGCATAACTGTGGGAAATAAGTTTGTAGCTAATAACGTTGTTAGCAATTTGCTAGACCTGTAGGGAAAGATAGGAATTTGCACTACGAAACTGTCGGCCATTTGAAAAAAAAATAGCTATGAGATGGTAAATTGTTGGCCACTCATATAAAAATGTCAGGAAAAGAGTATTATCTTGTAGTGATCCTTGCTGACAAACTCCACTGCACCACACGGTCTGGCACCGCCATCCATCCGGCCTGGGCATCTACTTCCTCCGTCCAGGAATACAAGGACCTGGGGGTCTTTCAAGAAAACACAAGGAAAACAGCAAAGTACTATAATGCCCCTATACACACAGGAAAGATGCTTTGCATGCAGCCAAGTCATTTATTACCAGCACATGTGTGTTACACCTGAATAAGAATAAAAAATGCAGCCAGATGCCAAAGCAAATGTGTCTGCGCCCAAAACAAGCACCATGGCGCCCAAAACAAGCAGAAGAGAGAGTGAAAATTTGATTTAAAATTTGAATGTCCTGGCGGCAGGGAAGCTGCTGGCCATATAATCTGGAATCCACTTCTCATAAAGCAACCAGCCACCTCTTGAACTCCATTCTCTTCCAGCTCCACTCCTCCCCTCCAGTTCTCCCATGGCTCTTGATCTGAACCAAGTCCCTGGTGATGAAGATGATGATGTTGGTGGCCCCCACGATCAAGATGCTGGTGACCCCCATCCTGAGCCTGTGCAAGAGCAGCCAACAATCTTATTTGACCTCAACATGCAGCCACCTCATGACTTCGATGCGGACATGCACCAAGGTAAGTAAAAAAAGATCTCCTCTGCTGTTTCTAGTACAAAATGAAATGAACCATATGAAAGGTCTTGATGTACTTACTCTCAGATTTAATTCATCATGTAGATGCTGATGTGGGCATGGACCAATCTGGTAGTATTGGAAATGGACAGCTGTTAGATGGTAAAAATAGGGCCATTCTCGATCATTTGATATGGATACATTCATTTTTTATGCATTGTTGCAGCTCAATTCAGATTACCATGGCTTACCTTATGCTGCATTGTAGATGCTGACAACGCTTTGTATGCTGAACATATTGGTGTCACCTTTGATGGAGAAGAGCTTGATGACTCCAGCGACGAAGAAGACAACCTGGAAGGTATGTTGTAGCAAGTAAAACATGCATTAGGTCAATAATCAAGTTATTTATTTGCACATGAATGAACTAAGAATGTTTTTTTGTTTTTACTTTTGTAGAAAACCAACCACCACCAACTTACAATGGAACCTGCAGAAAGTATTTGACAGACCAGCAAAGGCAAGAAATATATGAAGCTGTACTTTGGAGAAGCAACAAGGGAAAAATAAAGAGAAACACCACTGCTATTGTTGCTGCTATGTATGATGTGAACAGGAAATATGTGCAAAATATTTGGAGGCTAGCAAAGAAATACATGGCTGCTGGTGTTCGAGTTGATGTTAGGTCTAAAAAACGTAAGCGGTGTGGCCGCAAGAAAGTAGCCATAGACTTGTCTAGAATAAGAACTATTGCTTTGAACAAAAGGACTACAATTAGGGACCTAGCTGATGAGTTACATGTCAAGAAAAGCACACTGCACAACCTGTTCAAAGATGGGAAGCTTCGTCGTCACACAAACACACTCAAGCCATTGTTGAAGGATGAAAATAAAATTCAGCGATTGAAGTATTGTGTGTCTATGATCAATCAACAATCTGTTGCATTTGCAAGTGATCCAACCTTTGTTGACATGAGCAACATTATTCATATTGATGAAAAGTGGTTCAATGCAACTAAGAAGGTCAAGAAATTCTATATGTTACCTGAGGAAGAAGATCCTTTGCTCACAGTTCCGAACAAAAATTCAATCAAAAAAGTGATGTTCCTTTCAGCTGTTGGAAAACCCATAAAGGATCAGCAAGGTACCTGCATCTTTGATGGCAAGCTTGGAATGTGGCCTTTTGTTAGAAAGGTGAACTCATTGTACATAACTTCTTGTTTTTTACCTACCAAACTGTTGTAAAATTTATCAAGTTTTTTTATATGTTTGTAGGAGCCAGCAAAGAGAAGTAGCAGCAACAGGCCGGCAGGCACTTTAGTCACAAAGCCAATGACAGTTACAAGGGACACTAGTAGAGCATTCTTGATTACCAAAGTTATCCCAGCTATTGTTGCTAAATGGCCTGCCCAATTAAGAGGTCAAACAATATGGATTCAGCAAGATAATGCACGGACACATGTGCCACCTGGTGATCCAGAATTTGCCCTTGCAGCTGCTCAAACAGGACTGGACATACGCCTAATGAATCAACCACCTAATTCTCCAGACATGAATGTGCTTGACCTAGGCTTTTTCTCTTCTTTACAGAGCATGACATATCTTAAGACATCTAGAAACATGGATGAACTAGTGGCAAATGTACTGCAGGAATTCAATAGATATGATCATGACAAGCTTACTAGAGTCTATCTCACTCTACAAGGGTGTCTTATTGAAGTAATGAAACAACGTGGTGGAAATGGGTACAAGATACCCCATATGTATAAAGATGGACTAGAGGCGGCTGGACTTCTTCCTAATAGCTTAACTTGTCCTGCAGAACTATACAATGCTGCAGTTGCAAAAATAGTCGAGTATGAGCAGCAAAATTAGTTGAAGCAGTGATAGTATTTTGTATAGCAGCCTAACCATATTTTGCATGGCTGAGTATAATTTAGAAGCATCAGCCGTATTTTGTATAGTTGAAGCAGTGGCAGTATTTTGTATAGTTAAATGATAGCAGCAGCAGCATGGCTGAGTGGAAGTGACCAGCCAAGTAGTATTTTGTATATCTAAGTCATTGCAGCAGCAATATATATATGTTTATGTTTCATTACATTATGCCACATGTATTTCAATTCCATGCATTTGTTCGATAAAGAGGACTTTCATTGAAAATAGGCAGCGCTACACATGCATCATAACAACAAGCTAAGCCACAAAAGAAACACTACATCAGCCAAGCTAATTCACCACTAAGTACACACCACACATCCATCCCTACAACCAACAGGAAGCATGAATTTTGCATCACTTAACATGCATCACTCTAGTTGCATTCACTACTTCAGTCACACATGCATCACTACTTCAGTCACAAAAGCATCACTACCTAACCCACAAAAGCATCACTACATCAGGCACAAGCATCACTACATCAGGCACAAAAGCATCAGCACATCAGCACAACAACACAATTCACTTCTTTTTACGTTTGGCAATAGGGCCATAGTATTGGGGCAGCATCATCCCCATGAAGTACTTCATTATGTCCCCATTGCATTCAGCATAAAATTCCCTGGCCTCCTATTCGGTTACCGGCTTCGAACTGTCATCTAGTTCCTCCTCTTCGCGTTCCGGCGGTAGAGAGTCGGGGACTTCACTGAGTTCCCAAGGGAAGGATTCGGCCACCGTGTCGTCATCCTCAGCCAGCGAGTCCGGCACCATGTCCATTCCCTCTTTGTTGTCCCCTTCCTCTGTGCTAGTATCTCCGCTGCACACACAAATTACCATGCTAGTTACTCCGCTGCACACACAAATTCAATCAACCTGCACCAAATTCAAATAAAAATGAAAGAAATCGTACCTGTACTGCTGCTGGATCAAGCTAAGGCTTCCATATGGAAGTTCTTGGCATACAAGACGACTGCCACTCAAAGGAGACGAGGGCGAACTCGTCCCCATGCTCCAGCCGTGGTGGCTTCCCGCCGCACCACTCCAAGGAGACGACGGCGGAGTCGTCCAGCGAGTGCCGCGGTAGCTTGCCGGCGAAGTAGTCCAAGGCGACGAGGGCAGGCTCGTGCAGCGAGTGCCGGCGCGGCTTCCCGGTGCGGCAGTCCAAGGCGACGGAGGCGGACTAGTCCAGCTCCCACCACCTGCCGCGGCACCACTGGGAGACGACGGTGGAGTCCTCCAGCTCCGACCACGACGGCTTCCCGGCGCGGCGGCCCTTGGCGACGGGGGCGGAGTCCTCCCCATTCTCCCACCGCAGCGGCTTCCCGAGGGCGGAGATTGGGCACCGACCGCCTTCCCGTCGAGGTTGCGGGTCGATTCTGGCTTCGATGCGGTAGGGGGCGCGGTCCAGCTTGCTGGAGGCAGCTGTGCTGGGGGTCACGGTGCTAGAGGCGGCGAGCTGCGCCGTAGCGGATGAGGAGGCGGATGGTTTTTTTTTTAGGAATCGGGAGGCGGATGAGTGGATGGCGTTCGTTCCTTCCGATGGGAGCCTCATCTTGTGTCGTTTTGTGTGGGCCAGGGGGCAGGGCTACGACTTGGGCCAGGACAGGGCTACGAGTGCCTCAGATCCTAATAATCCTGGACAAATCCAACTCCGTTCACGTCCTTGTATTTCTGGACAGAGGAAGTACCATGCAGCTCATTTGTCTTTTTATTATGAAAACGCTATACGCCAGCTTTTTTGGAGTCACGTGCTATGGACTGTTGTACTTCGTGGAGCTCCACGATTCCCAATACCTCTCACACCGAGAGAAACGAGAGTTGTGGAGGCATGCATAGAAACCTCTTGGAGCACCAACAAATGCTCTCAATTCTCAAATGAATCGGATTGGTTACAAATGATATCCCAATTTTTATACTCAACATTGGTCATTTTTTTCTCTAATAAAGAGACTGCACGTGCTGTTAGCAGTACTTTCCATGATGTATTGCTATGGTGGGTGGGAAACATCAAATACGGACCTAAAGCATCAATATAATCAATGGGTTGCCCATCACTTCCCATTTCCTTCTGTTTCCCTCATACTAAACATCACCAATATAACAGTTGCACATCACTCCAATGTTATCATGGTTTGTTCTAAGAGGCGAGCCACTCCAGAATTCATAGGATTTGCTCCTGTTCCAGAGTGCTAAGAGCCTGATTGGAAGAGGAAAATTGTTGTACATTTTTGTATGATTTAGTTCAAACTCCGGCTAAATCTTGACTATCTAGATCCAATACTCCCTTGCAATAATGCATTTCAACAAATTAACATGCGCTCGAGGTTAAAAAAGAATCTCTAAACTAAAAAAAAAATCTGAGAAAGCATGAGCTCCTCTTTATTTGATTTACACTTGCTACCATTCGCAGTACAAATATGTGCTTGCTTGCTGAACTTTTGCAACCTATGAGGTTTGGAATTCTAAGGAACTGTTTCATAAAATGCCAACCTGTAAGCAGGAATCCTAAACCAACGCTTCTTTGTGTATTATTTGAGCAAGGACCATCATTAGTTACTTATAACTGTCATTTGGTTCCCCAGACTCAAGGAGACTGCTAAACCCTCTTGCAGAACAATGGTAGCCGCCTGGCCCAGCAGAAGCATCATGGGTGCAGTCATTGCTTAAGGAACTCTGCATCTCACAGTCTCGGCCACCTGTTTTGTGGTATGATAACTTTGGTTCAACGTATCTCAGTGTCAATCGAGTTTTTCAGTCTCGCACTAACCATATTGAAGTCGACTTTCATTTTGTACAAGAGAAGGTGGCTCTAGGTGCATTGGAAGTTCGCTTCATTTCCTCTGGTGATCAGATTGCTGATATATTCACTAAACCTGGTACTAAGCAGATGTTGGAGCTTTTTCGATCCAATCTTAATCTTGTGACGACAGGTTGACATCCTCGCCGCCCAGCTCGCCGTCAGCTTCCACACGACGCCTCGTCTTTCTCTGCCCACCGGGATTATTAGGAGACTGCCGGAGCTGCGCCTCCTAATATCATGAAAATTCTATTGGGAGCCTCTCAATAGAGGATATTGGGAGGCAAATTATTGGGAGACTGCTGGAGTTGCTCTAAGTTCCCGGGAACTGATGAGTTGCGCGAGTATACACCGTACCAGCAGAGGCTTTCCAATGATCTAGAACCATTTCTTCTCGCGAGAGATTTCCTATTTCCTGTGGTCTTTAGAATCTGTTCCAAAGATGGTTTACACCTCTTGTCTTGCTCTACAACCCGTCCATTGCATCATCCTGCATTGTAAATTTCAGGTCATGATCGAACACACCGTACTTGACATTTCTCAATGGCTCGAAACTGTTTGCTACCTCCTCAGCCAGACAAAGGGACGTTTGAACACACTGTGAGAACAGCTTATGCAGAAAATAGAGAGGATGAAAACTTGCTAGGGTTATTCACCCCCATCCTCTCTGACAACCTCCATTGCATCACACGGTCTGGCATTGCCATCCATCCGGCCTGGGCATCTACCATGCAGCTCCTGTGTCTTTTTATTATGAAAACGCTATAACTGGGTACATGCCAGCTTCTTCAGAATCATGTCCTATGGAGTGTTGTACTTCTTGGAGCTCCACAATTCCCTATACCTCTCACACCGACAAATGAGAGTTGTGGAGGCATGTATAGAAACCTCTTTGGAGCACCAACAAATGCTCTCAAATCTCAAATGAATCGGATTGGTTACAAGTGACATCCCAATTTATACTATGTGCTCAAACATTGGTCAATTTTTTCCTCTTTTGCACAAAATAGAGTTCATATGATGTTTAGTGGTACTTTCCATGATGAATTGATATGGTGGGTGGGAAACATCAAATACAAACCTAAAGCATCAGTATAATCAATGGGTTCCACAGCACTTCCTATTTCCTTCTGTTTCCCTCATACTAACATCACCAGTATAATAGTTGCACATAAATCCAAAGTTCTAATGCATATTCGAAGAGGGGAGTCACTCTGTAAATTAACAGGATTCGCTCCTCTTCCAGAGTGCTAAGGGCTGTTTTGAAGAGGGAAATTGTTGTGCAAATTTTCATGATTTAGTTCAAACACTAGTTAAATCTTGATTGTCTAGATCCAATAATCCCTTGCAAAAATGCCTTTAATCTACTATTATGCATTTCTACAAACCATGTGCTCAAGGCAAAAAAAAAATTTGGGGGATGATCTATACACTAAAAAGTCTGAGAAAGCGTAAGCTCCCCTTTATTGATTTTACACTTGCTACGGTTCAATGTACTACTATGTGTTTTCTTACTGAACTTTTGCAATTATGAGGTTTGGAATTCTAGGGAACTGGTTCATACAATGCCAAGTTGTAAGGGCATGTACAACGGGCGTCTTTTTGCCGTCGGTATACTGGCATTTTTTTCACCTCCCCCCCCCCCCCCCCCCCCCCCCCACTCACCCGAGCGACGGGCCGTCCGTCGTCTCGCGAGGCGACGCCCGCCTCCCGTTCTCCGAGGCGGAGGAGACGGATGCGCCGCGGTTGTACGACCCCGTCTCCAGGAGGCGACGGCGCACCGGATCCCGCGAGGGGCGCGCGCGCGGCAGGATTTCGCGCCAATTTCACTCCCCAAGCTAAATCCCCATCCTCCACGGTTCACCTCCCCCAATTTCCAGTTCCCGCGCGCGCTGTTTGCGTCGCCGTCATCCGGCGCAATCCTCACCGGAGAAGAGTTCGCCGAGATGTCGACGCCTCCTGCAGCTAGGAAGAAGAAGGGAGTGGCAGCTTCGTCGAAGTTTACGGTGGCGGCGGCGACCCCCGCCCGTAATCTAGGTCGCGGCGGCCATCCGACGACGATGGCTTCCTCCCTCAGTCGAGGTGGCGGGTCAGCAGCGCCGCCCCGTTCTCTCGGACTTGGTGGCATCTCAGCAGCGGCCGCAGCCTGCGGCGGCGGCTTCGACGGTTCTTCATCCGCCATGGATGATTTCCCGATTTCAGCATTGCTTGATTCATCCAATGTTGATCCCTCGTCTCCGGGTTCATGGTAATTTCTGAGATTTTGTTACACTTGCGATTCTGGGATTATGTATAAGCTGTGTTAGTGATGTCTATTTCCTGAGCAATCAGTAAAATGCCTATGACTTGTTTGAGCAATCAGTGATGTATAAGCTGTGTTAGTGCTGGATAGTTAGCATTTATCTGAGCTTGTTGAGCAATCACTTCTGTATGTGGGACAAGATGATGCTCTATCTCGGGGCAGTTATTTACTTCTCTAATGCTCCATGTAATGCCTTTGCTTGCTTATGAGGAGAGTACGCTGAATAAGATTTAGGACCCATTTGTATCAATATACATTTCATCAGTGATTCAGTGTATAAACTGCATGCTCGTTTCTTACCGAGAATTTAGTGTTCTTCTGAGATTATTTCAGTTGGGCCATTCATATTAGATTCTTCTAAAACAACATTGAGTTCAGAGACCAAACATGGTCGGGGAAAAAAAAAAAGAGTTCAGAGACCAAACAAACAATGAACTTCTGTATGATTTGTGTGTGCATTTATCTGACTACTGAATGCGGCTATTGTTTCTGTTATTGGATCCATGCCATGTTAGCATTTAACTGAGCTTATTTGATCATAGCAATGCTGTATGTATGGGTGTCCAGTTTTCCAAAATTATGTTCCCAAAATGCAGCACTGAATGTTTTATTCAGTTGTTCACAAGCAAGTTCAACTGAATGTTTTATTCAGTATCATAGATCATGCATGTACAGGGAGAGGTCCATTTGCATTTTGGAAGTATTTCAGAGAGCATGTTATGTTCTATTTAATTCAAGTCAAGTAGTATGATATACTATGACTCTGACTCAAACATTCAGTTGAACTTGCTTGTGAACAACTGAACATAGCACTGAATGTGGTTGAACTTGCTTGTGAACATTCAGTTTTATTCAGTATCATAGTTCATGCATGAACAGAGCATGCTATATTCTCATAACTAGAAAATAATTTGTATGCTTTTATTTTTTCTACAGGGACAAACAAGTTCGACCACCCGGTGGTGGTTTCATGAGTTATTTTGGAAATCTAGGACAGAACTCTCATTTGGTTGGTGCAGCTTATCACATCAGTCCTCCCAATCAAGCACACCGTGCTAGTTCACCAGCTGAAGTAGAAATGTTAAATGGTAATGAACCTACTAGGACTGAGAAGAGGATCATGTAGTCTTTGGAAGAGGATATTAGATTGATGAGTGCTTGGGTAGAAAATTCAACAAACTCTTCCTGTGGAGCAGACAGGGCTGGTAACCAATATTGGAGTGATGTTGTTGAATATTACAACAAGACTACCGAACCACTCCGAAGAAGGAATCTGAAGCAATGCAAGGATAGATGGCACAAGATTAATAGGTGGACAGACCTATTTGAGTGTGCTTATGTTAAGGCTCGTAGAGTTTTTACAAGTGGATATTCAAATCAAATGTGGATTGATGCAGCACACAAGTTCTATGTGGATGACAACAAAGATTCAAATCTAGGACCCTTTCTTCTGACCGAGGTTTGGAAGAAGTGCCGAGATGAGCCAAAGTGGAAAACATACAATGAGGAGTTGAAGAATGCACGTAAAAGGAAATCATTTCACCTTGAAGGAGATTCACAAGAAGATGAAGCAATTCATGATGAAATGCCTAAACGGCCAATTGGGCAGAAGGCAGCTAAAAAGGCTGCGTTAGCTGCAGCTCACAAGAACAAAGAATCTGCTGATGTCTCTGGCAACTCAAAGGATTCTGCAATTGATGTGGACAAATTTGATAAGTTTAGCAAATTTCAAGAGGAGAACCATGAGAAGCGCTTGCAGATATTGGAAGTGCAACAAAAACTTTCAGCTGAGAAGCTTGAAGCACAGAAAATTGCCCACCAGACTGCACAAGAGAATAAAGCCTCTAAGATGATGGAAGCTTATTTGACCATCAGCTCACAAGATACAAGTTCAATGTCTGATGAGGAAAAAGCAGAGCGAGTTGCTGTCATGAAGTGTCTTAGGATGAAGCTTTTCCCTACTACTGCATGAACAGGTGGCTGTTCTATTTGCATTTTAGCTCCAATTTGCTCTATTTTTTTTTCTGGTGAATGTGAGCAGAATCAGTATCTGAACTTTATTTGCTAGTCATGTGAACCGTGAATGTTAAACTGCAAGTGCTGTCATGTGAAGTGCTGTCATGTGAACTCTTTTTTATTTGCTTGTGAACTGAGACTGAAAAGAGCTGTCATATGAACTCTTTTTAAGTGCTGTCATGTGCTATTTTCTTGTCAATGAAAACTGAAAAGTTCGTGTGTCCTTTAATTTTCTGGTCAATGTAAACTGAAAAGTTCATGTGTCCCTCTATTTTCTGGTCAATGTAAACTGAAAGGTTCATGTGCCCCTCTATTTCCTGAAGAATGCGAATAGGCTGCCATTGCCCTGTATAAAATGGGCCTAGTTGCATCATTTCTATGTACACTTCTTCATTTCACCACATATCTGTATGGAGCCGCATGATGATGACATACAAGATGCTGAAGAATTTGATCCTATGGAGGTATTCACCGTGGAAGATATGCTAGCAGAGGATGAAATGTTGGATGAGATAGTACAAGAGGAATTGCTGGCAGATGATGGAGAAGCTTCAACAGTTTGTCGTCGTCCTCGTCACAATGGACCAAGGACGTACATACCCAGGAGCAGAGAAGTAGGTCATGATATTCTTGTCGCTAATTACTTTTTCGCAAATCCTATATACACCGCTCAGATGTTCCGTCGGAGATTTAGGATGAACAAGCCATTGTTCCTGCGTATCGTGCATGAACTAAGTGAATGGTCTCCTTATTTCATCCAAAGAGTTGATGCTACTGGTAGGAACAGTCTTTCACCACTTCAAAAGTGTATTGCGGCTATCAGGATGCTAGCTTATGGAACCTCGGCTGATCAACTCGATGAGGTCTTAATGGTTGGTGCAAGTACTTGTTTGGAGATTCTAGGAAAATTTGCTGAAAGAGTGATCGAAAAATTTGGTGAAGAGTATCTACGCCCTCCAAGAACCGATGAACTGGAAAAAATTTTACAAGAAAATGAGGCTCGTGGTTTTCCTGGAATGTTGGGAAGCATCGATTGTATGCATTGGCCATGGAAGAATTGTCCGAAGGGTTGGGTAGGCATGTTCACCAGTGGTAACAAAGGCGTTCCTACTATGATTCTTGAAGCAGTGGCAACTAAGAGTCTTCGTATATGGCATGCTTTTTTTGGTACCGCTGGGTCTCAGAATGACATAAACGTTCTAAACAAGTCGCCACTGTTTATTCAAGCAATAAAAGGAGAAGCTCATACGATACACTATAATATAAATGGAACAGAGTATGACATAGGTTACTATCTGGCCGATAGAATATATCCGGAATGGCAGTATTCGTGAAGACTGTGTCGAACCCTCAGTCAATGGAAGACAAATTATATTCAGCAAGACAAGAAGGGGCGAGGAAAGATGTCGAGTGTGCATTTGGTGTACTACAAGCACGATTTGATACTGTTCGTCGACCAGCAAGGTTATGGAAGCAAGCAGATGTTATCAACATAATGCAAGCTTGTGTTATCCTTTACAACATGATAGTGGAAGATGAGAAGGAATCAATTAGAGATGTCTTGGATTTAAATTATAAGCCAAGTGCGACGATAGTGATTCCACCAGAAGTGCATACAAATGAGAACCCAAATCCAATCTTCGCAGAGGCTCTTCGTAGAAATTCGGCTATCAAAGCTCGACCGACACATAGAAAGCTCAAGAAGGATCTGATCGAGCACATATGGCAACCCTATGGCAACAAAGAAAAATAGACAAAAGACATTGTAACGATATATAATATAATTAATATATCTTGGTTTCTAAAAAATATTGAAACCATGTTACTATTATTTATGCTTGATACGTTTTCTATCAAACGGACACACAATGGTACACATAAATAATTTATAGATGATCAACAGCAACATGTGCCGCATTAAATTGTCTGCAGACAACTCTCTGTCTCTGGGTTGTATGACCTGTCTGCTCATGTGTCTGTATGATCTGTCTGCTCATATGTTAGAGACGACCCCCCGTCTCTGGGTTGTACATGCCCTAAGGGCATCTACAACGCTAATTAATGAGCCGTCTTTATGTTGCCACCTCAGCAATGTTTTCCTGAATGGACTAGATTAAATGAGGAGGGAGAGAGTTGCCGTCGTCTCACACGAAGGGACGGCTCGGGCCCGTGCTCCCATGCGTGGCGACGGCTTCATCGGCGCGTTGTACTACGAGTTGCGCCGTCTCCGCTGGATCCACTGAGAAATTGGCAAACAAGCTTCCTGTGCTGCCGCACCTCCCGCCGGCCAATGGCAGCGTCTGCCGTCGCCGTGGTGCCTTGACTCCCGCTGCCGCTGTGCTACGCCGTGTCGGTCGAAGAAAAGCGGTCAGTGGACGTGCTCTTCCGCAGGTTGTGGATCATCGCCTCCAACCAGTCCGCCATAGAGTTGTCGTCGTCCTCGTCCAGCTTTCTGCCTCTCCAGCACCACCCCACCATGGAGGGAGGAGAAGTCATTGACAACGGAATTCGCTGCCTTGTGATTGCTTGCTAGCGCCCACAGAACTACTGTAGTGATTGCTAACCTAGTTTTTTCCTTTGTTTTTTATTTGGATTAACTACTGTAGGGAGGTTGATCTCTCTTTGTACAGTTCTAATACTAATTTTTAATGCTGTGGGGAACTCCCTCACGGTTTTGCGTCAAAAGAAAAAGAATGCATCTGTTTTTGCAAACCACCTAGTAGATCACGGAAATGAACCTGAGCCGATGGACTACTCCCATAGTCCCTGTCCTTCGAATGCATAAGACGTATCCAAACAATCTCATATATAGCACTAGTGCCCTCGCAAGCTTTGCTACCAAAGTGCCAAAAATAGATTCATGCATACAATTTTGCCTAGCTCTCCGTGTCTGCACGATCGATTGAGCTGGTTAGCCATCCAAACAGTAGAAATGCAGGTGTGCCTTACACGTGTGGCTTGGGAGATGCCAGGAATGGACAAAAAACTGCAAGAGACCACCGTGGTAAGTTTTTAAGCTATCACACGCATGTGTTCTAGAAAATACTGGCCAGGCATCCATAATCCATAAGTATATAAACATATACAAACAAAATTTATTACATTGTTCTAAGAACAAATTTTGATGTTGATTGGCGCTTAATTATGTTGCGTCTCTTAAATTCCTTTTGCAGCTTGTCACAAAGGGCTTTATTGAAGCGAATTACTACTATTCTTTTAGAGGGATAAGGCACCGGAACTATTGTCGTCAGTTTGAATATGTCCATGTCCACAACGAAGAGTAACAACAATCAGGCGCAGGCACTCAAACACACGGCAGACACCGACTTGAAACTCGAATAAACTTCCGAAAATAAAACTCTTGGGGACATTTTGATGACCGATCATGTATGTTACGGTATTTGCGACCGCCTTACATGGTAGGCCTGCCGCTGTATACAAATTATCATGGTAAGCACCACCATTGTAAGCACCGCAGATTATTTTCTACTTTGAAGTATTTTCACTAATATTTTCTACTTTGAAGTATTTAGGGTGTATTAAGTCAGCTATTTTTATTTTTCCGAAAATACTTCAAAGTAGAAAATAATCTGCGTGCTTTAATTTAAGAGAATTTTGTCTACAGGACACTGTTAAAGTGCGGTTTTGTCTCTAGGACACGACTAAACTCGATTTTGTCTCGTGGACACTACAAAATTGTGATATTTGTTCACAGGACACTATAACGGTAAAATAGACTATTTCGAACTTTTATATCTCAATGCAGAAAATGTGAAACAACATGAAATTTGGCACAGTGATACAATGTTGTATTCCCCATGCATATGATTTTTTATAATTTTTTATTTGATTGTTTGCATTGTTTGGATTTAAAAATAATTAATATTTTTGGTAGAAAAGTTATGAAATCATTAAAATTTCAATCCACAAAAATCACATGGGTAGATAATACAATGTTCTACTTATATGCTAAGTTTCAAGTTGTAATGCATTTTGTGCAATGAGATAAAAAAACAGTTAAAATGGTCAATTTTCCTGCTATAGTGTCCTGTGGACAAATATCACAATTTTATAGTGTCCACGAGACAAAATTAAGTTTAATCGTGTCCTAGAGACAAAACCACACTTTAACAGTGTCCTGTAGACAAAATTCCCTTAATTTAATTAGTGAAGCTACTAGCTAGGATATAGACCTTTTTTAAGTAAAATTGGATATTTTCGTACCTCTCTGTTCACCCGTGTTGATCTGGTAGAATGTTGCTTGCTGTGTAGCACAGATCGGCGAGGCTTTTTTTTTTTTTTTTTGCATAATGTGCGGAGCACGTATTTTATTAAGAAGAAGAGAGTGGCAATACAACCCGGCCGTTACAACTTACAGACAACCAAACAGAAAAAGCGAGGACATGTAACAACAACACTGGTTACTCTGTACAACAAGGAGAACGAGACCGAAATTAGAAGAAGACACTAGGACTAAAGCTACTGGAACTAAGCAAGGCGCCTTGGCTGAAGAAGCTTCCTTAACTTGGAGAAACCCGCTGCCGCCCCTCGGCGAGGCTCTTCGCTCTTGAGACTAGGGCTTTGGCTGAGCGACCACCTTCTTCCTGTATTCTTAGCTTACTGTCAGCTTCCTGCCAGCACGATGCTGAGGTAGCCGATAAGCTTCCGGCGCCGTCGGCCACGCCGATGCAACTAGCGGGTGCCGCGGATACACTTTGACTTGCGCTCAGCATTTCGTCGAGCACCTGGCCAGCGTGCTCTGGAGGTGAACAGGCGACGCTTGGCTTGCACGGCGGTTGCGTCGCGTCCCCCCGGCGAGGAGAAATGGTACACCATGAAGCCAGGGAGTTAGCGTGTGCCGGCCAGGGAGAAATGGTGCCGGCAACTACGTACGGTCCGCCGTGTTCCTGCTCTGCATCTGCATACAGGTGCCTACTGAACGCGTCGTTCCCGTCAGTTCGATTCCCGACCACCGCGCGAGCGACATGGCCGGCTCAGCGTCTCCAGCCATCGATCGTGCGCGCTGACGGAGCCTCAGCCCTCGTGAGTCTAGGCCTGATGGTGGCGGAGAAAGCACCTGTGCGCATATATCCGACGGAGAGCAGCGTGAGGCGTACGGCGGCGGGGCAAAGCAGAGGTCTCCGGCGACGGCGCGGCAAAACGGAAGTCTCCGGCGACGGCGTGGTTATTTGCAGAAAGAACCCTGAACTGGATCGCGACTAATAGTCGCGATCCAAGTATTTGCAAATCGGCCTCTGGTTTGGATCGCGACTATTAATCGCGATCCAAATTAGGGGGTTATATGCAAAATAGGGATCCAAATATTAACGAAAACCTCCCTGGTTCTGTCGCCTGTCTTCCGTCCCCATCGGCTCCTTCTCGCCCTCTCCCCGCCCGCCGCCGAGGTCGCCGTGTGAGTCGAACCTTACCCTTGCTCAATCTATTTCCCAATTCATCCGAACTCCGCAGCAATTACAGGAGGGAAGAGGCATGCTTGCGATTCGCAGCACGAGCCTCAGGCTGCCCGCCATGGCGGCTCGTTCCGAAATGCCTATGCTATATGACTCCCTTCCCTTACGTGTCTTTTGGAACACACAGTCTGGTATCTGGACATTAATTGTGCAGGGTAGAGCAGGGGTCATTAGGAATTCAGTAATTGAATCACGACACCAAACTGAATACTTAAGCAGCTCCATTGCTGAATCCAGAGTTGTTAGAGCAACTCCAGCATGACCTTTACTTGGGACCCTACTCTATTTTTTAGGATTTTAAGTCAAAAAATAAACTCCAGCAGGGACCCTACTTGTGCCTTTATTTTGCATGCCCCCTTAAATTCCATCTCCAAACCCTCATTCCTAGGGTCCTCCAATCTTCCCTCTCATTTGTGGATCCCATCACTTTTTTTCACAAAATAGAGTCTTAGGTTACTTTATTGCTGGAGTTGAAACTAAATTTTGAGCATTTATTTTTATATGCTGGCTTAGAAAACAAAAGTAGAAGTTTTATTTTAAAATTCATTGCTGGAGATGCTCTTATTAGGAATTCAGGGTTCAGTAATTGAAGGAGAGCGTAGCAGACGATTCGGAGGACGACAAGTGAGCCAGCCGTGGCGCCTCTTGCTCCGGCAACGGCAAGCACGCGGTGTGACACCACGCCTCGTCTTGCTCTGCCCAGCCGGAGCCTTTGACTACGACTCACAGCTTGTCAACACAACACACCTTATCAGGAATCCAATCAAATGGTCGGTGGCCTTTTCAAATGGATATGATTTTCTTAAAGCTGATTACGTGTCATACTATGTGCTTCCTTTTTTTTTGGCGAAAGATACTATGTGTTTCCTTAATTAGTAGTAAAGCGTTGCAAACTGTGGGGTTTAAGAGCAACTCCAGCAGTCTCCCAATCCCCCTCCTAATAGCAAAAAACCTGTCATATTGGGAGTTTGGAGAGGCAAAACTTGCTCCAGCAGTCTCCCAAAACCTCCCCACTTTTCCTCCCTAAAAAAAACAACCCTTCCCTCCTACTATAGTGGGAGCCCCTCCTCCCTCACCCAATACCATTTGCTGGCGGGCCCCACCCTTCCGGACACGCGCGCATCCCCTCCGCCCCTACCCGCTCGTTCCCGCGCTCCCTCCATCGGCCCGCGTCGCGCCGCCCGTCGCCGGAGCGCCACCCTCGCCTTTCCCAGCGCCTCCGTGGTTGGGTGCAGCCGCCGGTGAAGCAATTGGGGCTTGAGGTAGCCCCAATCGAGTGGATCTTGGCGCGCCACCCTCGCAGCCGCCCAAATCAACGACGAATCAGGCCACTCGACGGCGAGCCCCCCCCCCCCCTCCCCCTCCATGGACGCGCGACGAGCTGGCCAGCTCGTCCTCCTGCTGCACCTTGACGAGCGCCTTGCGCAGCTCCAGCTTGGCGCCAAGCTCCCCCCCCCGGCGTCCGTGCTCCTCCTCGCCCCCATCGTCGATTCACGGCCCGCCGTTGAGACAACATGCTCCCACGTCCGCGCCCCGCCGTCGAGATCCGCATCCGCGGCCCGTCGTCGAGCTCAGCTTCCGCGCTCCTCCGCGCCTCCCAACGTCGATTCACGGCGTCGCGCCCCCCACCGTCGCGTCACGCCATCGCGGCACGGCTCGGCGGCTCCGAGTCGCGCCCACACCTCGCAGCCCGGCTCAGCGTCCTGCGTCGTGGTTCAGCACGGCACGTCGCCGCGAGCCCCTCCTCCGCACCCCCTCCGTCCGCGCCCCGCCGTCGACTGACGTTGCCAAGCTGCGCCATTGCGCCCCTCCTCTACGCGACGCCCCGGCTCCACATGGACGCCGACGTAGGCATGGGCGTGGTGCGCCAGGCACGAAGGCGGCGGGCATGGCAAGTGCGTGTGCAAGCGGCAGTCATGGCGAGGGAGAAGGTAAGGTGAGCCCCATGCCTTAGTGAGAGGAAAGAGAGAGATGAAAAAGAGACTTCACATGTCAGAATATTGGGAGAGGATTATTGGGAGACTGCCGGAGCTGCGCCTCCTAATATCATGAAAATTTTATTGAGAGCCTCTCAATAGAGGATATTGGGAGGCAAATTATTAAAAGACTGCTGGAGTTGCTCTAAGTTCCCGGGAACTGATGAGTTGAGCGAGTATACACCGTACCAGCAGAGGCTTTCCAATGATCTAGAACCATTTCTTCTCGCGAGAGATTTCCTATTTCCTGTGGTCTTTAGAATCTGTTCCAAAGATGGTTTACACCTCTTGTCTTGCTCTACTATAACCCGTCCATTGCTTCATCCTGCATTGTAAATTTCAGGTCATGATCGAACACACCCTACTAGACATTTCTCAATGGCTCGAAACTGTTTGCTACCTCCTCAGAGCCTGGCAAAGGGACGTTTGGACACACTGTGAGAACAGCTTATGCAAAAGATAGAGAGGATGAATATCCCAAAATGATAGAGAGGATGAAAACTTGCTAGGGTCATTGACCCCCATCTCCTCTCTCACAACCTCCGGTGCACCACACGGTCTGGCATCGCCATCCATCAGGCCTGGGCATCTACCATGTAGCTCCTGCGTCTTTTTATTATGAAAACGCTATAAGTGGGTACATGCCAGCAATTTCGGAATCATGTGCTACAGAGTGTTGTACTTCTTGAAGCTCCACAATTCCCAATACCTCTCACACCGCCATGGATGTTGTGTGGAAGCATGTATAGAAACCTCTTGGAGCACCAAATGCTCTCAATTTCTCAAAATGAATTTAATTGGGTACCAATGATATCCAATTTATATACTATGTGCTCAACATTGGTCAATTTCTCTCTCTTGTTTTGACGCACATTAATTAATTAGGCAAAGGTAAAGTGTGACTAATACTAGAATGCATGTGATTTTTAATACTAGTACCTTTCATTATGTATTGCTATGGTGGGTGGGAAACATCAAATATACAAACCTAAGCCATCGGTATAATCAGTGGGTTGCACATCACTTCCGATTTCCTTCTGTTTCCCTCATAATAACACCACCAATATAATAGTTGCACATCACTCCAATGTTCTCATGGTATGTTCGAAGCGGGGAGCCACTCCAGAAATCCATAGGATTTGCTCCTCTTCCAGAGTGCTAATGGCCTGATTTGAAGAGGAAAATTGTTGTGTAATTTTTAGTGATTTTAGTTCAAACTCTAGTTAAATCTTGGCTATGTAGATCAAATACTCCCTTGCAAAAATGACTTTAATCTACTATGATGCATTTCTACATACCATGTGCTCGAGGTAAAAAATAATTATGAGAAGAATCTATACACTACAAAATCTGAGAAAGCATGAGCTCCTCTTTATTTGATTTACATTTGCTACCATTCGAAGGACCACTATGTGATTGCTTACTGAACTTTTGCAACTTGTGAGGTCTGGAAATTCTAGAGAACTGTTCATATAATGCCAAGCTGTAAGCACGAATCCTAAACCAACGCTTCTTTATGTATGTTTGAACAAGGACCATCATTAGTTACTTACAACTGTCTTTTTGTTCCCCGGACTAAAGGAGCCTGCTAAACCCTCTTGCAGAACAATGGTAGCCGCCTGTCCGAGAGACTTGGTCCAAAATAGAACAAGAGAAAAACCGGTGCATACACAGTTTGGATTATGGAGTGTACCCCCCAACCATGTCAGGTTGCATAACATGGTTCGGTATTGGAGTGTACTCAACCATGCCGGCTTGCACAACCTGGAATCACTATAGGAATCAGCATAAGATACATGGGTCAATATTACTTGCATATTGTCTCGAGATTGTACTAGAGAACAATTGTTTGTTTATGTACTTCTTTTAACTGAAAAAGGCGAAAATTTATGCAGTTCAATCTGGAGACTCCATAATGTTCTGCCCAGGTCATCACTATTTTTCATACATAGTAAATGGTCGAATCAAAAGTACCATTCTGGTTTTCAATGCAATTGAATGTTAAAGTTTTAAATTTAATCCAAAAATCAGAGTTCGGATAGATATTTTAAGACCTTATTAATTATTGGACACAAGCAAATGCATGGTTTCTTAATGAATGCATCTGTTTTTGCAAACCACCTAGTAGATAAAGGAAATGAACATGAGCTGATGGAAAACATACACTACTCCGATGTTAATGTCCTTAGAATCCTCTGTACCAATCATCCCTGTCCTTCTGGTATGAAGTGTCTGGAATGCATAAGACGTACCCAAACAATCTCATATATAGCACTAGTGCGCCCGCAAGCTTGGGTACCAAAGTGCCGAAAGCAGATTCATGCATATAATTTTGCCTAGCTCTCCGTGTCTACACGATCAATAATTGATTGAGCTGGTTAGCCATCCAAACAGTAGAACCTTACCAATTTAGGCTTGAGAGATGCCAGGAATGGACAAGATACTGCATGAGACTGCCGTGGTAAGTTTTTAAGCTATCACACACATGTGTTCTAGAAAATACTGGCCAACAGGCATCCATAATCCATAAGTATACAAACATATATAAACAAAGGCATATATACGTGCAAAAGCTAGCCTGATTTAGTGCCGCTGTCATCCAGGTTGAAATTCATTACATTGTTCCAAGAACAAAATTTGATGTTGATTGGCGCTTAACTATGTTGCATCTCTTAATTTCCTTTTGCAGCTTGTGACAGGAAGCTTTACTGTAGCGTATTATTGCTATTCTTTTAGAGGGATAGGGCACCAGAACCATTGTCGTCAGTCTGAATATGACGACGACAACAACAACAAAGAGTAACAACAATCAGGTGCAGACACTCAAACACACGGCGGACAGTTTGATGACCGATCATGTATGTTACGGTATTTGTGACCGCCTTACATGGTGGGCCTGCCGCTGTGTACCAATTATCATTCTAAGGACCACAGAATACGAGTCCATTTAGTGTGTGCTAAGTCAGCTCTTTTTATTTTTACGAAAATACTTCAAAGTAGAAAATAATCTGCGTGATTTGATTCAGTGAAGCTACTAGCTAGCTAGGATATAGAACCTTTTCTAAGCAAAACTTGGATATTGTCGTACCTCTGTTCGCCCCTCTTGCTCTGGCAGAATGTTGCTTGCTGTGTAGCACAGATCGGCGAGGCTCTTGAGACCTACGAGCACGATGCTGAGGTAGCCGATAAGCTTCCGGCGCCGTCGGCCACGCCGATGCAACTAGCGGGCGCCACAGACACGCTCTGACTGACCCTCAGCATTTCGTCGAGCACCTGGCGAGCGTGCTTGAACAGGCGACGGTTCGGCTTGCACGACGGTTGCGCCGCGTCCCCCGGCGCGGAGAGACGGGCCGCCGCAGCGAACCGGCCCTGAGGGCTCCCGCGCTGGACACGGCCGACGGGCGAACGCTTGCGGCCAGCCGGCGATCCCCGCGCCCGGCGTCGGCGGACAAGAGGTCGAGCAGCATGGCGCGAGGCCAGAGCATTCAGTTGGTCAACGTTCAAATGACTGGATTACAACGGTCTCGACTGTCCTTTGTCCCGCAGAGTATTGACTTCTCCATTTCATTTGTTTTCTTTTCTTTTTTGGATGTATTGGCAGCTCTTTTCGTTTCTGACACCAGGTCTAGAATTTGTTGGCTTCAAAAAATTCTAGAATTTGTTGTGTTCATTTTTGCCATTTCCACGCAAAAACAACTGCCTCTCCTCGTCATCGTTAAATGCTCCAAACATACATGTACAACCACCGCGATAGTGTGGCAAGGAAAAGATTTGCACCTGTATTTCGCCTCTCATTTTCTTCGCTTATAAAAAGTACACGAGCTAAAGAACGAGCTTGATTCGCGGACCACACTTTCTCTGTCAAATTGTTCGACGGCTGCCACAATTTTAAAGCGCCACAAATCTTTTGTTTTTGAGACCACATGCCACATATTGAATCCATTATCATATTTTTATCTTTGATAAGAGGTATGGCAAGATGTGTCCATGAATCAAACATGTAATGTGCGTGTATGTTTTTTTCAATAATATAATTGTTGCTTTTTACCAAACAAAATGATTAAACGATAAAACATTTTTTTAAAAAGGTTGAAATTTCAACTCACATCAAGCATCAATTATATACGTATGAATGATTATGTCACAATACCTCGTTAACAGTTTCCTGATAACTAACCTTCAATTTCAAGTCCGATTTCCTTGCCACAGAGTCACAAAATTAGAGACTATATGTACCAAACACTATTTTTATAATGATTATATGATGATTATGTGTAGTGATTCTCTGTAAAAACTAAAATACTATAGGCTGAAAAAAATAAGTTTTTATGAAATGAATTTCTCTATCGATTCTTAGAGTTTATCCTAGAGAACCATAGAGAAGCACTTTCAGCCACATAACCGCTTTCCTACAGAGAATCAACTCATTAAACTGATTACTTTCAATAATCTCTACCAAACAAGCCTTTAGATTACACGATCCAACAACAAAATAACTGGACGTGTAAAGTTTTTAGAGAGCATGGCGCGATAGTGCTCCTGCCCAAACATAAATGTTTGCTTGATTTTATGATGTATATTTTTCACATAAAACGAAATTATACAATCAGTTGATTGTTTTCAGCCAATATTACCGAGATGAGATGAGCTACTATTGCAACGCGTACGAGGGACCAGGCTGCTTGCTAGCTATACCATCAGACGCCGAGGAGTTGGCTGAACATGTGGATGGCGTAAAATGCGAATCCGCATCTCTCGGAACAGAGCACAAACGATCGTGCACCTGCAACCAAGCCGGGGCCCACCTGCCAGTGGATGGCAACTCCACATCAACACCGCCTTTGGGGCCCAGGAACCGCGCGGCATGGTCGTCGCGTCGTCGTCAAACGATGAAGAAACAAGGAGAACGGGCATCGGCAAATGGGCCCATATATTGTGAGGCTATTTCAATTAGTACAACCTTGTCATATGTTGGTCAATCAATCTTTAAGCTTCGAGAAATTTTCAAATTGTCTCTTGCGCTTATCGCACGCTTTGAGAGTTCGATTCTCTCTCGTGCGATGAAAAGACAAGAACATTGTCGATAGCAGCCAGCATTTTTTGTTCACGGTTTGAGGTCCTTATTAATTTGGAATCAGAACAGTTTCATGTAAACGAAACAGCATTTCTGTAGTCTGAAGACCAACCAATTTTATTACATCCAAAAATAATTTGCAACGGCCGGTGGGGAATCGTCATTTATAATAACTCGGCAGTTAAGGGTCTGAAGCGCAAAGGAAGCGGAAGAGAACGAACCAGCGATCGCTCCCCTCCAACATTCCCGGCCGCCGCCGCCACCCCGGCCATGAGCGCCGCCGCGGCTGTGGCGCCTAGACGCCGCGGGCGCAGCCGAGCGCCGTCGATCGCTTCCTCTGGCTGGACCGATGAGCCCGTCCCCACCGGCGCCGCCGTGGCCAATGGGAACGGCAGAGTCTCCACCAGGCCGCCGTCCCCCAACTACGCCGCGTAAGCTCCCGCCGGCCGGCGCGCCTCAAAGCTTCATTCTTTCTCTTCACTTTCCGCCTTGGCCATCGCTAAGATTGTTGGGTGTGCGGGCTTCGTCAGGAAGGAGCGGACGGTGAAGAAGCTGCGGCTGTCCAAGGCGCTGACCATACCGGAGGGGACGACGGTCTCGGAGGCGTGCCGGCGGATGGCGTCCAGGCGGCTCGACGCCGTGCTGCTCACAGATGCGGAGGGACTGCTCTCCGGCATCGTCACCGACAAGGTATCGTGTTCCTCCAATTGAATTTTGGTTCTGAACTTTTGTGATTGGTTAGTTGGTTAAGGTTTGGAGCTTAAAAAGTTCGACCTTTTTGAGTAGAATGGCATGTGGTATTATAGTGGTAGTCTGGTAGATGCTTTGAATTGCACTCCAGTTGGGTCCTTAAAGCTTGCTTGTGTCTCAATCAAGTGCCTCGAGGTAATGGATTTCTTAACTTTGGACGCCGTGCGTCGTTGCAACTTTAGCTCGTGATTTTGTACTTTGTTTGCTCCATTTTGTATTCAAAATAGCGGCCTGCTTCAAATCCGTAATTGATGCCTTTTTGCATTGCCTTTGAATACCTCTGCATGAATCATTGCCAAGTTATTATGTCGCTGATGTTTCTGTTACTGCTGCATGCCAAATGGATTTTTGTTATTTGTTATAATTTTGAGCTAAAAGGTTGTACTTTCTCCCCTTCACTCTCCTTGTGAATTGGGATATAGGACATAGCTACAAGGGTGATCGCTGAGGGTCTGAGGGTTGAGCAAACAATTATCTCCAAAATCATGACAAGGAACCCTGTGTATGTGACGGCTGACACACTTGCTAGTGAGGCACTGCAGAAAATGGTCCAAGGTATTTTTGCTCTTATGTTTTGAGCAATGTTAATGGCTGCACTGCAGTGATATGGTACTTAAAAAATTAAGAATAATATGGACAACGAGGAACCCTGATTATCTTACCTGAGTATAAAAACTTCCAAGAATATTGCACCACGAGTTGTTATTAAGGAATGATCAGAAAATTTACAGGTTCTCAGTTCTCTTTTCAACTATGCATATTGTTGTGGTTGAATAGGGTGTGGGGTAGGAGGGTAAATATAACATATTCTTGTTGGAAAGGCTTTTGAGATACTCTTTAGCATGTCTTTCTATAGCTGTCATAATTCATAATAGGATGAAATTTGTCTGCACTGGGACGACTTGCTCAATATCTAAACTTCTTCGGCGTGGTGGTGGCTTACTGATTTTCTTTGCTGAGTATATTCGTGCTGCTGTCTTCCTACTCTTCATATAAACCGTCAACAGATGTTACCTCCTCTCACTGAAGTTAATGTTCTTTTATTGTTTTAGGGAAATTTAGGCACCTTCCAGTTGTGGAAAATGGAGAGGTTATTGCTATACTGGACATTGCAAAGTGCCTCTATGATGCAATATCAAGCCTGGAAAAGGCAATGGAACAAGGGATTGCACTAGCAGCTGCTATGGAAGAGGCTGAGCAAGAAGGAGGGGGTAACTTCTCTGGTATGTATTGTCTTCTCAGCTATTCACTGTATTTCCACGTATTATTTTTCTTTCTATGTACAGTATTGCACAAGTGAGAATTAACTGAACATGAGAACATGGATACTACATTGCCATGTTCGCTACATCTTAATAGTTACTACCCAGTTCATCCAAAGAAAAATAAATGTCAGTGTCACTATATAGGTACTTGAAACCAATTTTTTTTTTCATGTGAACATAGATATGTTATGTCTAGTTATTTTGTTAATCAGTTTGCCATAAACTAACTTTTACTGTGAACTTATTTAGCAGATCAAGTTAACAAACTTAAAATTTTTTTATGCAGCTCCTCACACTCATATTGAAACTTTAAGAGAAAGGATATTTAAACCTTCTCTGTCAACTATTATCACGGAGACCACAAAGTAAATGACCACTTTTCTATAGTTTGTTATTTTCTTTTGTTTATATTTACTGCACGTGAACTTGATAAGGAGGCTCACATATACATTTGCTCGCAGAGTAGCAACTGTTTCACCTTCAGATCCAGTTTGTGTAGCAACCCAAAAAATGCGTGATTTACGGGTCAGCTCGGTTGTTATCACTTCTGGAAATTCACTGCAAGGGATCTTCACGTAAGCACTCCAATTCATTTATGGCCCTTTAATTCGTTTTTACAACTCTTTAAATTAATAGTCTATGTGTCACTGGAAATCTCAGTTCAAAGGATGTGCTTATGCGTGTTGTGACGAAGAATCTTTGTCCAGAGTTAACCCTTGTAGAAAAGGTTTGTCCTCCATATTTGCAATTCTTGTTTTACAAAGGAGAAAGAGATTTTTTATATATATATATATTTCATTCTAGACTCACGGTGTCAGTTTCTATTTTGGTCAAGGTAATGACTGCACACCCAGATTGTGCTACATTGGACACGACGATCCTTGATGCACTACATGCTATGCATGATGGCAAGTTTTTGAATATTCCTGTTCTTGATGGAGGTAGAATCTGACTCATATTAGCCTAATGTTGCTTGCTTGGTAATTCAACCGAGTATCTGATGAGTTTTTTCAAATTTGCATGAACAGATGGGCGGGTTGCTGCTTGCTTGGATGTTCTGCAACTTACCCATGCTGCCATTTCGTTGGTCTCACGCTCTCCCCACATTCCCTCCATCTAGAATTTTTGTAGTAATCATGGCTAATCTAACATTTTTGTTGTCCGAAGGTCGAAGGAGGTCCTGGGACTGCTAGTGATGTGGCGAACACAATAATGCAAAAGTTCTGGGACTCAGCTCTTGCTCTTGAACCTTCAGAAGAGGAATTTGATAGTCACAGGTTTAGTTGATCTTTCCTTCATTTTCTTTATGTTCCCTCAAAATACTATGCTTATCAGAAATTATTACATTTTGCAGTGAATTATCTTTAGTGATGCCATCAGAGGTTAGGGATGGCAGGAGTAGTATTTACCCTCCTGCTGCTGGTAATTCTTATGCATTTAAGATTCAGGACGAGAAGGGACGTATTCATAGATTTACATGTGGTAGGTACTAACTTATAAGTTGGTTCCGAGCTAATTGTGGTTGCACTGCAAGTAACAGCAATTTTTGTCCCATTTACACAGGATCAGAAAGTTTAGATGAGCTGATGTCCTCTGTAATGCAAAGGTTAGGCATTGCTGGCGAGAAGGACAAAGTTCAACTTTTGGTAAGTTTGACAAATCTGACATGCTTATGTTTTCCGCATTAATAGGAATATTGAATGGATTGATTTGGTGGTGTGTATTTTATCTTCAAATTCGGGATATTTAAGATTTGTTAATCATTCATGGATCGTTTCTGTGTCTTACCAAGTATCATGTTTTCCTGTTATAGGCAAGCATTACGGAATTGAATATGTTATATTATTTAGGATGGTATATGCACATTGGTTTAAAAATTTAAATATTTTTGTTCAGTATGAAGATGATGAAGGAGACAGGGTGGTGCTTATGAAAGATTCTGATCTTGCTAGTGCTGTGCTCTATGCCAAATCATCTGGATTAAAGGTCTTCCCTTTCTCTGGATGCTTTTTGCCTTCTCAGAATACTGTTTTGGGTTTATTATGTCGGCATTGTATATTGGTTGTACCTTTTTCAGAACAGACCACATAGAAATTTTTAATGCCATGCATGCATAAACATTTTGATTTGTTAGATAGCTCTGTCTGATTATTGAAAAGTCTGGCTAGGCTGCCATGAAATAGTCTATTTGGCACTTGCTTACCCCCATTGACCCACTCCTTGATTAAAAATTGCAATTTCAGGCTTTGAGGCTGCATATCGATGACTCAGGTTCCAACGATGAAGTGACGCGACCCTTGCCAGAGTTGGCATCTTCGCGAGGATATCAGTTGACGCCTGTTCATTATGGATTGATGGCTTGTGCGATTGCTCTAACAGGCATCACTATGATGGTTTATTTGAAACACTAAAGTGTGAATTCTGAGAGGCAGAACCACTATTACAATGCTTATGTATGCAGCTAATATAGATAGAAGGATCATACGCCTTAAGTGCATCTGCTTACTGTCAAATGACGGGCCATAAAACACTATTACAGTGCTCCTCAGAAGGCTAAGCATGACAAATGAAGGGCCACAGATATACTTATTGGTGACCCAAAAGCAATCTGCGGACTGTCAAATTCAGCGATTCACAGAAATCATCTTATGGTGGGAAGGAACCATATACAAATCTGCTATTTCTTCCGTTCTTTTTTTCACGGGAAATCAGCAGTTTCAAGATTTAAGTAAACTATCTTTTTAACTATTTCCAGGTGACCACCAATTCGGTGGTGATTTTGATATTAATCTTGGGATCTGACATGCTGTATAACCATGTATATGCATATGTAAGAATGGATCTCTCCGTCAGATCCCAAGGTGAGAAAAGTTATGTTCGGGTAGATGATGCATATGTTGGTATGTAAGTTCCTTTAATCAGGTGGCACAACTTTGAATCTTAAATGTACTGCAATTTGTTCCATATTATTCTGTATTTAGTTTTTTCCTTTAGGGCAGGTACAATAGTGTTGTCTTATAGGCCGTTTCGTACAAGCCACGTAATCTTCAGACAATTTATCAGGCAACATGTACAATGGGTGATTGTTTTAGTTGTTTTGTATTAATTGCATTTTTTCCTTAATTTATGGATGAGCAAAGGAATATTTATGAGTTGCATGGCAACTATAACTCGTATAATGGTGTGTAAGCCGTCTCATACTCTTAAATTTTAGCGCTTTAGGTGGTTGCTTCACGAAACAACCGACTCCTTCTCTCACCACCCTCTTTCTCTTCCACCTCATCAAAAATCCTCCGTGATATTGCATAAAACGGGTTATGACACTGTTTACGTGTAGCATTGTACCTGCCTTTAGCAGTTTTGGATGAACACACCTGCCTCTTACCAAATCTGAAACCAATGGCTATTTTCTTGTTCATATATGGCCATGTTGATTCCCCATTTCTTTTTCATGGAAGGGGTCCGTTTGGAAAGGTATATTTGATCTGATTCCTATGTTTTAATATTTTTAGAAAAGCTATTTGTTTCTCTATGTAAATGTTTGACAGCCAATTCGCTGTACCTTTTCTTTTGAAAAGGCATGTCACAATATTGTACATGCTCTGCACAACGTTATCATGAAAGGATTTTCATGCAGCTCGTCAAATGGGTGGATCACAACCTGTAATGCTAGGGGCAACCATCCATTATCTTTTTGAAAACGACATAAAAATTCAAAGAAGTTTGTAATCCTTTTTCCTAACGAAATTATGGTGTCAAATCCTGGTCCACTCTGCTTTACTAATTCTTGTACAAAATATGAAAATGTCATCGAGACAAACAGAACCCTGAAGGTCACGTGCACTGTTTGTTCTGTTGCGACCGGTGAGGTAGCTTGTGCCCCCATGACTTTTGCTTATCCAGGTCAGTGGCGCACGAGATGGGTCGCCAGTACACATAATGAGTAGGAGTACCGTATGCACGTACCAATGGATACGGCAGAAGATGGATAATGTTGTCATTATCACACCAGGATTGGCAATAAGTATTGTCCCATTTGCAACTTCTATAACAAAAGTGGTATATGAAGTACTGGTACTGGCTTATGGTGCTGGTACGCTCGGATACTTGAAAAAGTAGATTTCTACTGTTGTCCTGTGATTGATTGATTGAAGTATACATGGAGTTCTAACTAACAAAATCAAAAGAATAATCATAGTAGTTTCTTTCAACTTGACGCTTTAGAACAATGATCAATTAAGCTTATAGAAAAATATACTTTTTTTGCACATAGAAAAATGTACTTTTACCTGTTAACAGTAATACAAGGATATCCACACTTGTAAACGGTAAGAACATCTCTCAAAAACACAAAAAGGGGGAAAAAAGAAAACATCAGATAAAAAAAATGGGTGAGTAAATGATCAGACGCAGGCGTAGAATTCAAATCATTTGCCTAAATCCCATATGAGGAAACATGGAGCTATGGAACAGCCCACCTCCCAGCCCCCGTTCATTTTGGACAAGGAAACAGCTTCAGCTCCGTGCTACAGCTGTCCCTATAGTATACCACTACAGTGACAATGTCAGAAAGAGCCGACCCTGGCAGGAGCCCAGCCAAAAGTGCCGTAAATTCTTTCATTGGTTTTTCTCCTGTTTTTCGTAAAGGAATGATTTCATCTATAAAAGAGGTCAGAGGGTCGAGTGACCTCCGGCCACACCGGAATGTGACACGGGAACATGGTATAATTTCCAGTTTGTTTGCCTCGCTGCTTTGCAGCAGCTGCGATTCAGCGGCTACAGTGTTTTAATTATTTCTTCAGCAGCAGCTACAGTAAAACAGCTGCAACAGCCTATCAAACAAGTTTGAGGTGAAATTTTCATCTATCACAGCAGTGAATACTAAAAATAAAGTTACATGGATGTTCATATATGTGTTAACGACATCTAAGACCAGATACACATTTTGAATACTAAAAATAAAGTTATGGAATCCAATTATGAGTTCTACGAGGACCTATTACTTGTTTGAAAATTCTGATATTCTCTTTGCCCGAGAGCAGTAACAAAAGAGGTTTTTTCTTTGCTTGCAAGAGGATTATGATTCAAGTTACTTTGCTTCCGCATGATACAAGCAAACAATGAAATGAGGGAGCGAGCAATCTACGAACTTCACGAGGCCATTTTTAAGTGTACAAAATTCACGAGTTTGAAAGAACAAGTTTTACATTTCACTTAATTATCCTCTCCGATATGATTCCAGGTTCGAGTGGTCATTTAATTTGAATCTGGAAGCAGCAGGTCTCGCCTCAAAAGGAGACAGATCGAAACGGGCAAGAAAACAAACATCAGATTTGCCGACAACTCGTGAACCGGAGAGCAAACTCTTTTGTCTCTGAAAAGAACGAGACAAATAGTGGCAGTGAAACCCTTGTGTCCTTACCGGTAAGCCCTCAATTTTAAGGTGCTTACCTTCCAAAACTAAAGTTACAGGGATGTTGGTAACCTTTGTCTATTCTTCAGAGGTCATGTGTCCACATTACATACAAGGACTTGCAATCCTTTTGGTTGTGATTGAACAATAATGACACACGGGCACTGCATGGTGATGACAGTTGAGTGCGTTATGAAATTCAAAGGCAGCTGAGGTGTCAAATTCTCATGGGGTTTCATGTAACGCAAAAGAAGCTTTTGTGTAACACATAATTTGAGAGCACGAGCAAGCAAGAAAGCGTCTGTGAGTAGCGAAGGGATATGAATGGAATCTCATGATCAGATTAAAAATCATGTGCAACTGCTGTGTGGTTTCATACGTAACTTGAAAGGCAGTTATCAGATTTGTTCATTATTGTGATGATGCCATCATTTGCAACTTCCTAAAGCGTGGCTAGATATGATTTTGTTCATGATGCTAATGGAATAACTTTGTCTGGTCGTCGGTCGCAACCACTGTTTGGTCCTTTGTTTTCTCGTCCTGTATCACAGCCTGACCGAAGAACCGAGGGTAGTACTCCAATCTGTCGATAGCAGCATAACACATCCTTTTTACCGTACGATGACACTACTACCATTCACCAACTTCTCACCAGGTTGGACAAAACCTTCATTTAGGTAAAACCACCATGTGTCCAGTAAAACTTTTTCAGGGACACAAGGAATAGCTTGCTTTTTGGTGATGGCCTTGTGTCAATAATTCATGAGTGGCTTGATGTTCGGGAAGTTGGGACTTGGGAGGATTATTGGGACGAACTGGTCAGAATCATGAGTGAGCTCCAAGTTACAACAGCGAACAACAGCAGCATCGGATATCGGATGGGGCGGCTCCTCCGGCGTCAAATTGCCCTCGCATTCGGCTCTGTGTTAATTGTGCGCCGTACCCGTACATCCATGGCGCCCAACTAGTACTACAAATGGTGCTACTAGTACGACGTGTTTAATCGGGCATGAATCCGGCAGAGTTGCCGAAAAGGCGACAATGCATGCGAGGAAAAAGCCTGATACATTTGCTGGTGTTAGTGCAGCAGCAACCCATAGGTGTCAGCTGAAAATTAGTTTTATGTTTATTGTCGATATCATTCGACAACAAACATATGTGAGTCACAATATTAGTTATTGCAGTTTACAAAATATGTATATATATATAAGCAATCATTTTAGGCAACACTTAAATGCGTAAAAAACCAACCTGACTTTTGGAATGGAGATTTTTGGAATGGAGATTTTACACATCTAGATACAACTCTTTGGAATTTAATGTTTTCTCAACAATCGTCAACGGAGTTTCGCAGTCACCATCATATTTGATTTTGAGACTATACTAAAGAGCGCATAGCCAAATGAGTTTTTGTTAGCAATGTAAGGCAACCTAATGAAGGTTCGAAATGGTTACCTTTTATATTATATCATATATAAGAAAAATCCATTCTACTCCTAACTGTGATAATCTATTCTATTCTCAAGTGTAATTACTCTCATTTGAAAAACCACCCTGTTGTATGTTTGATCTGATGCACTTTAGAGAATATTTACAACATAAACTCAAAATTCAGCATAGGTCTCAGGGCTACAGCTTTGTTGTATGTTTGATCTTGTTTCCAAATAATTGTTTACTCCTTTTATTCTTATTTTGATGTCGTTTCAAATATTTTAACTGTACTAGTTTTAAGTCAAATTTCTATCAGAACGACATCATTTCAAGAAAGAAGGGAGTAGGTATTAACAAGCAAGTTAGTCTGTATACAAAGGTTACCAAAAAGAAAAAAGCCCCGAGCTAATTGCTCGATATTACCTCCGTTCCAAAATACTTGTCATTTTTTTTACTTTTGATCACCATGTTTGACCATTCATCTTATTCAAAATTTTTATATAAATAATAAAACTAAACTGTCATGATAATATTATTTTAAATATTAAACATGCTATAAAATAATAACTAATGTTTGAAAAAAATCAAATAAGTCGAATGGTCAAATGTGACAGTCAAAAGTCAACAGTAACAGCTATTTTTGGATGGAGGTAGTACTACTATAGCAAACGACTAATTTTCTGTGTACAATCCCGTTAGTACGTCCTACGAATACAACGAGAAACCTGCGCGGCTGCGTGACCGTACCCGGCCCCAATGCATGTGTGGTCCCCACCATATCGGAAGAAACAAAAGAAAGCAATAAATAAATCCGAACCGTCGCTGCTCACCAACACCAGCACCGAGCTCAACAAAAACAATGATAACCTTGCTTGTCCGTTTGCTTCTACACTCTGCAATCTTTCCGAACGAGAAAAACCGCATTATTCCACCGTTATCAAAGTTCAAGCACTGTTTGGATTGAATCAAATACTGCTAGTCTGCTACTACACAAGAATTAACTCGGCTCCCTCTGGTCAAAGAAAGGATGCATTAGCAGTACAGGTAAAAGCAGCATTGCTACACATTGACTCAGTGGAGAGCAGAAACGAAAGGCTACTCCTAGTGCAGGGGGGAGAGGAGGCAAACGCAGCAAGAACCACTGCAGAGACGACCCTCCCTGATTTGTTCGAGCTGCCTGGGCGGGAAAGAGAAAGGGAGGGCGAGCGGGGTGGTGGTGAGGGTGCAGAGAGAAAAAGGGGAAAAAGAAAAGCGCAGGCTTTGGATTCTTGCGGGAACCGAGTTCTGCGTTCTCGAGAGCACGCACGCCGCTCGCGCCGGACGGAAGCAAAGACGTCGCCTTTCATCCACTGCGGCGGCGACGGCGGCGGTGGTGCAAATCTGGTACGCGTTCTGTCTTTCGATCTGTGGCCGTGATTGTTTGTGTGTGGAGCGTGCAATGCCGGTGCTGTTCTTGCGTCGCTAGCGACGAAAGGGGAAAGGATTAGTGCTTGCGGAGGCAAAAACCGAAGCTTTCCGTTTGGGGGTTCACACGGCCCTTGTGATGGCTGTTCCCATTCCCCCATTCATTGGTTGATTGTAGTCGAAGGTATTAATGCTGCCCGTTTCGTCTTCCTTTGACCTCCTGTTGTTGAATCTTGGTTTCATTTTCTGTGTGCGATTTTTGGTGGGGGTTAAAGTGATGTTCTCCTGTTCCTTCTTCCTGGCGATTTTTACTAGGGTTATGGCATTTGTTTTGTCTCCGAGATGGGATTTTTAAGGAGATTTGGTAATCGGTGAATGCAAGGCTTCGGTCGATTCGTAATCGGGCTCTTCCTTGCGGATTTCTGTGCGTTTTGAACAAAAATGGTTTTGATTTCTTTGATGGATTTGGATCCTTCGATTTTGGCTTAATAACTATCGCATTGCTCTACTGCATTTTTAGTTTTTCTTTTCATTTTCGGCACTGTAGGATTCAGGGGTTTAGGGTTGAGTCGTGGATATTCTTCAATTTTTTCCCCTCTTTGTAGGGAAGAGTTTTGGGAAAGGCAGGATGGATTTCTATGTCTGATACATTTTGACATTACAGAGATTTTTGCAGCAAGAATGTTTGGTTGTACATTTTCTTGGTTTCTGCTACCCTACTCAGTTCCTTACTCCATTTTGTATCGATCTGTATAATTGTGTATTATGTGTTGGCGAGAACTCTGCAGTGTTTGTAAAACTTTTGGTAATTGCACCCATAAAAATTGATGTCCTTGATTGATTATTTAACTGCATAGTATTCAGCTTATGGTTGTCCTCTGTAACGTGCTGTGTATTGAGAAAAATTTCTCTTCATTTTCAGTGCCAAAGGAACCAAGAGAATCCCTGTTGCTCCTTTTAATGGTTTGGTTGTGGTGAGATGGAGAATCGCCAGAGTTGGCTCTGGAAGCGCAAGTCCTCAGATAAGAGCCCTGGGGAGAGCGATAGCTCTGGCTCTGTGGCGTCTCACTCCGAGCGTTGCTTTGATGATCAGGTTCAGCTCCATATACTGAAGGGCTTGTTTTTTAGTCTCTGCTTGTTCAATCACCACGCATGGGGGATTTTTTAGGTGTTCTTATATTTGTGACAGCACATTTTCTTAGAGAGTGATATGAGACATCTTAATGACAAATAACATGATAACTGATGTCGGCATCTCTAGGCAAGATGTCATTTTCACTGCCTTGGCAGATTTATGAAAGATGCAGGGTTGTAATTTGATTTCTTTGTGGCATAATAGAATCATAATTCTTGTGTCACACGACTTTTGAATACACCCTTAAAAATTGAACATTCGATTGGCATGCTTCTGACTGAAGTCCTTGCTTGATTAGAGTGTGTCAATGTTGTCACATAGCAAGCCAGAGTCATGAGTGGAGCTGCATTTGATTTTTTTCCCCTATAGCTATTGGAACAAATATATTTCTTCCCATGTATGGTCATATGGCATATGGAGGAAATAAGTAGAACTAAATCTTTTTAAGATTTTCTTCTTAACTTCTTTATCAGGCCTTTTTCTCCCTCACTGGGGCAAAATAGGTAGTGACTTGGTAGGTTGAACAAAGCTTGATGTTCTTAAGCAACATATTTGTGACACTTCAACAACAGGTTGATTGCCTTTTGGGCTTTTCCTAAGAATTGAGATGCTTTTCCAAGAGTTAGGTGTAGTTGATACACTAGCTTTTCGTCATGCTTTTTAGATGACGGACCAAGTCCTGTTTTGGGCAATTCTGCCTTTGATGTTACTCCTGTTAGATGTATAGGTATTCTTGTAGATTCCCCATTGTATAAGGGGTTAGTGCTATTCATAACAACTCCTACAACAAAGGGGCTGAGAAACTAGCTTTACAGCTCTACCTCCATCTGAAAATTCGCATATCTTTAGGTGCCTGGAAGTGAAGTTCCTGTATTTTTATTTGTTTTATTCCTCTGAGAGTAGCACTTGGAGTTTCTTTTTGTACTACACAAATGAGTGAAATTGTGATGCCAAGAATGATGGTATGATGCATTATTTTAACTAGTGAATTAATCATATTCAATTGCTATTCAGTCAGGCAATCTCATGTCAGTAGAGATCTGCTGACCGTTATTTCTACTGAATAACATCCTCAAATTAATACAGCTATGTTGCAAATATTTACCTAGAATTGCAGTTTGGGGTTTTATGCTGCTTCAATTTAGGTCTACAGTGCATACCGAAAGAAAGGCCATCTTATTTTGCAGTTAGATTACTGAGGTCTCTTAAGTTGTACACTGATGTACATTTTTAGCCAGTTTGGTTATCTTATGTCTGGATATACATATTCAGCCAAGTTCTACATTGCTGCAGCCTAGACGTGTTGTGTTTGATGACTTTGATTTTTCCTTATGATATATCTGAATATGTATGAATTCCATAAAAGATCGAGATCATTTAGTGGTTATGATGATTTGTGGTCCAGCGTGTCTTGACCTTGATTTTCCACTAGGATAGTTTGAGCTATGTATTTTCAGGACAGGTCTGAGTATTGTTGTCGACCATCTCAAACTTTTGAAAAAAATGGAGAGTAGGGACTTGCCTGATTCATCCTGTGTACTCGTTATCTCTCTTGCTACCTCTGTGGACTCTTCAGTAAATTTCAGATTCTTTGACAACTGCTTTTCCTGAAACATGCTCATTTAATTTGCTTTTTGAAAATCAGGACGTCAAACCTATGTCCAGTAATTCTTCGCCTAGTCATTCACTTAAAGTCTCTTCAAGAATTATTGATGACGAGACTCAAGAAACTGGAACAGAAAAATCATTGAATGAGAAGCTAGTGTTGGCAACTGGCTCAAATGGTTCTTCTCCGCAACATGGTCAGTCACCACAACCAGAGGTGTGCCAATCACCTCAGTCAGAGGCATGCCAATCACCCCAGCCAGAGGCATGCCAATCACCGCAGCCAGAGGCATGCCAATCACCGCAGCCAGAGGCATGCCTATTAGTCAAGCTAGAGGCAAGCCAATCACCAGAGACAGATGTGTCCCCAAATGGCGGGGTTGACAATGTGCAGGATTCTGTGAAGATTTTGAATGAGAAGCTTTCTGATGCTCTTTTGACTATTAGTGCTAAAGAGGACTTGGTGAAGCAGCATACGAAAGTTGCAGAAGAGGCTGTTGCAGGTAAAATTTTCTTTCCTGTTGGACTTCATAAATATTGCAGTTTGAGTTACTACATGTGATAAAATTGACATGATTAAAAAAGATGAAACTCATGTTCTGCAACATCTTCAGGTGAAATTTAAATGTGTGCAACAAAGGTTACTTTCCTTGGTTCTAATGTAGTGTTGGATACTTGGATTGGTATTGTACTCATTTCCTTTTATTTGTAGGATGGGAACAAGCTGAAGCTGAAGTTGCTTCCCTGAAGCGACTACTTGAAACGACATCTCAGAAAAATGCCTCTCTGGAGGATCAAGTCAGCCACCTAGATGATGCCCTTAAAGAATGTGTAAGGCAGCTCCGCCAGGCACGAGAAGAACAAGAGGAGAAAATTCGTGATGTAGCTGCTAAGAAGTCCAAAGAATTAGAGTCTGAAAAGTCTGACCTCCAGAACCGGATTGCTGAGCTGAGTAAGCAGCTTGAAGATGCGAAACGAGAACTCGCCAGCATGCGTGTTCAGCATGATCTTCAGGGAAAGATTCACATAGTGGAGAAAGAAAACAAAGACCTCAAGATTGAGCTTGTCACAATGTCGAAGGAGCTGAAGATACTTGCACGGGAAAGAGACCTCAGCAACCAAGCGGCAGAGACAGCAAGCAAACTTCACCTGGAAAGCGTGAAAAAGATTGCAAGAGTCGAGGCGGAGTGCCTTAAGTTGCGTCATCTAACACGGAGAACTTCCTTGGCTAATGATTCTAAGCCTATAAACAACAATACTTGCATGGAATCTCTGACAGACAGCCAGTCTGACAGTGGGGAGCGTATGCTAACTATTGATGATGAAATGAAAAATTCTGATTCATGGGCATCTGCTTTGATGGCTGAACTTGACCAATTCAAGAATGGCAACTCTGGTACAAGAAATCTTGTGAATAATCCAATTGAGATCGACCTGATGGATGATTTCCTTGAGATGGAAAAGCTAGCTGCATTGCCCGAAGTAGACTGTGTGAGCTCTAGCTTTGGAGCTGAAACTGATTCTGACCAGGGTGTCACTAGACATGAATCATTAAAAGTTGAAAACGAATCATTGCAACATCAGGTTGCAGATTTGCATGCTAAGGTTGAGAAGATTGAAGGTGAGAAAAGAGAGCTTGAAATGGCCCTTGCAGAAGCCAGAGATCAGCTTGGTACATCATGTGATGCGCTGACAGTCGCCAACGGGAAGTTGGTTGATTTGCAGACGCAGTTGGACTTGGCAAATGAGTCCAAACGAGATGCTTTGGGGCAAGCTGAACGACTGGATAGTGAGAGGAAAGATTTGACATCGCAGTTGGAGCTGAAGCATGTACAAGTTGAGGAGCTTCAGGCAATGGTGGCTTCACTGGAAGGAGGCGTAAACAGGAAGGAGTTGGAGTTGCAATTAGAGTCAATTTCTGCGGAGGCTGCATATCTTCGCAAGACAGTGGCATCCTTGGAAGAGAAGATTGATGCAGAGAGATCTCTTTCTATGCAGCACAAAGTAAATGCAGACATGGCAGAGGTCGCTAAAGAATCATTAGATTCCCAGTTGCGGTCTGCAAACAAAGAAATAGGGAAGCTTAGAGGGATTATGGAAATTTTGGAGAGCGAGGTGCGGAAAGAGAAGGGGTCTCGTGAAGAACTTGCAAAACAAATAGAGGCCATAAAGACTGAGTCAGAGATAACACTTTCTGCGGCATCTGGCAAAGAGTTATTAGAGGCACAGCTCCAGGTAGTGAACTCTGAAGTGGCGGAGTTGCAAGGGACAGTGGAGGCACTAGAGTGTGATGCTGCAAAAGAGAAGGCATATTCTTCCGACCTCCAGATGCAACTAGAGGCAGTGGAAGGCATCAGAAAGGTGTTGGAGTCTGAGCTTGAGTCTTCACACCAGGAGACCATGAAGCTGCGCTCGAAGGTTTTGTCATTAGAAACAAGGCTCAAGGACCAGACCTCATTGCTGGTAGAATATACAGCCAAGTCAGAGGATGCAGTGTCCCGGAAAAAGGCAATGGAAGGACAGCTTGAAGCAGCAAATCTGGAACTCGCAAAACTTAGAAACAAGGTGAGCTTGCTACAAGGGAAGGTTGAGCAGGAGAAGCTTCTGTCAGAAGAGTACGAAGCAAAATGCCGCAAGTTGGAGGCTCAGCTGTCGAGGGACAGTCGAGAGGCAAAGCTTTGGCGTCTGGCTAACTCAAACGGAGACCTGAAGGTCAAGCAGGTATTGCTCTGCCTTACTGCAATTAGTCTGGACATATCGTCCAAACCCTCTCAGATATCGTACTACTTTAGGCTCAATCCAAAAGTTACTCGTCTAACCCCCTGACACTTACTGGTCTAACCATTTTTACTACTGGTCTAACAACCTGACACTTGAAAGCATCCTGATTGCAATTTTTTTTACTTAATCACAGGAGAAGGACCTATCTAGCGCTGCTGGAAAGCTTGCGGAGTGCCAGAAGACCATCGCTAACCTCGGCCGCCAGCTGAAATCGCTAACAGACATTGATGAAGTGGCATCCGAGCCAGAAAAGCTGGAACCCGAGAGAGATGGCGGCGATGGGCTAATCTCTGCTGACTTGGCTGACGGATTGTACGAGCTGGATCTTCCTAAGAGTAACTGGAGCTGCATCTCACCAATGCCATCGAATGGGTCCTCGTCGCCGCCTGCGGAAATGTCAGTGTTTTCGGGTGGTTTGACGTCTCTTAGTAGCTACTTGAGCAAAACTAGAAAGTGAAATCTGAGACTGTTGTGCATAAATTATATGACGGTTCCTGGTTGTTTTCGTTTTCTGATGGTAGAAAGACGTACACTTACAGAAACTGAGGATTTCTTACATTTTTCACCGTCTATTTCTTCACTTTTTTCGGAGTTCCTATGTTCCAACCATGTGGCTTGCATAATGCGAGTAAGTATCTTGTCTTAAGTGGGCCAAAAGAACAATTACTAGTACATAGCATTGAAGCAAAACACTGTTGCTCGCATGGTTAAAGGATCACCAACCCTTCTTGTGTGAACACCAACTACCTCACCCGTCACCTCCCTCTCCCCCGCCAAAACTGTTCGCCAGTTATAAGCAGCAGCACAGCACACTCTTGGCAGGCAGCCACAGAAGCAAAAAGCCTTCAGGCAACACGTTCTTCTCCACTCAACGCAAGCTTCTTCCATTCCATCCACCATGGGCATCTTCAGCTCGGCGCCGAAGGTCTACAAGCCGGCGGCAGAGGTCAACCTCGGCCCGGACAGCGACGAGCAGTACATCAGCCCCAATGTCAAAGGTCCCTGCTGATTTCTGATGACTTTGAAAGTTCATTCTTGGTTGCGATCTCTGTTTCTGCTTCTGATGCGTTTTCTCTTGCAGCTCCTCGCGTCGCTGGGTTTCTGGTGAAGATCTTCGCTTGGGTTCTTGAGATGCCGGTCATCGGCTGGATGGTGCTCTCTTTCCTCAAAAGGGATAATCTCGTCAACATGGTGCTCAATCGAAAGCTCTGCTTAAGTTGAACTTCCTTTTTTTTCTTCTTCTATTACAGAAGAGGGTGATTTAGTAGACTAGTCACGCTTGTTATGTGAACCTCATTGTTAGAGTGTTGGTTAACTGAAACTGTGCAAGACGTTTCAGCAGCACATACAGTGTACTTCTTGCTTGACCATTGTTGGTCCATGTCTTCCTTTGTTCTGACGAACGTTTAAACACGTGCTGCAGCTTGTCTCAGAAGCGGAGATTCCGGAGCCGCCGCTTTTCACTGCAACTCACAGCTGGCAAGGTCCATTTGCGTTCTTTTCTCACATCTGGTCGAAGCGATCATGCCCGACTACTAAAATTTAGCAAAAAGCTTCAAACTTGTAACTGAAACCGGTTGCATTGCTGGTGCAGACATCTCCGAGCAGAATGTCAACCTGACGAAGCCCGGCTTGTCGCCGGCGGAGCTTGTTCAGGAGGCTGTCAGCTGCCTTCCTGCTGACCTGGAATCGACACTGGTTGATCCGTCGTCCGGTTTCAGGCGTTGGACCATACGGGACTTCTTCAGTGCCTACAGTTCAGGACAAACCACCCCCGCCATGGTAAAGATTTCTTTTTACTGAACTTTTTTGTACTCTTGTAGATAATTTTGCAGTCCAACTTATATTATGGCTATTCTTTTTTTTAATATTACCAGTAACTGTATGGAATGCGTATCATAAAGCATTAAAATGTCCATCATCTCCTGTGTCGATTATTCACCAAAATTATTGAGGCAATAAATTCTATTGGTTCCTGACAATCAGAATGTGCAAAAATACTTATTGCTCTCTTGAACCCTCAGAATCATTATTGGCTGATCTAGTTGATGAATCTGAATTTAAGACATGGAGCCCTCAAAAAATATATTACTGTATCACATGATCAGCTGGAATGTGTCTTTTACCGCCGCAGGTGGCGAGGCGATTCCTGGCTGTAGTGAAGGAATGTTCAGGCCCTGACCTGAACATGGCCATGTTCATCAGCTGCGACCCTGAAGACATCATGAGGCAGGCAGAGGAGTCCACCGTCAGATACCAGCAAGGTAGTACTCCAACAATCTAATTCAATTTATCACTCTCCGTTGAACTGCATTTCGTTCATGCATTATCAACAACGAAATCAACGAATCATCGTGGCTATAATAACCACCAGTAGGATGAATAGCAATGACAGTGTACTCACCATGCCTCACTGTCTGTCTTGTCTTCATTATCGCCATTGACGTTTAGGTCCGAGCTCACCAGATTCTGCTCGTATGAAACCGTCATGACCACCACCATTTTTGTGCCTCATCAAGGCCTGCATGTACACACACCTCGGCAGCCCATGACATGTCACCAATAGTTACTGTCCGGCGTGCAATAGGCCAGTGATGCGTGAGCCATATACTCCTGCCTGCCATTTGCAGAGAAATGGACAAAGTGATGAACTACTCCCAGCTAGTAGATGAACAGTGGCATCAACTCCTTCACAGAAGGACATTTGCAGGGTCTGAACCGTCTATCGCTCGCGGTCCCTGAAAAAGGAAACACGGAAGCAGTGAGGAGAGAAAGAACACGCGTACACATGGGTGGTAAAATGCAGGCTATAAGTTAGATCCGCTGGAAACTTACGAGAGAAGATAAGTTCAGAGTTTCAGACGTTGCCGATCGAGTGATAGTCGTCACACCCCGATCAAGGTTTCGCAGAAACGGCATCGATCCATCGATAGATTTGTGCACACTTGATCTGGATGGCCCTGGTTCCTGAAACGGGAATTCATTGCTCCTGCCGCATCATCAGCATGTGGGGTGGGGACTCTCTCTTGTGCGGGCCTCGCTTGCTGACCTGTGCAATTGATGGCCGGCAGAGCGATCGCATCTCTTCCTCTCGCTCTTTCACTGTTTCCATTATTGAATTGTCTGTCCATTGATGCAGATTTATCATTGTTCGAATTCTGGATTAAGACCGTATGCATCGTGTTGTGGAGTTTGATCGTTTCGTGTGTGTTTTGGGTGCAGGGGCGCCTCTGTCCGCCATGGACGGCGTGCTGGTGGCCGTGAAGGACGAGATCGACTGCCTGCCCTACCCCACCACAGGTAACAACAACAATATAACTGAGAACGCATAGCATGAGAAACCAATCCATGCTGCAGAAAGCAGCCAGGCACGGCGTTAGATTTGTGGCCATACCTCCAAGGTTGACGAAGCACGGAGACTTGTGGAAAAAAAAAAAATACGGCGCAAAAAAATGAATAAGGAGCAGCCGGACAGTACGAGCGCCCGTGCGTGAAACCATGTTCCTGTTTGTGTGCAGGACGAACCGTGTGTCACGGCACGCCGTAGCTTTGTCTTTAGACTTTACTGGTTCGGTAACCGCAATGCACGCAGGAGGGACGCGGTGGCTGGGCGAGGCGCGGCGTTGCGGCGGGGACGCGGCGTGCGTGGCGCAGCTGCGGGCGTGCGGCGCCGTCCTCGCCGGGAAGACCAACATGCACGAGCTCGGCGCCGGCATCAGCGGCATCAACCCGCACCACGGGGCGACGAGGAACCCGTACAACGTCGCCAAGGTCTCCGGCGGGTCCTCCGGCGGCTCGGCTGCGGCGGTCTGCGCCGGGCTCTGCCCCGTCGCCCTCGGCGCCGACGGAGGCGGTAAATAAGCGTCATATATGAGTTTACACGCACGGCAGCTCCACGGACGCAACAGTGTTCGTGTTCGTGCGACACTACTACTACGTACCTGCTGCTGAGTCACTGATGATGGTTGCCGTTGTTCTTGCTTCCAGGGTCCGTGCGCATGCCGGCGGCGCTCTGCGGCGTGGTCGGCTTCAAGCCCACGGCAGGCCGGCTCTCAAACTCCGGGTATTCGGCATACATACGATCCATGCCAACCTGCAATTTCTGTGGTCAACACATTCATAAACGTATATACATATATGTATATTCAGCACTAGTTTCAGTACGTCACATGCTGTTTCAGGCTTCTTCCTCTGAACTGGACGGTCGGAATGCCGGGGATCCTGGCAGCAACGGTGGAGGACACGCTCGTCGCGTCGGTGCCACAATTCTTTCAGATCTTTCTTTTTAACAAAAAAAAGAGAACAACTCGATCCTTTTCGCATTTGATAATAAATAGCAAAAAACATTTCCTGTTTTGTCTCTGTTTCTTTCAGTTATGCGGCCATCGTTGATCAGTCCAGACCAGCAAGTCCCTTACAGGTAGATCCAGTTTCTGTTCTTCTGCTTACATACACACATTTCAACTACTATAGTAGTAGTGCTGACTGAAGATCTATCGACTGAATTTTTCTGTCCACCTCCTCTGCAGCAGCCGGAACTGAACCTGCCATTGCTTGCATCGACACGGTCCATGGCTAACATCAGGCTTGCCAAATACGCAAAGGTCAGCATCCTCCAAAACTGGACTATAGCACTCCTTTCCTGAACATTGCACTGAAACTCTCGGGTACCAAAACCAGTGGTTCGACGATAGTTCAGAGGAGGTCAGGGGCTGCTGCGGCAAGGCCCTTCAAATGCTGCAGACGCACTACGGTTGGGAGGTAGTCCAGTAACAAGCGTGTAAAGCTCAGTCAGCAGCTGATCATCTCATCCTAATTAATCTGACGATAAACTGGTAATCGATTTTCTTGTTTCTAGATCGTGGACGTGACTGTCCCTGAGGTCGAGGAGATGCGGTTGGCGCACTACGTGACGATCGGTGCGGAGTGCGCCACCTCCCTCGCCAAATACCTCGACAACATGTAAGCAGTTTCTGTTGATCCATCGACGTGCTTTTGCTTGTGCTTGTTCGAGTGATGAGCTGAACTAGCTAGTGTGTGTTTATTTTACTTACTGCAGGGAGAAGTCTGAGATCGGGTGGGACGTGAGGATCGGACTGACGGCATACAGGTCCTTCAGCAGCAGGGATTACCTCAACGCGCAGCGACTCCGGTAAAGCCCCTCGGCATTTTCTTGTTTTCTGGGACATCGTAGTTACAAGTTGTAACTCACAACGTTTTTCCATTTTCAGGCGCCGTCAGATGTACTTCCACGAGAAGATCTTCGAGACTGCTGACGCCATCGTCACACCGATGACTGGGTACGTTTATCTATGCTCCTTATTGTTGGGAAAAAAAGGGTACTCCGATAGAATTTCTGACGTCACTACTGTTCGACTTATGGCGCAGCATGACCGCGTACACGCTTCAGGACGACGCGCTGAGCACCGGAGAGCTTGACTACATAAACGGAGGTACTAGAGATGTCAGATTCAGGATGCCTCATTTTATTTACTACTGAGCAATTATATGAACTATAGTAATAATAACTTATCAAACTACGTCGCAGCTGCGCTGGTGCGGTACTCCATCGCCGGGAACTTCCTCGGCCTACCGGCGATCACCGTGCCGGTACGTTGCAGCAGCATAGCCTCTCTTGAATTAATGAACCGTTCGTTCCATTCAGACATACGCAGATCTTTCTGAAAATGGCGTGTGATTTTCGTTCAGGTTGGGTACGACAGGGCCGGGCTCCCCGTGGGGCTGCAGTTCATCGGCCGCCCGTGGTCGGAGGCGACGCTGCTGCACCTCGCCTACGCCATGCAGGAGGCGTGCAGCAAGGACTGCAGGAAGCCCAAAGTGCACTTCGACCTCCTCAAGAAAGACTAGCTTGGAGGAGGAGGAGATTTCAGTACATTCATTAGCAAGATTGATCGATCATTGAACGGATGGTGTGGGAAATTTGGGGAAGTACTAGTCAAGGTCGATTAAAAATAGAGTAAGCGGTTCTGTTCAAGGACCAAATCAAGGTGATTGTGAGGAAACATTTTCATGCCTTTTATTGTCCAAGAAAAAGATTTGCATTGAGCTTTTGTGCTTTTCCATTCCTGCGGCTGCCGACGCACTGAGCGTGTCGTCCAGTGAACCAAAATATAGCGTGGTGGACGCTGTGGATGGGCCACAGTGGGTCGTTTTGAGGACACGAAAGATTGCATGAGGCCCGTGGCCTAACTGGGGCGGGTGTGTTGGTGAAATGGCACTGGCCCAGCCTGAGATGAGCGGAGTATTCGGCAGCCCATAAAGTCAAACACCATGATTTTTTTTATGTCTCCCATGCATTTATGTTTAACGTCTCTAAAAAAATGCATGATATGTTTAACCCCAATGCCCCACTTTCATTCTTTTTAATAAGAGTTAACTAGATATTTGCCATTGCAAAAGTTCCCGGTCAGAGATCCGCCATCGTAAAAATGATAATGAGAAATGTGCCATCAAGGTTGCAATTCTTGCACATATTTACTATTTGTTGACTTGTCAATGGGAAATGAAGCCATGAAAGGACCAAAATGCCCCTGTCTTCCTCCTCCAGCCATATTTTCATTTTTCTTTCTTCCTCCCATGTGACTGGAGTGCAGAGAGCCTGTACTGCAGGCAAATTCTTTCCGAATGGTTTGTACAATATTGGCAACGGTTGATGAAGATTACAGATTTTTTTTTCCCGAATGAAGATTACAGATTTTTGTTCATGCTTCCGTTACATATTGACAAGTCAACAATGGCAAATATGTGTACGAATTGCAATCTCAATGGCATATTTCTCATTATCATTTTTGCGATGGCAGATCCCTAATTTGGAACAATTGCAATGGCAAATATCTAATTATTCCTTTTAATAAATCCCCTCATAACAAAGCTGACAGAAAATATAGTAATAGTGAGAAGCCTTCTCTTATAGCATCTCCAAAAGAACCTTATAAAACTGGCCTCATAAATTAAATTTGTTTTTTGGAGCAACTAAAAACTTATGAGAGGCAATTTTTCTTCCTTTCTCTAACAGTCACTTCCAAAAAACGGATCAAATCAACTTTGATTGAGCCACATCAGCATTTGAGGCCACAAAAACATTACTTCTATATGGAAAAAGAAAGAATACGAGCCTTAATTCTTCTCCTATTTGTAGCTACAAATGGGGAGGGTTTAGAGGCTATGAAAAAAAATTAAAGGTTATTTTGAATCTTTGTTGGAGATTGTTTTTTTTGACTTAAATCCCAACAATTTAATTTAAAAGAGATTTATGAGGTTCAAGACTCCTCTCTTGAATATGCTCTTATTCATGGCGTTTATCGTTATTGTTTGATCGTCTTTTGATGAACGCGAGAGTTTTGGTTTATCTCCTTCACCGACATAGTCTCAATGGCATGAATCTTTTAACAGGGAAGCGAGGAAGGCTAAAAGCAGTTCTCAAAGATAGGTTGATAACGGTACATGAACTCTTATTGTTATGCGAAGTGTTTGACCACGGAATAAAGAATGGGACAGAACTATATATCGAATATATTTATGGGTACAAATGCTATGTAGATACAAATTTTGTTCCTCAAACAATCAGATATTCTTTCTGGTAGGTATCAAGCTTATAGCACCTGCAGTGTCGCGCTGCACCGAACGAGCGCAAGATGGATTGATTTATCACGGTGCGATGGCTGCATGTTTTCGTCTTAGTGGGTCCCAAAAGAGAGACTAAAATAATCAAACTGCCTCACCCCATGCTTTGAACGACTGCCTTCAGGCCTCCAAAACCCCCATTTGCTACTGCTAGGGTTGGACGAAAAGCTCGTGTCTCGTTAGAAAAAGTGAACGAGCCGAGTCAGATTTGTAGCTCGTTATGTTTAACGAGCTGGCTCGACTCGGCTCGTGAGCCGCTCACGAGACAAACGAGCCATCAAGTCTCAACATGCCTAGCATCTCTCAGTCCCCTTCTTTCTCTCCACACCTTATCCTTTGCCTGAATCGGGCTCTCATTACACATTGCCTACTCCCTAGTTCCCATCGCACGCATGCCTCGTTCCGTTCGCGAGCCGCACCGCCTGCCTCGCTAGCCCGTCACTCTGCCCCTCACCGTTCACTTGCGAGCTTGCTCGGAGGAGCTTCACAAGGTTGTCGGCGCCTCCTTTCCCCATCGCAGCACTCTCTTCTCCCTTCCCCTTCGTCATTGACACTGCATCCATCCACGCCAAAGCTTATGGTGAGCATGAGGTCGCTGTCCTCACCACTCTTCCCACATGACCATGGCGACGACGGAAGGGGACTGAGTCAAGATCTAAACCGCGGATAGGCAACGTGACGCGTGATGGCTGATGGCTTCAAGCCGGGCGGTGCCGCCCCTACCCCTACTCCCCTCTCGGACGCGACGACTTCCATAACGTCGGCCTCTGCCTTCTTTCCCGGCACGCCGTCGTGCTTAAAGGCGTGAAGATGTACCCAACAGCGTGATCATTGTCTTGTTCCCCAGGTCACAGTAGAGATGCTGAAAGCGAGCGGCGAGCTTAACGAGCTGACTCGCGTGCCAGCTCGAGCTCGTAACGAGCCGAGCCGAGCCAGCATTTCAGCTCGTTGAGATAACGAGCCGAACCGAGCCAGCTCGTTATCCTAACGAGCTAGACCGAGCCGAGCCGAGCCAGCATTTCAGCTCGTTGAGATAACGAGCCGAGCCGAGCCAGCTCGTTATCCTAACGAGCTAGACCGACCGAGCCGAGCTGAGCCGAGCTGGCTCGCTAGTTCAGCCCTAGCTACTGCTGCTTATTATTTTATTAGGCACGAGTCGAACCGAACAGAGGCGTTGATCCGTTCGCTTTCTGCAGTGTAAAGTTGATCCGTTGGATGCTCATGATTCAGTTTGAAGCAACACTACGGGGTGTTTTAGTTGTGGCAAAGGGGTATATGCCCCCCTCCCTCCTAAAAAAGTTAAAGTTCTATGACTAGTTTATTTCTCTGTTTCTTTACTCAATCTCTACCGGTGCCTTTGTTTGTAAGATCATAAAATACCACCCAAAAAAAATCTAAGCTTTTGTATGAATATACCGTAAGATCAATGTAGGTAACTCTAGAAACCAAGGCTTAACCTTTGCAATTAGTTGCCAGATTATTGGCCCATTTTCCCCCATGTGTTCTGCAATAATATTGTTTATTGTCTGAATTTTTCCCGTCCTTTGAAATAAAACCTTTCCTAGATATACGGTTGTATGTTTTTCAATGTGATTGGGATCTACTACATCAACTGGAAATCATTTGCCCATTCATGGTGTAAGACTGACTCCAACAGCACCCCATTCAGCCCATTATACACAAAATGGGTGTTGAATCCTGAAAAAACTGCTCTCCAACGGAGGACTCAAACGAGGTATCTATTTTGGGAGCGCGTCGCTCCGCCACC